>CP137682.1:15162097-15604597 GCA_037976565.1 Mesocentrotus franciscanus | reverse complement strand
CGGCATTGTGCCGCTTCACAGCATGTTAAAAAGGACACGGCCCTTGTTTTTTTAGCGGAATGATAGAAGGCACGCCCAGCATTAGACGTTTCCATGGCAACAAAAAAGGCTGTGTTCAGAATAAATGTTGAATATTACCATGTAGGCCTAATAGACAGTCACCAATCCGTGATTCTGAAATAGAGGGTGGGGGCGTCCAAAACCCGGTAAGTACATTATAATTTTTATACGTCATTTACGCCTTTTCTTTTCTTTTGATTTCATGTGTTATTTTTTTTTGGGGGGGGGGTGGACATCATTTGTTACTGGTTTTCTGTGTGTATGTTTGATGATCTATTTTTTTCAGTCCGTGGACTCTTTGAAGAAAAAAAAACAGCCGAATTAGGCTGAAGCGAGTTACCGTGATTAAATAAATAAAGAAAAAAAAGAAAGAAAAAATGTGGAGAAGAGTTTTCCCCCTAATACAGGGGACCGGCACCCCCATACCCCCTTCCTCCGGAACCGCCACTATCATGGATTCGGAAATGTGTATCAATAAGACCAGAAAATGAGCTTGTATCCAACGGTATATGTTATAGTATGTCTGAGATAATAATTCATGAATCATCTTCAACTTCATCAATGTTAAATATAGGCCGACAAACCTTATATAGGTCTATGATTACGAATGATCGTGATCCAGAAAGAAAACAACATAATAATGTTTTTCCGTTTGTAGTTTGACTTTACATAACTTGTCTGCAATAGGAAAACAGTGGCGCATGTACGGAGGGCTAAGATGTAAGTGCCCCCAATCTAATGGCGAAAAGGAAAACTAAATGAACAAAGATGATATGGAGGAAAACAGGAAAAGAAAAAGGAGAGGGTAGAAAACGTGCAAAGCAAATGAAACGACCCCCTTTCTTCTCCTTCCATCTCTCGTATGACTTTGTGTTATCGCATTTTATTCTTCTAGTAAACCCGGTACCCCCCCCCCCCTTACCAGTACCCCTCAACGGCTGGACCAATCCTCTGCCATTGTTGAAGACCATTGTCCACATGGCAAACAATAAAATCAAACACAATAGTTATCAAATCATATCGAAACCGCATAAACATATAGGCCAACTGGCTATCTATATGTCTGCCTCTCTGTAATCATGTCGGACAGGCGAACATGCTTTCTCATCTCTGTGCATGGGTGTACATACTGAGTGATTAAGAATCTAAGAGTTTATGCTCCGGGCCCTTTTACACTTGTCATGCCATCAATACGCGCTATTAATTAAGCCATCTGTAAGTACATCCTTCCGGGTTGTTTTAATTGGGGACAAAGATGACCTCTGGAAAGGCAGGAAGAAAGTACAAAGACATCACTGACCAACTACAATGACCCTGTATATTTACTGGAGGAGTTAGAGAGGCACATCCGGTCCCATGCCCCCAAAAAAAAACCCCTTTAAAACACAGTCATATTAAGTACAACAACAACAATTGTGCCCCCATTGGGTTTTCGTGCCCCTATCAAATTTTAAACCTGTAATTCACTTTTAAAATGCGACAATCTTTCGTTGTCGTTGCTGTTGTTGCCTGTCAGAGATTTTTTCCGGAAGTGACCCGAACAAATGTGTATCCAGATCCGATTGTGAGATGCATGCACCGGCAAACAATATGGCTCCGCGTTTAATTTCCTATACTAGTCGAATTCTCAACTGTATTCCTGGATTCAACACTATACCCAACCCTATATCAACAAATATTAAACCTAACCTAACCCAATCGCAACCTTAAACCTAATTGATAAAAAATACAATAATTTAAAAAACGACTAAATGATAGGAAGAAGCAAAAGGTACAATTGTATAAATATGCTTTAAATCTTAGTTATCATTCTTGTCTCATAAGCCAATCAGAACGACAAATTAATTGTAGTCCTTTTAAATGATTTAAATGACTTTTACATTGAATGCTAGGATGTAGAAAGTATTATCAGTATCTTATTAATTTGGCTCTTGCAAATACATCAAGTATGTTTCCATATTCTATGAAAGAAAATAAACGTAGATATTCTTATTGACTTCGACAGGTGTCCGTCATAATATTATCACCGTTTTGCAGCTCAACTTTTGGCCTTGCTTATGATGTGGATGGCCATGGTTTGCGAATCTAATCAGGGGGGAAATAATTTTCTCCATTAATTGATTCGCATCCCATCCTAAATATCACCGTATTACGTCATTTATCGAAGTTATCAGAATATGTGGTTTTAATACGTCACGACAGTCGTCATAAATATCATTGAAGATGAATTAGAGACAATTTGTGTTTAAAATTCCATCAATGCAAAACATGAATTGAATCATTATTCACATTATTTTTATCATTTTCATCATTTTTAACAGTTGTATTCAGGCAGTTACTTATAATTTATTTTCTGTTTTATTTGCAAATTAGCCCCGTTATAAAGAAAAAGAAAAAAATTACTTTATTCCCAAAACTTGATCATAATACGGTGCATATTCTTGATTGTTATTATCATTATTAATTCATCGAATATTAATCAAACAAAAATTTACATAAAGATACAAAGAATTTTTAAATGGGAATTGCACCCTGACATATAATGTTGGTCAATCAAACACAATTTGGCAACTATGTGATGTATCTTGCTAGCTCAGGTGTGGATTTTCACATTTCAGGCCCCCCCCCCCATTGGAAAATCCTGGATCCGCCCCTGTGCTAGCTCACCTCCCATTTGCCCTGTATTAACGAAATTCAGACATTCTATTTTCCCTAAAGAAATATTCAATCATACATGCACCCTAAATATTATCATTGCAAATATGTTTCTATACAACCCCTGTTAAAAAAACATCTATTCCGTCATCAATAACTAAGAAAATGAACATTTATCGAATTTCTGTACTGAGCCAATTGGAGAGGACCTCGCGAGATACGTGACAGTGTTGCCATTTTGTGTTTCACTGATGACAGCTTATAAAAATCCATAACTTTCCTACTTTTAATCGGATATCGCTCAAACTTCACTAAATAAATTTGTTTCTCTCGTTCTTCCACTTTTACTAATACCAGCTAATTTGAAATGAAATAGAAAAACTGATTGTAGAAGAAAGTAAATAAAAATGAGAAGATCAGGAATATCACTATTGTAAGTCTGTATCACCACCCGGGCATCTATTCGTACTCCAAAGCATAAGGGGCAGATTTAATAAGATGAGGTATTCGTCCCAAGAGATATTTGTCCGGGGCGACTGTCCTCTTCGTAGATGTCCATGGTTAGTTGTCCTTACGTAATCGGTTATGCGGACAATTTTTGGAATATTAACTCTCTATAGGGCTAATCGCAAACTTTTTTTTTGCATCCTGTGTTGGATCCTGACCGGATACTAGACACATGCGAAATGCGTGTACATATCTTTTAGAATTGTCTATTGCTGTTTTAAAATGAAATTTCACATGAATGATTATGAACAAATAATGTGAACACAAATAATATTCTATCATTTTATATGATACAATGTGTATTTCTGTATGATGTAAAAATTCCCAAATTCAGCCAATGTCTGTGATGTAATTTTATTTTAAAGCCTGTCTGCACTAGTTTGGCCAGGAGGGATTAGACCTCCCTGCATAGTCACTGACAGGTGGTTATCTCATCAAATCAGCTCTCAATTAACATTAGAAAATGGGATCATGGGGGACCAACGGGTACCGCTTAGGCATTATTTGCTATATAGAGGGCACAAGCAGCTACAAGTAGTGCAGACAGGTTTTAAAAAGAAAAATATTGAAAAATATTTATACACATTTATGTGTCTGGTGCAAAAGAACACACACACAAAAAAAGGCTGAAGTTGCTGTGCTTCCCCAGGTCATCAACCTATTTGTAAAGTCAATTTCCGAACGGACTATCCCGTTCATATTTCTAAAGGAACCAATGCGGTTGTGTTAAACTAACAGTGATTATCAGCCCATAATCTCGAGTATCCATAGGATATGGGGGCGGCCTTGCCCCAAATTTTAGCGGGAAAACCCGGGGACGCAATCCATGTATACAAGATTTGACCGCGATATTTTGGTGATTACAAATTCGCCTGGAGCTAAAGACTGGTGTACTACGTGTCAGTCATAAACATGCGGGAAACCTCAGTTGGAAGTTTCACAGTTTTAACGAATAGTTTTGAAATTATTTTTATGAGCAGATATTATGAGTTCAATTATTGATTTCTTAAGAGCACAATGATCATAATGCAAGGACCTAGGCCCTGTAACACAAAGCTTAGCAATTGATTGTACGGTTAATCTCCTCTCTCAATCGTACAATATTGATTGTAAATCATGATCAAATGCAAATTAGCAATCAATTGCCAACTTATCTTTGCGATACGGGGCCAAAGTGCGAAATAATTCCCTCCTATCCGTTAGCCTTTAATCAACTGGTTGTCACCGATGAATGAACACAATTACTATGATTTTATTTTTCATTTCAATTTTGAATCACTTATTATTTATAGTTATATTTTAATTTGTCTACTCCTGTGAATGCTCGATCATTTTCAGGCAATTCTCTCATATGTCATGCTATTCCTTTCTTCTCCTATGAATGCTCGATCATTTCAGGCAATTCTCTCATGTTTCATGCTATTCCTTATAATCCAAAGGTCCACCGTGTTCTTATACTTCGTGTTATTCACCCCCTTATAACACTTATTTTCCCCGTTTTATTCAATTAATCAATAAACATCTCCCTTTCCTATACAACAAGAAAAATATTAATGTCACCCCTCCCCATGTTGCTTTCCGAGATTGGCTCATTTCCTTGTTATCTCTTGTCACCCTCTTCCTCGTTTTCCATTCCTTCTCCCTACCGTTCATGGTTCGTCCAAGGGTATATGCGAGATGGGAGGCGAAGGGGGTGGCAACCCCTCCCAATTGGACATTTCTTTTGGTTACTTTTAGCCAATTATTTGTCAAACAATTCAAACAGTTTGAATCATGCTTATGTTGGCAGATTTTTAAAAAATGTGCTCGTTAGAAAATTGCGAATTTTGAAGTAAAAAAGACACCATCATTTTACTTGTTAGATAATGTAGCCGGGTGGAGGGGGGGGGGCTTTGTTGCAGTGGTTGGTGAAGGGGCACTGTAAGCAAAAATTTGAGTGAAAAGAAACCCTAAACCCTAAATGCGTGTTTATTACTTTTAATGTTACTTTTGCCTGTCAGACTATTTTACGATTTGGAGTGACAAGGCACCCATCAGCAACCCCGCTGGAAAAAAAAATCTTTCCCAGGTGCTCCCCCAACCCCGCCCCATCATTCAAAATGGTCTGTCGACGCCCCTGGCTTCGGTTTTCTGCTTCTTATGATATCATTTAGAAGGACATCATAGATTCTGGAGATTAGATGTGTGGAAGGATTTGATTAATGTATGCCATTGGAATGTCATTATTTAGGTTGACATGCACAAGCGAATAAGCTGTCACGAATTTTTTGCAGACTTCAGATGTATAATCTTGCAAGATTCCTAATGAAAATGCATCTTTACGAATTAATTTTAAGTCCCAATAGCCGGTTGAATTGAAAAGAAGACAAGATGTTCAAGCTTGGATCTACCGTTCGTTATTTAATTCATGTTTTCAAAATTTGTAAAGGGAAATTGTGCAGACATTAATACCCCGATATTTTAAGTGTCTTTATTACTAACGGATTCAAATGAAACGGATAATGATAAAGCATTTATAAAATGCCTCTCTCCCCACATCTCCCCTTTCACTTTTCCCTTTTTATTTCTCCATCTGCTTTTCTCTATCTCGCTTATTTTCTCTTAATTTTTACTCTCATTATCTCCACGTTTCTCTCCATGTCAGTCCGTCAATTTTTCTCTCTGTCGATCTTTCTCTCGCTCGCTCTCTCTCTCTCTCTCTCTAGCTCCCTTTCTCTCTCTATGTCTCTCTTTCTCTCCTCCTCCTCCTCCCCTCCCTCTATCCCCCTCTTTTTCTCTCCCCTAAATGTACACCATCTACCCCCCATTTCTTTCTTTCTTTTTCTCTCTCTCTCTCTCTCTCACTCTCCCTCTCCCTCTCCATCTCTCCATTCTTCTGCTCCTCTCCCGTAACGCTAAATACATATGGCATAACAAAGAACAGAACACATATCTTCTGTCTTCTAACGTAAATGTTGCTCATCACACACTGCCCAGGGACGATCTGGAAGTTGCTCGTTATTGTCACCAGAGCTGGCAGATTCGACACGATTTAGACAAGGCAGCATCCGGATCGGGGTAATGTTCCCTCCTTGCCTTGGGCGCCGGAAAAGGGACAATGAGACGACAGGGACAGATTTAGCTCCGCGTTTGTTGTTGTTGTTCTTCTATGGTCTAAGTTACTGCACTTGAGCTAGATATGAGTACAGTAAATAGTTTAACCCATTAGGCCCCTCTGGGTACAATATTCAATTAATTGTAAGAAATTCAATGGGGCAGTGACGCAGAGGGAAAGTTGGCAAAATATATAGGAAGACAATCATGTAGTCATATTCTGACTACATACTCTGACTACATACAGTGGCGTGTAGTCTTGGGCGTGCTATAGGATTTCGTGAGGGCCGGAGTGCCATCTGTAATTTAGAGATAGGAGGGGGAAGCTGTGAGACAGAGAGAAAGAGAAGAGGGGATGGGGGGACAGATGGAGAAAGTGATAATACTGGGAGGGGCGGTAATAGAAAGAGAGGGAGAAGAGATTAAAAATGAGGTGGAAATAGGGGGAATTATATAAATATGAAAGAGTGTGTGTGTGTGTGTGTGTGTGTGTGTGTGTGCGTGTGTGTGTGCGTGTGCGTGTGTGTGCGTGTATATGTGTGTGTGTGTGAGAGAGGGAAGGGGTGGCGTTGGAATGATCTTTCTTTTATTTGATTATTAGATCTCCGTGGAGATCTGGAAAAATTGCTACAGCCGACGGTATTTCACGTCGTCAGAGCGGGGTATTGGGATAAGTTTTCAACTAGCAATAATCGCGCCTCGGATAAACCTCATTGGCTACGATACTGCCTCTGCGCAAAGATAACTTTCAGCAGTTTTCGCGAGGAATACCAGGGTTTACATTGTAGCATGTTGTCATGGTGAGATTAATATTAAAAATCGTCATTTATTTGTTTTTATTGGATATATAATGATACTAAATCAAATATTTCTAGCCGAACTTTATGAAATCTTATACAAGAAAATATGAAAAGAGCACCAAGCACCTCGATTACACTAAATAAACTTAAAATGCAACTTTTCAAAGTGAAAACGTCAGTTTTGTACACCTCCCTTATTAACTGAAGCACATCTTATCAACGATCAGTAATTATGTGCATAAATTATAGCCTCATCTGAATGACTATTATGGTCATTGTTCACAAACATCTGAATTCAGAATGCTTCTAATATCCTGTTGCAAAAGTGTCCGTTATTTCATGCACATATTAAGTTTTACATTTCATTACAACTAAACATATGCAATCGTATCAATAGACGCATAAAATATATCAATTCAATTCAATTTCAATTTATTCAATTCCAATTCTATGATAAAAAACAGTGATATCAAAATATTACTTTTACATAATGATTTTTAACAATGTACAGTATTGATAATAAAAATAGGAATTTGGCTGCTGTATAAAAACCCCAGAGGGTTTGTCTAGACAGCCACCAGAAATTATATGATATTTGAATAAACAATAACAAAAACAACAACAAAACAAAGTAGAACATAAGCAAAAACAAAAACATACATGTAGACCGCACAACCCTAGACAAATTTGGACTGTGGAGTAAATGAGTGTTTTTACAATGTAAGATTATTTGAAATAAGATATAATTTAAGCTTTTTTTAAATGAGTTCAAACTATTAATAGAAGTAATATTTGATGGTAAAGAATTCCATACAGAAGGAGCTTTATGTCTAAAAGAATGTAATTCATATTGCTTTGTAATAGCAGATAAATAATAATTCATTCTATTTCGAGTATTATAATTATGAACTGAACAGTTTAAAGTTAACATATTGCATAAATTATTGGGTAATAGACCAAGCTTGTGTTTAAAAAGTAGTATTGCATTAAAATAAATATTTAATTTATAAATATTCAATATGATCAACTTTCTAAATAAGGGTTTAGTATGTGCTAGGTATGTAGATGATGAAGCTATTCTTACAAATCTCTTTTGCAATATAAAAAGTGCTTCCAACTTGGAAGAATATGTGTTAGCCCATACGACATTACAGTATGATAAGTAGGGTAGGACTAAAGTATTATATAATGTGATAAGAATGCATTTTGGTAGGATATGACATAATTTGCTGATGACACCGATATTCTGTGATAACTTCTTTCTGACATAAGAAATATGAGTCTTCCATGATAAATCATGATCAATGTAAACACCCAGAAATTTTGTACAATATACACGTTCAATTGATGAATTGTTGAGTTTCACAACTAAATTTTGCAAAGTACTATACTTTTGTTTCTGTTTCACAGTATAAAATAACATATAATTTGATTTATCTATATTTAATGTATAAAATATACAAATTGAATTAATAAACTACATAAAAATGGCATAAAATTAAATATTGTTAGTGTTTAAAAAAAAAATCAATTATAACGACACACATATACACAAATTAATCTTGCAACTCAAAAATTCCTCATGTACTTTTAAGGTGTTTTATTTCCTCCATGACAATTGCTTTCATTTTGGTGTGCCCAAAATGCAAAAAGGCCCCAAGTTCGAATATGATCATAGATGAATTTTATCACGTGCACATCACACCAATGTGATGAAAATGATAACTTATATTACATAAGCTTGAATTTGTAGGCCTGCTTATGGTAAATTGCTCTATGAAGGTCTTTACTGTTTTGCTTTAGCGCCACCTGTTGATAAAAAGAAAATATATGATGTTGACACGGCACCCGTCCCGTTGGGGGGGGGGGGGGGGTAAGGACGGGGTTAAAGGAGGGCACACTGTTAAAATGTTGATACCTTGGAAAATGTGCAATTATTACAATTGAGGAGTTTTTAATTTTCCTTCCACGATTTTGCAATTTCACATGATTGTAATAGATAAACACTATGATAACATACATCAGAATATATATTTCTTGAATTTAGTTGTTTGTTTGTAGTACAGTGTATTGGGTGGTGGTGGTGCATTGTATATTATTGATATTATTATCATTGGCGTTGATATAAAACGCGCAAAATGAGCAATTCATTATTATGGCATATAGAGCACATTTTCAATTAAAAAAATTAAGGAAAGAAGTTGGGTAGATATGAGAAAGGGAGGAAGATTTTTTTTAAAGAAAAGGAAACAAAAGAGTAGAGGGAGAAAATTGAAAGTGAGGGAGGAAGAGAGAGAAGGAAAATGAGGGATAGATGGAGAGAGGGGTAGAGATAGAGATAGGAAGAGAGGGGGAAGAGATAGAAGGGGGAAGAGAGTGTGATCTTTCTTTGATTTTTATTGTAAGATCTCCTTGGAGATCTGGAAAAATTGCTACAGCCGACGGTATTTCACGTCGTCAGAGCGGGGTATTGGGATAAGTTTTCAACTAGCAATAATCGCGCCTCGGATAAACCTCATTGGCTACGATACTGCCTCTGCGCAAAGATAACTCTCACTAGCTTTCGCGAGGAATATCAAGGTTTAAATTGTCACATGTTTTAATGGTGAGATTAACATGAAAAATCGTCGTTCATTTGCTTTCATAAACAAATCCGTTCAATCCAAATCATATATTTCTCGGTAAACATACTCAGTTTGTATAAAAGATGCATACACTAACAAAATATAACTGAACCATTCAGTGAATTAATCGAAAGTTCAACTTTTCAAAGTAAAACATCGATATTGTACACCTCCCTTATTCACTAAACTACTAAAGCGTATCTGTTCACCGATGTGCATAGTTTATGAACTTATTTGAATTACAATAGGGGTTATTGTTCGCAAACTTTTGATTACCTCAGTTGTCAAGTTGTTCATAATTATCTGGGTGCCAAGTATATTTAGAGCACATTAATTTTTAAGTTATTTCATTTTTGCATTCTACTCTCATTCTCTGTATCTCCTGTAGTCTATAATTATCGAACTTCATTTTTTCTAGTCAGAGCATTTGAGAGAAAAATAAACATGAAAATCGCAAATGTGCATAGTGAATGTCGGTAGTTTGCTAATGTTGCTGTTATCTGACTCAATAGATTTTGTTGTCGTTAGTTTAAAAGCACATACCCAATGCTTATGTCGTGTACTTATGTCGTGTATTAACTCATTGTATGTGATATCTAAAAATTTATGGAACAGTCAAGTGCCATGCGATTATTTTTTTCATTTTAATTGTTGCTAGGTAGGACAAACATGGCTTGCCCTACCCTACAACACGTAATGTATGCCATTCGCATTCTGACTGTTGAAATACGATTGTTATTTTGTAATAGGTGAATGAAATCATTTGTAACGAGGCTCTTAACAAAGATTTGTGCATTCAATTTGATTACATTACGCAAATGGCCTATTGTCAATCTGTCAATGTGATATGCTTCAGTGAGCAAGTTGGAGTTGGTAAAATAAACGATTATACTCTGAAAATGCTTTATTCCAACCAAATTCTAAGTAATTAATTAGATAAATGTGTATATTTTATGCTTCTTTTGATACGGATGAACATGTTAACTTAGAAATATGAAATATCTATTTTGGTGTTAAAACATAATGCTATAAAGGCAAATAAATCGTGACATTTAAATACTAATCTCACCATGACAACATGTTACAAATTAAACTTTGGTATTCCTCGCGAAAGCAAGAGAAATTTATCTTTGCGCAGAGGCAGTATCGTAGCCAATGAGGTTTATCCGAGGCGCGATTATTGCTAGTTGAAAACTTATCCCAATACCCCGCTCTGACGACGTGAAATACCGTCGGCTGTAGCAATTTTTCCAGATCTCCAAGGAGATCTAAATAATCGAATTCAAAGAAAGATTTCTGTCTCTCCCTCTGTATCTCTCTCTCTCTCTCTCCATGCCCCTTCTCCCTCTATACCCCCTTCACTCTGTTTCTCTCTCTCTCTCTCTCTCTCTCTCCTCTTCTCCTCTTCCTCCACTCTCTTTCCTCTCTCTTTCTTCTCCGTCTATCCTTCCTTTTGAATCCTCGTTTCACATTTTAGTTGTTTAATTTTCCTTTTTGCCGTATTTTTGTTCTGTTTTGTTTGATTGTTTAATTTGATGATAATCCTTCTATGACAGGATTCTGATTTCAACAAATTAATTTGAATTTGAATTTGAAATTTCCCTCTTTCCCTCTCTCTTTCTTCTCCGTCTGTTCTTCCTTTTGAATCCTCGTTTCTCATTTTAGTTGTTTAATTTTCCTCTTTGCCGTATTTTTGTTCTGTTTTGTTTGATTGTTTAATTTGATGATAATCCTTCTATGACAGGATTCTGATTTCAATAAATTAATTTGAATTTGAATTTGAATTTGAATTTTCCCTCTTTCCCTTTCTTGCATCCCCCAAAAAAAAAAAAATCGTTTCCTTTCATGACTGGTGCTATGGTCAACATCGTACAGTTTCTTTTCATCAATAGATGGCGCTAATATAAAGCAAAACAGTAAATGCTTGCATAGAGAGAGAGAGAGATAGAGAGAGAGAGAGAGAGCATGTTTACCATAAGCAGGTCTTCAAATTCAAGTTTATGTAATATTAATTATTGACTTCTTCACATTGGTGTGATGCTGTGCACGTGATAAAATGCAAATCCAGTCTGGTCTACTTCATTTGAATTATATATATATATTGGGGGGCTTTTTTTGCTTTTCGTGCACATACCAAATTGGAGCTGTAGAGCCAGTAAGTAATAGTCTGATTTTTCAGACCATTGTACCGAATGGTCGTACGTTTTATGCTGCGCAAAGATTCAATCAGTTTAATTTTAGCCATTATAAGAAGTGAGTTATTGATGTAGACAAATGCCCATGTACCCTTTACAGCTCATTTTATGTATGTTATTACCAAAGATTAAAAAGGGCCAGTCAGTCACTCAATAGTGTCTGACAGTGAAGTCTAGCAAGTAAACGGGTTTTCCTTGCATAATTTGAATATAAGGACACTGCTAACGTTTAAATTTCACAGATAGGACATACATGACATATTCATAATTCCTGAAAAGTTCTACAGAATTTGATGTTGGCTGCAAAAGGGACAGACCGTTATTGTCATTCAGATAAGGATATAACTTTGCACATACTCACTGATTGTGAATAAGGGAGGTGTACAAAACTGACGTTTTCACTTTAAAAAATTGCATTTTAAGTTTTATTGCGTGTAATTGAAGGACTTGTTGCTCTTTTTATATTTGCTTTCATAAGATTTCATTCAGTTCGGTTAGAAATATATGATTTTGTAATATTAGATTTCCAATAAAAGCAAATAAATGACGATTTTTATATATCGACCTCACCATAACAGCATGCTACAATGTAAACCCTGGTATTCCTCGCGAACACTGATGAAAGTTATCTTTGCGCAGAGGCAGTATCGTAGCCAATGAGGTTTATCCGAGGCGCGATTATTGCTAGTTGAAAACTTATCCCAATACCCCGCTCTGACGACGTGAAATACCGTCGGCTGTAGCAATTTTTCCAGATCTCCAAGGAGATCTTACAATCTAAATCAAAGAAAGATCACTCCTCTGTCACTGTCTCTCTCTTTCTCCCTCTGCCTCTATCTGCCTCTCTCTGTCTCTCTTTCTGTGTGTGTGTGTGTTTCTCTCTCTCTTTCTCTCTCTCTCTCTTTCTCCCCCCTCTCTCTCCCCTCTCATTTTCCGTGTATTCTTCCTTTCAATCCTTTTTTCTTATTTTAATTGGGTTTTTTTCTCCCCTTTTCCCCTTTTCACCTTTTCCCCCTATTTGCCATTACACCAATTTTGTTTTGCCTTGTTTAGTTTGATTGTTTAATTTGATGATTATGTCAGGATTTGGATTTCAATAATTTAATTTGGATTTTGAATTTGAATGTAGCACATTTTCTTTCACTACTGCATCATGATGACCTCATCCTCCCCCTCCCCCCACAAAAAACACATATCTTTCCTCCCATTTCCCCCATTATTCTCCCCTCTTTAGCCTTCTCTCTTCTCGCTCTTTCTTTCTTGTTTTTCCATTTTCTTTCACCCTCTCTGTTTGTCTCTCAATCGCTTTCTCTTTCCCTCTTTCATTCTTCCAACCCCTCCCACCCCCATCGTTTCCTTTCTTGACTGGTGCCATGTCAACATCGAAAAGTTTCTTCCATCAATAGATGGCGGTAAAGCAAAACAGTAAATCCCTTCATAGAGTAATATTATTTTCCATAAGCAGGCCTACAAATCAAGCTTATGTAACGCAAAGTATTAGTTTCATCACTTTGGTGTGATGTGCACGTGATAAAATGCAAATCAAGTTTGATTTCCTTCATTTAAATCATATTTAAACTTGGGGCTTTTTGTCTTTTGTGCACATACCAAATTGGAGACAATTATCATGGAGTAAATAAAAAACCTTACAAGTGCATGTGCAATTTAGATATGCAGTTTGCAAGATGATTTTGTTTGTACATGACAGTGTGTGTCGTTATAGCTGTCCCGAAAGATGTACTTTCATTTATAACTTAAAGGCATCGTTTAACAATGTTAAATCTGAGATGCATGGCCCCACGTGTTATCAGTGTCTGTGATATGGTGTAATATTGAAGCTCTAAAAAAATTGCGCTTCAAAATGATCATGAAGTGACTAAAAAAAGTATCTAAAAAATCTTTGAGTGACCGGTTTTACCATACTCATTTTCCCCAATAGACTGTAGTGTTATGAAAACCGTTAGGAAAACGAATTTTTAAATATCAATTTCCAATCATAAATATCTTGATAATCAGACAGGCGATCGGCTTGTAAAAGTCATGGGGTTCCTGACTGACCTAAAGGTTTATAATTATCATTGCAGCATGAGCTAAATCCAGGATTTTGTTTCAGAATCTGAAACAAAGTTACCCAATCCCTTTAAAAAGACATATTTCAAACATTGGAAGTATACTCACTGGCATAATTATGACAACCAAACTATTTATGGAAGTCATATTCACACTAGTCTCTAAATAAACATTAATGCATTTTGTTAGTATGATGCGTCATGGAGCAAGTGAGGGTTGGTGAAATCTATTTTTTCTAACATTAAAAATGCTTCATTACCAATCCTGTGTATTTTACCTATTCGATTTGTATATTGTATGCGTCTTTTGATACGATTTAACATGTTCAGTTATATTAAAATGTAAAACTTGTTATGTGCACGAAATAACGCACCCTTTTGCAACAGGATATTCGAAGCATCCTGATGTTTGTGAACAACGACTATAATCGTCATTCAATGGCTATAATTTATGCACATACTCACTGACTGTTGATAAGATGTGCTTCAGTGAATGAGGGACGTGTACAAAACTGACGTTTTCACTTTGAAAAGTTGCTTTTCAAGTTCAATTAGTGTAATTGATGTACTCGTTGCTCTTTCCATATTTTCTTTCATAAGATTTCATTCAGTTCGCTTAGAAATATATGATTTTTTAATATTATATTTGCAATAAAAGCAAAGAAATTACCATTTTTAAATATTAATCTCACCATGACAACATGTTACAATGTAAACTCTGGTATTCATGGCGGTAGCAGGTCAAATTATCTTTGCGCAGAGGCAGTATCGTAGCCAATGAGGTTTATCCGAGGCGCGATTATTGCTAGTTGAAAACTTATCCCAATACCCCGCTCTGACGACGTGAAATACCGTCGGCTGTAGCAATTTTTCCAGATCTCCATGGAGATCTTATAATAAAAATGAAAGAAAGATCACACACACTCTCTTCCTCTCTTTCTCTATCGCTCTCTCCCTCTATCTCTCCAGAAGGGGCATGGAGAGAGAGAGAGAGAGATACAGAGGGAGAGACAGAAATCTTTCTTTGAATTCGATTATTTAGATCTCCTTGGAGATCTGGAAAAATTGCTACAGCCGACGGTATTTCACGTCGTCAGAGCGGGATAAGTTTTCAACTAGCAATAATCGCGCCTCGATAAACCTCATTGGCTGATACTGCCTCTGCGCAAAGATAAATTTCTCTTGCTTTCGCGAGGAATACCAAAGTTTAATTTGTAACATGTTGTCATGGTGAGATTAGTATTTAAATGTCACGATTTATTTGCCTTTATAGCATTATGTTTTAACACCAAAATAGATATTTCATATTTCTAAGTTAACATGTTCATCCGTATCAAAAGAAGCATAAAATATACACATTTATCTAATTAATTACTTAGAATTTGGTTGGAATAAAGCATTTTCAGAGTATAATCGTTTATTTTACCAACTCCAACTTGCTCACTGAAGCATATCACATTGACAGATTGACAATAGGCCATTTGCGTAATGTAATCAAATTGAATGCACAAATCTTTGTTAAGAGCCTCGTTACAAATGATTTCATTCACCTATTACAAAATAACAATCGTATTTCAACAGTCAGAATGCGAATGGCATACATTACGTGTTGTAGGGTAGGGCAAGCCATGTTTGTCCTACCTAGCAACAATTAAAATGAAAAAAATAATCGCATGGCACTTGACTGTTCCATAAATTTTTAGATATCACATACAATGAGTTAATACACGACATAAGTACACGACATAAGCATTGGGTATGTGCTTTTAAACTAACGACAACAAAATCTATTGAGTCAGATAACAGCAACATTAGCAAACTACCGACATTCACTATGCACATTTGCGATTTTCATGTTTATTTTTCTCTCAAATGCTCTGACTAGAAAAAAATGAAGTTCGATAATTATAGACTACAGGAGATACAGAGAATGAGAGTAGAATGCAAAAATGAAATAACTTAAAAATTAATGTGCTCTAAATATACTTGGCACCCAGATAATTATGAACAACTTGACAACTGAGGTAATCAAAAGTTTGCGAACAATAACCCCTATTGTAATTCAAATAAGTTCATAAACTATGCACATCGGTGAACAGATACGCTTTAGTAGTTTAGTGAATAAGGGAGGTGTACAATATCGATGTTTTACTTTGAAAAGTTGAACTTTCGATTAATTCACTGAATGGTTCAGTTATATTTTGTTAGTGTATGCATCTTTTATACAAACTGAGTATGTTTACCGAGAAATATATGATTTGGATTGAACGGATTTGTTTATGAAAGCAAATGAACGACGATTTTCATGTTAATCTCACCATTAAAACATGTGACAATTTAAACCTTGATATTCCTCGCGAAAGCTAGTGAGAGTTATCTTTGCGCAGAGGCAGTATCGTAGCCAATGAGGTTTATCCGAGGCGCGATTATTGCTAGTTGAAAACTTATCCCAATACCCCGCTCTGACGACGTGAAATACCGTCGGCTGTAGCAATTTTTCCAGATCTCCAAGGAGATCTTAATATAAATCAAAGAAAGATCCCACACAATTTTTTCCTCCCCCCCCCCTCTCATTCTCCCTCCCTCTCATTCTCCCTCTCTCCCTCTTTCGCTCTCTCTCTCTCTCCCCCTCCCCCTCTCCCTCTTTCTTTCTCTCTTTCATTGAATCCTCGTTACTCTCCTTTTATTTAGAACTCGAAAATCATTCAGCATTTTCATTGATTCATTTTCCTTTTTGCCTTATGTGTTTCTATTTGCCATTATATCAATTTTATCGTTTAATTTGAATTTGAATGTAGCATATTTTATATCACCACTGCACCATGAATGATGACAACCCCCAAGAAAAAAAACACAGACGAAGCAAGAAACAAACAAAAAACAGACTGCTTTGTATTTCCTTATCCCCTTCCTTTATCATTCTCCCCTCTTTATCCTTCTCTCTTCTCGCTCTTTCTTTTTGTTTTTCCGTTTTTCTTTCTCCCTCTCCTTTTGTCTCTGTCTCAGTCTCCCAATATCTTTCTCTTTCTCTCTTTGCCTTTCTTTCACCCCACCCCCTCCCAATCGTTTCCTTTCGTGACCGGTGCCATGTCAACATCGTATAGTTTCTTTCTTAACAACAGATGGCGCTGAAGCAAAACAGTAAAGACCTGCATAGAGAGAGAGAGAGAGAGAGAGAGAGAGAGAGAGAGCAATATTTACCATAAGCAGGACTTCAAATTAAAGCTTATATAATATTAATTATTAGCTTCATCACATTGGTGTGATGTGCACATGATAAAATGCAAATCAAGTTTGATTTACTTCATTTGAATTATATTGGAACTTTGGGGCTTTTATTCGTTGCCTTTCGTGCACTTACCAAATTGGAGGCAATTATATCATGGAGCAAATAAAATATACAAGTGCATGTGAAATTTTGATAGTTTGCAAGATGTTTTTTTTTGTACATGACAGTGTGTGTCATTATAGCTGTCCCCAAAAATGTACTTTCATTTATAACTTTAAAAGACATATTTCAAACATTGGAAGTATACTCACTAGCATGATTATGACAACCAAACAATTATGGAAGTCACAGTTATATTGTCATTCAAATAAGTCTCTAAATAAATATTTATGCATTGTTAGTATGATGCGTCAGTGAGCAAGTGAGGGTTGGTGAAATATATTTTTTTTACATTAAACATGCTTCATTTAAAGCCAATCCTGTGTAGTTTATTTATTCGATTTGTATATGTTATGCGTCTTTTGATACGATTTAATATGTTCAGTTATATTGAAATGAAAAACTTGATATACGAGATAACGCACCCGTTTGCAACAGGATATTCGAAGCATCCTGATGTTTGTGCACAATGACCATAATTGTCATTCAGATAAGGCTATAATTTATTCAGATATTCACCGATTGTTGACAAGATGTGCTTCAGTGAATAAGGGACGTGTACAAAAGTGACGTTTTCACTTTGAAAAGTTGCATTTTAAGTTTATTTAGTGTAATCGAACTACTTGGTGCTCTTTTCATATTTTCTTGTATAAGATTTCATTCAGTTCGGCTAGAAATATTTGATTTAGTATCATTAGATTTCCAATAAAAACAAATATATGACGTTTTTTAATATTAATCTCACCATAACAACATGCTACAATGTAAACCCTGGTATTCCTCGCGAAAGCTAGTGAGAGTTATCTTTGCGCAGAGGCAGTATCGTAGCCAATGAGGTTTATCCGAGGCGCGATTATTGCTAGTTGAAAACTTATCCCAATACCCCGCTCTGACGACGTGAAATACCGTCGGCTGTAGCAATTTTTCCAGATCTCCATGGAGATCTTATAATAAAAATGAAAGAAAGATCACACACACTCTCTTCCTCTCTTTCTCTATCGCTCTCTCCCTCTATCTCTCATTTTCCTTCTCTCTTTTCCACCCTCAGTCTCAATTTTCTCCCTCTACTCTTTAGTTTCCTTTAAAAATATCTTCCTCCCCTTCTCTTATTTACTCAACTTCTTTCCTTAATTTGTTATGCAAAATTTTCTCTATGTGCCATAATAATGAATTGCTCATTTTGCGCATTTTATATTAACGCCAATAATAATGATATATAATAATATAAATAATATACAATGCACCACCATCCAATACACTGTAATACAACAAAAAAATAATTTAAAGAGATATATTCTGATGTATGTCATCATAGTATTTATTTATACAATAATGTGAAATTGCAAAATTGTGAAAGGAACATTTAAAACTCTACGATTATAATAATTCTACATTCTCCAAAGTGTCATAATTGTACTAGAGGGCACTTCTTTAACCCGTTGGATACAATTCGATTTTGGTATAACATACATTTTACGTAGACTCCAGTGCAAATTATCGTAGGCCTAGTATTCAACTGGTTAAAGAAATGATCACAATTAGGAATACACACCTGTGTATACATAGTAATACAATAACAAATTATCCAGTATTTATGCTAAACAACTGAATTTAGGTTAACCTTTGAATATTGCATTCAGTCAATACAGACTTTAAACTCTGTACTTATTATGATAATAATCTAAAGTACTCATATGCTGAGACCCAAGGTCAAAGAAAATCATCTCAAATATGATTATTAGAAGGACAAATACAAACTATCCAGTATACTTGCTGATCAAAAACGGGTTTGCTTTTAAATGTTGCATTTAGTCAATATAGACTTGAATCCTTGGACTTAATATGATAATAATTAAAAGTGATCATATGCTGAGGGTCAGAGTTAAATAAAATTATCTCAAATATGATTATAAGAATACAAGAACAAACTATCCAGTATACTTGCTGCTCAACTAAATAATATAGGTTATAGTGCATTTAGTCAACATAGACTTTAATCCCTGTACTGATTATTATATTAATCAACAGCAATCATCTAATCTGCAGTCACATGCTCTAACTTGACACTTGAACACAATTACTAAAGTCTTGAGCACAGCCTAGCTCTGACAGTCTCTGGTTGTGTCAGGAGCAGCTAAAATACAGAGGCTATGCAGTATGCTGTCAGCATAGTCTCACAGCGCAGACACTGCTATGCATGGCTGACAAGGGTTTGTGCCTGCAAACTAGTAATCATGTATGAGAGCCAGAAGGGTATTAAAGAGAAGGTTGAGTTCTGGGGAGAGGTGGAAAATCATTTGTGAGCGTTATCATTTTTATCATGCAAGTGTGGAAGAACATCAGAGAAAAATGTTCCCTGAAAAGCATGGCTCTTCAAATGCCTTCATATTCTAAATATGACATGTAACAGCTTAAAAATGAGGCCCAATTTTTATGCCACATGTTTGTGTAGTCCCATAAACATCTTTCTGTGTACAGAGCGTGTTACTTTACCAAGACTGGGCCAAATTTCTTATCATTTTGATGACCCCAGAACCTTGCAGTTCACACCAATACTTATATGCTACATGATAAACTTTTTCTGATCGACTCCACACCGTATGACCAGAACTCAACTTTATCTTTAAGTCTACGCAAAGTGCTATGAGAACACCTTCTCGCTCTTAACAGATGATTAATTTAGGTTTTTGTGTTTGTTTTTAGCTGACTGCTAAAAAAGCATGTGTATGCTTGCAAGTAAGCAACAAGGGGACCGAAGGCTTTAAGTCTTCTCCGAGGGACTTGATGATGAGGATCGATGCCTTACAAAAGGGCATGAGCGCATCGACTTGGTTTTGAATCCAGGACCTCCCGGTTATGAGACCACCGCTCTACCATTGAGCCATCATGCCTCAATACAGCTGGAATCGATGCAGCTGGAATATTCTCTGCACTTCAAAGTGTGGTCATTCTTGAACAAATATATATAAACTATTTCAACAAAATAGAATGGTGAGAATATCAAATATTTGTATGCACACAGTTATCAATTCAATTATCTGATCTTATCATTTACATGTATAATCATATGCACACGTAGCATAAATCATTGTTAATCATTCATAAATTGATTGTATACACATTCAAAACAAGTAACATCATAATTATAGATTATCTACCAAATAAATAACATTGAAATGAATTAATGACAATAAATGCATAGAACGTACAAAGTTCAGTACCAATAAAATATTGAAAAAATAATAAAATCAGAGAAAGTGTTTACGTATTGAATAGCTTTCATTTTTTGAAATCTTGAACAAAAAGAAGATACCCTGTTTATTTTCTTCTCAAAAGTATTTGCATTGCAATATTTACACTCCAATGTCAATGTTTTTGCTCGTTTCCTCTAAAATTGAAGTACGAAAAATTGCGGGTACAGAGGCAGTATTTACATCTTTACAAAATGTTTACAAAATGTATATAACAGACACTAAAATAGCTCTAATTGATATTATTGTAATCTGTGGCTTATAAGCTTTCCGTTGATATAAAATTCATCTATTTCATTTTTCTCTTCCGACAGGGACTTTAATTGTATATCCACAAAAGATGATTTCTGCCCTATTAATGAAATAAACAAAGCATTTCAGGTCATACACTATTTAAGCTTGAGTGACTTCAACAACTATATGTTAGGCATGAATGTAATTGCAGTTCAAGTGCTGATGGTTGCCAGGAGAGTCATCCTGTCTGAACAACCTTTTTGTTATTTGATACCGATATTTCAGTGAAGATCACAACTCTTAGAAAAACGTGCACCTAATAAATTAAATCCAATCAATTTCACAATGGCATATCTCAAGCAGTTTTCAAATGCAGAAAATAATACATTTCAATGCATAGTCTTTGTATCCTTACATCATTTTTTGGGGTAGAAATTATAACCTGTCTTTTAGTAGAAATGTATTATGTTTACAGATAAAATAAATTTAGAAGCATGATTTGGTCAATTAAATTTACAGAATAATTTAAAGTCATGAACATGATTTGGTACAAAAAGAAAGAAAATGAGAATGTAAATATTTGGAACATAAAATCATATTGGAAAAAAGGGATGGAGTTGAAATTGAAGCAAGGAAGAGAAGATAATGAGGAATATTAAGAAATAATGAGAATTGGAAATCACAAGGAGAGGGAGTGGTATAAGATGAAGATGAAATACAGTCAAACCTGCTTTAGTGACCACCTGTAAAGAAAGACCACCTGTCTACAAAAAACACATTTTTTGTTTCCCTTGCAAATGGTTTCTCACTGAAACATGTACTAAAGGAACCTGTACATAAAGACCACCTGCCTATTGAAGACCACTTTTCTTGTCTACCTTGGGTGGTCTTTATAGACAGGTTTGACTGTATAAGGAAAAGAGAAGCAGGATAATGAAGAATGTTACATGAAGACTTGACAACAAGAATGGTTTTCATTATTAATTTCCTGGCACAGCTTCATAAATGCAGCATCTTAAATAAGATCAATTTTTACCATCTTATCCTGAAAAACCTGAAGAATAGTGAGCCGTTTCATCTACAAAATATAAATGCTCGCCTGGTTGCAAGCGGACTTCAAAACAAATTTATTCTAATTGATCATTTTACCCGACAGCTAAGAAAACAAATATGCGATTGAAAAAAGCAATCAGTAGACTTGGGGCTTGAATATTATCAGAGGGACTCGTGTAATTGAGGATTAATGCCTTACCAAAGAGCATCAACATATTGATTTTGTTTTGAATCCTGTAAGCCTTTTTTATGGATCCACTGCACTACCACTGAGCCATCACATCTCCTGTACAAATACATGTACAGTACTATACATATTGGTTTGGATTTGATAAGAACGACAAGAAAGCTCAGTTCAAAATCATGGATTTTCCTCAAGGAACAATCCCTTCCCTCCATCCAAGCCATAGGGTGATTGAAGGGGTAGAGTTTCTGGGCGGGGAAAAGGAGGTTGTACATGGAGATCAAGATAAATTGGGCTTGGAGAGGACCATGCAGGAAACATCACTTCACAAACCTTGGATTTTCCAACTCATCCAATCTACAAGGTTATAATATAACCTAACTAACATATAATGCTGAACTAATAGAGTCATGGTAGAAATGTATAATGTGCTGCCCTCATGATCTATACACTACTGCAGACAACATATACATAAAACAAATGCAGTTTTCCTCTCTCGACAACAAGAGGGCAGCACACAACCAGATAAAATTGTGTCTTCTGTAAGCAGAATTATAAACTCCCTAAGGCAAAAATTTGATACTGTAAATGCCCAATGTCATGAATTAATGGTTTTGCTGGTCACCAAAGAAGATGGGCTTTCTCAGAAGAGGTACTGGTGTGTGATATTGTAATTTACATCCTTTAGATGTACATGCAGCATCTTTTATGTCCTATCGCTACCATCTGGGCCGTTTCATAGAACTTGTTTGTAATAACAAGTTACAATATCTGAATTCATGATTTGATTGGCTAAGAGCAAAATTTGTCGTAGAATTTTGAGCATATGTTATTGATGATGAGTTTGATGGATCATGGCCCAGATTGTGTAGCAGTAGTAATATGTGTAGTCATCATTTGTTGGTCCTCAACAAAAATATAACAACCAACAAGTGGATCTTCCCAAATGTTAGAGACTTCCTCCATGATCCAAGCTCAGGGGTACACCGATAGGGTTGAATTTTGAGGTTTCTGGGTGGGGCAGCAGAGGTTCTACAAGAAGACCACAATGAGGGTGATCAGGGTTCCATAGAAGATGACTGCAGGAAGCCACGTCTTTAAAAACCCACCGATTCTGCACAGAAGGAAAACAAAAGATAATAATGGAGATAGCATAGGAATATAAAAGTGTCATACGTGCATATTATATAAATAGTTGCCCCCACCCCCTTATTTCATTGCAAGAATAATCGTGTAATATGCATGTATCAAAGAATCTGTCCCCTCTTCATCAACTAGCCTACCAAAAAAAATTATTTGATTTCCCCTACACTCAGTAATGAGTTCCTTTTATGGGAGCCACCATGAAAATAATGCTGTCTATTGTTTTATTAAATAAAAATCACTGCATTACTTTTGACTCTCACATAACCCTTGTAAATACAATTTTATTTTAGTTTGAGACAGCTTTTACAACACCACAAGATAAAAAGGCTAGCAGATAAAGAGGGAGATAGAGACAGAGAGACAGAGAAAGAAAGAGAGAGACAGAGAGAGACAGAGAGAGACAGAGAGAGACAGAGAGCAAGAAAGAGATGGAGAGAAACACAGTCAGATAGAGACCATCTACTTGGGATGAAGAACTTACCCAACATATTTTCCGTGAATCAGCATGAGAAAGCAGAGTTTAATCATGTTCCACGACGTGCTGTCTTTATATTTCATTAGATTGAGAGCCATGGCAACGTGTGAGTGACAGTTGTCGCAAAAAAGATTATGCTGCAAAAAGAAAAAAAATGTGATTACAAAAAAAAAATCAAAGAGGCAGGAGAACGAGGAAGGGGCTGAAGAGAGAGTGGTAGATTGTGGCATCCAACGCAAAGTTAAAATAAAAAGTGTAATAAAATAGTTCTCCACAGAGGGAAAAAATCTTATTTTTCTAATTAAGTGACAAATTATATATAATAATATAATAATAATATAATAATAACGGTTTATTTATTCAAGAAATATGCATCGCCAGCCCAGAGGCTGAATTGTACAATATTTTTACAAAAGTATTTACATGATAAAAAATGTCACTATATAAAATCATTATAATACATGTAAACAGTATGCAATCGTAAATTATTCATGAGTAAAATACCAAGGAGCACATGTGAATCTACCTTTAAAATTGTAGTACAATTAGGTGTAAAGGTGAAGGTTCAAAATAATCTAGTGTGATGTAAGTGAAGGCCGCAAAAGTAAGGCAGGGGGAGTGGAGAGAGAGAGAGAGAGAGAGAGGAAAAAAAAGATGGATTGGCATAGAGATAGAGAGGGGGTGAGGTAGAGAGGGAAAGAGAACGGGAAAGATAGAGAGAGAGAGAGAGAGAGAGAGAGGGGTGAGGAAAAGAAAGCAGAAAGGGAGTAGGTGGTCATCAACATACAACAATACTATAAGATGATACAAAAATTGGCAAATGTGGCAAGGTAAATTAGAAGTAAGTTTGCCACAGTACATACGCAATATAACCAACAGAAAATGTGATAGTGCATGTATAAGATCAGTTGATCCCTGGTTTACAAAGTGATGAGCATGACATTTACAATTATTAAGATGAAATAATAATAATATATGTCACGAAATACAATACGTAAAAGCAATTAACATTATAAGCGGTTAAATAATATATCAATATAAAATATCATGATGAAAGAGATGAAGGCAAATATGGTTTTCATAAAGAATATTCAAAAGGTCGAGGAGCGGAAAATATGGTCGCATTTATAAAACCGGAGATTTGAGAGATAATACCTTTGACTTCCAGAGATACGCAACTATCACACACATTCTGAAAAAGTACATTCATCATTTATAAGGAAACAAGAGTGTAGTAGTAATCTAAGTCTAATTAGGTTCATATTTTCAGTTTGAAAGGGTGAACTCCCTTTGCATTGTAGCAAGGTTAAGTTGATAGTGTAAGCTTGAAATCAGTTACGTAGAAAAATTTGGAGCACTTGTTTGTTACGGTTTATTTTCCCTTCCATTTTAGATACCCGGTATATTTCGGAATTTATCTACATGTATATCTTTCTTTCTTTTTTGGATATTTTTTTGGCTTGTGCCCCAAAAAAAAACCTGAAAGAGAATCCGTTCTACACCATTGCTATCATCATACATACCATTCTAGATTTATATTCCTCCGATGCTTCATGAACGGATGTGTCCCATGTACCTGGTTTAGCTTGTGACGACTCCAGAATCCAGTATTTGGTTGGTCTTCCAAAAGCCATGTCATTCTCCTAGTTTGGTTAGTCAAAAATACTTAATTATGAATATAAACGACTTGGATGCAGCATGAATCACATCGATAAACAAGTACCGGTATTTTGTCATCCACTATACATCTAGATGTTTGAATTGAATTGAAATATTTTTATTAATAAAAATTTCATCAAGGCCAAAGACCCAATTGCAAAATTTATTTTGTTCAGATTGAAATGCAAATATATACATTCATGACAATCATAACATATATGTACATGTAGGTACACAAACAACAATAGAAGAAGAACATATTAATGAAATAACAGGTATTTAATTAGAAATTTGGGGAGAAGGGTAAAATATAATATTATATAATGGAAGTGAAAAATATAGGTGAACAGATTTAAAATGCCATATCAGTCACTTTGTTGATATATGCATGTTACAGAGCTTCAATGACCAGGGTACCTGCAATAATTTTGTTTTTCTTGTGAAAAAGAAAAAGTTTTCAGGGTTAAACCCTATAGTTCTCCAAAGGAATTAATGGTGTGACCCCTGAAAACTATACTACAATTCAGTTTCTCTACCATGAAAAGTATCACTTATATTTCACTCATGAAATTTCATTCTACTAGCCACCTGACCTACTGGGCTTAGAATATTTTATTATTATACATAAGGGCCTCTTTTCCTAGAGAATAAAAGCATGGATTCGATTTCATTTCTTTGATCGAGTTAAATATTGTTGGCATATCGCTTTTCCTCTGTACAATACGTCACTCCACCGATGGAGAAAAATATTGCACGCTGAGCGTGATTTCCTAAGCTGCATAGTGCACACAATTAACATAGCACGCATTTAATGCGACGGGTTTATTGCGCATAATTGTTTATTGACCATGTGACGTCACAATGCTTGTCAGTTAGTATTTTGCCTTAAAGACGACTTGCTTAAGTAAAATGCTAAGATATGATCTGAATACATTTAAGACATATAAACTTAGCCAAGTAAAATTATAATTAAAATACTAACTTAATCCGTGTAATGAATTGAATACGGCCCCAGTATATTATGAAAAATGCATTGCTAGTATTGCGTTTCAACACCAATTTATATTCAAAACTTGAATCATCTTTCATTTTGACTTTCCAAATTTTGCTTTAAGATTTGTTGAGACACTGTTGGGTTGGAAAATTGTCATGGATTGATAAATTGATCTTTCCAATCCTTTAAATTTCACTGTCGTTCGCTTTTTGATGTATAATACTAATAATATTGGCTTTCTTTCGTGGTATATCAGATTCAGCTAGCATGAATATTGCACTCGTCTTCGACTCATGCAATTTTCGGGACCTGAATGCAATATATCTCATATACCCCTCAAGGGCAGCCAATATATTATATAAATATCAACAAATCAATAACAAATGCAAAGTGAATATAATTCTAAAAACCTTCAAAAAGGTGGCAAATTGCCCATTTGTGCTGACCAAAAGCATTGGAAAATCCCCTCTAGTCTTATGTTGTGTTCCTTATTTTATTGCATCATCACAAATTTTAAATCTGCCTTTGTTGTATTGTATATTGGATATTTTTTAGGTACAGTATGAAGATAAGGTAAATGTAGCTTAGTGAAATTTAGTGGCAAGGAAAGACGATCATGGAACGCAAATTGCTGAAAATCATAATTTTATCACATACATGTAGTGGCAGAACCACATTGTTAGGATATGGAACTGGTAAATATATATATATATTTATATATCACCTTGATTAGGCATACTTTTGCTTTTGCAATCCCGATACGTCTTTTTGTGCCACTAAATTTTGCTCAGCTACATTATATTTATGTATTGAATTTGAATCATGCTACTGGTAAGTGAATTTCATAGAGGACTTACTGAGACATAATAAGGACCAGCGAAATCTCTGATGATTCCCTGTGATGTTGCAATACCCATGTGGCCGATGAAAGGGAACAACCACCTGCAGATTTAAAACAAAAAAACACAGCACAATGTAATTCTGATGAGAATCATGTAGATGTAGCAGTTTAAAAGAAAACACACAAATTTCTTCAAATTTCTCGAGACGAATCTAAGATTTTTTCTGTGTTAAAAAAATCTCTTAAGACTAGAATTAGAAAGCAAAAAGAAGTGATGTATCTCTCAGGTTTACGTTATTATTATTTTGAAATACTCGATCTAGGAAATCATTTATTCACTCACATGGGCACATTTCTGTACAAAGTCTGCATAGGGAGATAAGGAAAGATGATACTAATGATCTAATCTCAAGTCTAATTTATAATTTTATGTCTGTCATAGTCAATGATCAGGATGTCATTACATTATAATGACATCCTGATCATTGACAATGATTACACTTACAAATTCCAGAATCCATGTCAATCTTGTCTGTTTACAGTGTTACTGAATACTGTTGTTACAGTGTTACTGTTAGTGTTGATTGTTGTCATAATTCATACGTTTGACTTTGACGAAATGAGCGAGTCCTGTCCTGGGCTGGAGACGGTGCGGAATGAATTGTGTTTATGTATTCTATGATAATATCTTAGTCTTAGTTTTGTAAAGCGTGTTGTTACGATACCTGTAGAATGGACATATTATGAAGCAGCCCGACATGATTACGATACAAATATACATGTATGTATTCGAACGTACTTGTATTCGAACGTATGGGACTGAAATGTACTCACGTCAAAAATGGGATTGGCGTCCAAACGACACAAAACGGGTATCTCATCCTTTTAGGTTCGACTCCATTTCCATTCGACATCTTGCAATGATTCTCTGTCGATTCGATGTCCCTTTGATTAACGCTAAATGCAACCTCAGGGTCGTTTTCCATGCCGTTTGGTAGAGGTTGATACGGGTTTTTCATTCTCAACGAAGATCAACCATGTTTACAAAGTAATGATGACGTCATTGTCCCCACAAGCCGAATGCAAATGATGATGGTGATGCACGTGATGATGATGATGATGATGATGATGATGATGATGATGATGATGATATTGATGATGATGATGATGTTGATGATGATATTGATGATGATGATGATGATGATGGTGATGATGATGATGATGATGATGATATTGATGATGATGATGATGATGATGATG
Source organism: Mesocentrotus franciscanus (assembly GCA_037976565.1). NCBI lineage: Eukaryota > Metazoa > Echinodermata > Echinoidea > Camarodonta > Strongylocentrotidae > Mesocentrotus > Mesocentrotus franciscanus. Next base: position 15,576,109 of record CP137682.1, on the reverse strand, counting down.
ATGATCGATGCATGATGATATACATGTATAATGATTGGTGATTTATATAATGATATTTTAGAGAAGTAAGAAAAGGAGCTAGAAAAATTAAGGAGGAGGATGCATGATCATGTATATATAATTAATAGCAGCATCAAACACTGTTGAATTTACGGCCCATTAAACTTATAATTAAACCATGCTTGCAGTCGCATTAACCCAAACCCTAACCTCTGATCATATGGAATAAAGGTTGGAGAAATTGTCAAATTGCGCTTACTCCCCGCCATCTCCCTCCCTCCCTCCATCTGTCTTCCACCCTTCCCTCTCCCTCTCTAGTTATCAATCTATCCACCATCTATTTATTAGTAGGCCTGTACTCCCCCTGCTCTCTCTCTCGATCTTCATCTCCCTCCCTCCCTCCTTACTATCGTTCTATCAAGCTATCAATTTATCCACTCTTTCTATAACACTTCCACCCCTTCTCTTTCTCTCTCTCTCTCTCTCTCTCGCTTGTTCTATCCCTTCTAACTCCCTCGATCTCTCTCTCATTTTTTCTCAGAGTGAGTCATCGAGTACTTATAACACTTGATTTCACATCATCAACTTCCATAATTGGGGCTTGTTAAAATCTGTTAACTCATGCACCCACACAAAAATTCCACCGAGGCTGAACAAACAACTGGAAATATTCCTTTCATTCAATTGCAACCAAAAAACAGCAAAGCTCATCTCGAGTTTTTGATTGTGGAAACTGGTTTAAAATGATACCGAAATCATGCATGAGCAGACTGTTTGAACAAGCCAATTATGAACAGAAGAAAGGTAGCTCGCACTAACAAAGTAATGCGAACTTCCTGAAATATCACCAACTCTCAAAGAGCCAGTGAATATTTCATATACATGTAGCTCATTTCCTTATCCCTCCATTTATTTGTACGGTAGTTTAAATAATTGAGCATGGTTTTCAGTCCACTTTACACATTTACTGTTATTATCAGAACTCAAGATTACTCTTAGTTTCTGTTTACATACTTGAAAGCCAACGTACTGCATCATTTACCAAGCCAGGAATAACACGCACGAATGACAAATACACTTGGAATTGTATTTTTCATCACAATCATGTTTATTAACATGTAACACAAATACAATATACATTTAATATTTTCTTTACTCATACGAATGGTGACTTTTCTAGAACAAATTGTTTTTCACTGCAAATGTGGAAGCTAACCATGAACATTATTTGTTTTGTTTTTTAGATCAATGCTTATTCTTAACTTTTTTTTTACACTGAGATATAAAGACACAACATTAATACTAAATTGAATACCAGGAAACAACTATAACATGCGCTTAAGGTTCAGTTTTAGTTTTGAATTCCACTTATGTTTCTATTCGGAAGGTTGCACATTCATGGCAGTTTAAGGGTTAATCCAGAAGTATAATCAGAACCACTTCGAATTTATTCTGGTTTCAAACGTGGAATAACTACTTTCTATTTCTCTCTGTGTTGAAATAGTTGTGCCTTGATGCAAAGTACAGTGTACAGTATTCCTTCAGTATCTGTAAATGCATACTCACACAATGTCTTCTATCAACCTAGGAACTTGATTTCATAAATACGACTTTTGTGTCTTTAGCTTTTTTTGTGCTCAAATACATGTTTTTATAATTGTTCCAACCTGTAACTTGAGATAAGTATTTCTGTCAAATAATGCTCTCACCAGCCATCCTAGGCATTGTTGAATAGTGCAACAAGAGGGTGCTAAATTTCAGCGAAGAGCCCGACAGCATGCAACTGTGCAAGACTGTTGATTAAGTTAATTGAAAACATGTGGGGGGGGGGGATACTGGAGCCCCTTGAACCCTACTCTTCTACAGGCCTTGCACCATATCCTTAAAACATGATATAAATGTCATACCCTGGGAGCCAAAAGGGCATCAACTCATTCATTTTTATACGGAGATAACGTCCTTTTGCATCTCACAGGACAGCAAATCATCCTTCAAATCTTGAAAGATGGTGGTGGATAGTACAAAGGTTCCTACTGTGGAGTATGCCATCACATGAATAGTGATGATATATAATTCCTCATCGGCCCAAAATGTGACTTGTATGCTTCCAAATCCCTAATTCCCAAATTTTCCAATTTCTTATGAGCTCCCAGGAATAGTATGCTACTGCCAGTGTGCCACACGTGAACAATAAGCAAGACCACGTCTGCTCGATAAAATAATTACATTTTTTAAAGCCAACAGGGGACACTCTAAAGAAGGAAAACAAAAAAACTCTTTTAAATATCAAATCAATTTCTAGCATGGAGTAACATAATGTAACACATGAAAAGTAAAATCAACCCAAAACAGAACTTTACACAATCTCCACCAATTCAAACTTCTAGTTATCTCTAGTAGTATTTTCCATAATCTTCAATATATATGTATACATGTTTCTTATTATCATTATAATACAAGAGCTGAAACTTTGAAAAAAATAAGCTAATGCTAGTCTTCTGCCACGCAAAGAAATAGACCTTGAGATGGAATGTTCACACGACCCTTTCCCCAACTCAAAAATTAAATCCGGTGTCAAATCCATCTGGGTTTTGTTTCATGAAATCATCATTTGTACAAGTTCGCTGACATCCCATAAAAACGTTGTTCATTTAATACATGCATTTCAATGGGATGTCGGCAAACTTGTACTTCTGATGGTTTTGTGAAACAGGGGCCCGAGGCCCCGAGGCTACATCCCCGCAATCCCCATTCACACCGGTGGTTCACTCAGACCAGATGGATCGTACAACGGTTTAAAATTCTTGTATGAATGTGGGAAAGGGTTGTAGTTTGTATAAAGCTTGGCCAACAAAGTACTTTCTGCATCACAGTTCAATCACATATAGTTTCAGTAGGACAGAATTTTGAGATGGTATCACATACTATTTTACCTGTATAAACTTGCAAAGGTATACATGACAAGAATTCTTTGATTTTTATTAACAAGTAAAGGATTTCATGTGGTGGTAATTTAAGACTTTATCACTTTGCAGATGCATTGTTATAAATTCCATGGTTCATTAACGGGGATGCTTCTTCAAGAAAATAGTTCAACTTGCAAAATTAGTGAATGGAATGTAAAAATAAGTTTCCCACAAGGAACAACATTTTTTTAAATAAAGTCACAATAACACAATTTATAATCATGCTTTTGTACACTATTTTTTGTGAGGAGTATAATTACACAGATGACAACTTGTAGCTCAAAAATTACACTGCCTGCATGTCCATACAGTAGGTGAATACAACTTGCATTCTACATACAAAATGCTTGCGCGACATTGGTATACAACGCTTGCTTTACTGCCTCAATCTGCATTGGACAGAGAGTGTTTTACAGATGACAAGAGTGCCATAAATTTGCCTTTTAAGATTTTTTAAGGCAGCAATTTCAGTAATATCTGGAATTATGACAAGTTTTCAATGCCATTTTTAATCAACATGGGGAGAAAAGAATAATGAATGTTGGATGAAAAGCTTGATAAATGTTTCTTCATAAAGCAGATGTTATTCACATCCCCAATTCGAAATTGGTCAAACTAGAAAACATGTACGCTTTTTGAATGACGAATCCTTTAAAGTACTATTTTATCACTATCCATTTCATTAATTATGCATTTATTGCACTTATGCTTTTATAAAGGGAAAAAAAAAGCCTGTATATGCCATTCCTTACTGAAAAAGAAAAAGTGAGAAAAACACCCTGAATGTCAATTGAATTAACATTAGTATGTGAAGCTTAAAATAAAAGTTTTTGAGAAAAACAAATTCTTGAAAGAGTCAAATCATATCGTAAATATTATCTACACGATGCTAAACAAGTTGCATACTTACTAGATACGTTAACACATACTATATAATAATTTTGTTAATAATGCAATAAAAACTACCAGAACATTCTTTTTGTACCAATATATAATAGGGTGTGGTGTCGTTTCTTGGTTAACACCTATTATACAATAATCTTTTCGTTGAAGATACAAATCTAACATTGAATATACTAAAACAAAAGACACTTTACATATAGTTATTTGGATTGCAGATTTAAAGGAGAATATATACATACAATTCACATACATGCTTAAATTTCTCTTCTCTTATTTAAATAACATGTACATGTATTTTCTAAATAACAAGTCGTAACTGCTATACACAGAATAACGTAGCTAAAATTTCTCTTTTTTTCGCTGTTATACAATAACCACAAATTTGTTTCATTGTCTTTTTATTGATTTATTTATTACAAATATATGCGCTACAATCTACAAATTACAACAAATGTCTTAAAAAAGGGCTCAGAAAGTAAAGAATGTAGAATAATGAGTTAAATGCATGAGGGCCACATAAAATCAAATTATGAAAAAAAAATGAATACCAAAATTTGATGTCCATGTATGGAAAACATGTCAAATCTTGTTTTAAAAAGTTCACCAATATCACTTTTTGTATGCCGACTCATTGCATACTTAACAAAAAATGAACGTGCTGTTTAATAAAACACAGCATATCAATTTCATACCGATTCTTTTCAAAGATTCAGCCTTGCCAACTTCAAATAAGAGAGAGATTGTGTTGTTTATGCGTCCCCAAATGTGTGATACAGATCTCATTATTAATTTGCATGTTCATATGCACTGCAATCTGGCCAACACTGTGCATGCACGATTGCACATATTATCATCTGTTGAGGGCCAGTAGGATGTTAACCTTGTGGAAGTATATGCCCTTTTAACGCTCAGCAGAGAGAAGGCAGTGCTTCTGCACAACCATATCATATCATGCGCTGGAAATACGGTCAAGAATTACAGATAGCAGCCAAAGGGATGATTCTTTTAAATTTACTGTCCCATTTTTAAATGGAATTTCCACTGTCAATTTGGCAATATTCAGCGCAGGTTCATAATAAAAATCCTAACAGCGTACTGATTTCACTCCCTACCTTGCGTGCTTCGAGCATTGACAAAAAAAAAAGAGTTAGGATGCCGAACGCCTATAAATCATGTGCAGGTAATTCACAAAGTCTTTGCATGGATACTGCTCTTTCCCTATTTTCTGAGCCCTTTTTTAAATGGGTATGTACTGTTCTCAACAATAATATTATCAATGATAATGAATAGTAATCACTTACAATAATTATATGAATGATATAATAACAACGATAATAATGACATTGAAACCATACTCATTATGGCTGGCCTGATATACTATGATTTTTTCTTCTTCTGCTACGGGCCATGAAATTTTGGATGAAACTGATCCGAAAGGAATTAGTCAAACTAAAATGAGATATTTAGATTAGTTCTTCCCATAACATCTTGAAGGATTACTACCATTCCTTTCAAATACACCGGTTACCTTATTAAAAATAGATTTTCCCCTTAAAAGTTTACAGAAATGTAGAGATGGTCCATTCACAGGATATTTGCCTCTCTCAAGGATCAGTGTGCAGCTGATGACCTTTCACCTAGGACAAATGAGCGGGGTGACCTTTGACCTTGCGGAGACGAGTCTGAGTCGGCCAGGGGAAGATGACTTGTGGAGATTTTCCTTTTTTTCTTTGATGGTGCTGATGCTGGTTCCCTGTCTGTGTTACTTATTTTTTTTGGCTTTGCACAATAGCGACTGTAAAATGGAAACAAAAAAACCAAAGTGCAGAAATAAGAGGGGTCTGGGGTTTAGGGGGACTAGGGGTGCGTTTATCGTGTCTTGCCAGTCAGAATCAGCGTTTCTATATGTACATATCGAACCCCACTATACGAACGTGTTTTGCGGGATGTCGCGTTTATCGACTCTTCACAATTCGAAATAAAGGCCTCGTCTCTGCGCAGCTGCTTTGCGCTGTTTGACCCGGGAAGCAGATAAGCATGGGAAGATCCGATTTGTATGTGTGGTTCAAAACAGCTTTGCGTTTATCATCTCTCAGAAACGTGATTCTGGCTGTATGTCACATTCAAAACGCACTTTTTTTGGCGTTACAATATGCCCATATCTAAAGACGTTTGAAAAAGGCTTTGCGTTTATCACCTTAAAAATTTGCCTGAAAGACGTTTGAAAACGCTGATTCTAGGCAAAAAATTGGACGATAAACGCACCCTAGGATGTAGGGGGTACAGTACAACCGGGTTAGGGCCATTTAGTGGTGGTCCTTGATGGCAGTTCATGTACAATGGCAACTGAAGATTTCAAAGAAAGGGAGGGAGCAGAGGAAAGTTAATTTTTCAGTTAATTCAAATTGTACACACTGTACCTCTGATGCCAATTGAATTATCATAAAAGAAGCTCAACACCAAAAAATAGACATTTAATTTGAATTTCTGCATCATACAACATGTGCAAATAAATACATTTGGATAATTACCAGGAGGTTGAAGTGAAGTTGGGATACTGACAAGCACACATGTAGATGTGTATTAATCAATTATTTTTACACAACAATTTCACCATGCATTTTGTACTTTCTGACAAACATGCATTAACGCTTGTATGTATATACTAGTTACTAATAGGAACAAGTAAATACGTTATTCACATGGATGTTACAAGCCAACATTTCAAACAGCCGAGGTTAGAAAGTTAGTTAAACAGAACATTGATCAATGTGCACACATTTACAAGAAATTAATACATTGCATAACAACACTTTAAATCACAGCTTATATATTAAAATGACAGAATGTTCAACTACTACATCATACATGTACATGCAATGTACATTTAATGTTTACATAGTTGTACATGTATTTGAATATTTGAAAGTCAGCTAAATTATGCATGAATCTTTGGTCCCTACATGTACATGTACAAGTAAAAAAAGTTTTAAACAGACACGCAAAGGGGTTTTCATTCCAACCATGAAGACAAATCGATTCCCTAGAACTTCTACGTTAATTTGCCATAATAAACGTCCAAACTTTTCAGTGTCCGTTTCCTCTAGTATCAGTATGTGGTCTGATTTTGCTTTATTTCATTTTTTTTAATATTAAAAAAAAGTACCTTTAAGGTATCAAATTGGCACACGTGACAGATGTGTCACAGCAATGATCTAAATTAAACTGAATGGGAGGGAGAGAGAGAGCGCGAGAGAGAGAGAGAGAGAGATATTATAAAAGTCCTCAAATTCTTGGACCTTAATCAAGTATTTCCTGTACAGGTATCACTTTTCAAGCAATGTCTCGGGAATTTGATTTAACTGATTTCCTCACTTCCCAAAATAGCCTTAACAACGAAATCCCAGAGATTTGCGATCTTTCTACTCAAGCTCACAGGACTAAACATGCAAACAGCACATGAACAAATTCTGCAAATTATACAAATGTCAAATGTACCGAATGCTTGTTTGACTATCACTTTACATTCACCATTCAAAATTCCTACCTAATACAGGCCAACTAGTATGTGGTTCACATTCTAGGGCCCCATTTCACAGAGATAAGTTTAATAGCAATTGATTGCTATTTTGCAATTGATCATGGTGTACAATAGATTGATTGTACGATCAATCAATCAATCATCCAATAAATTGCTAAGCTTTGCGTTACAGGGCCTAGGTCCTAATTGCAAGTTAATTTGGGTCGATCCATTGTTTTGTCTCATAAACCTGTATAAAGGCTTGCGTTCTACATGAATAAGAAAGGATAAAATAAAATTATTTGGTAATTCAGCGAGGTCAGGTTAGAACATGCTAAAAGGACAACATGGCAAAAGAAACGTATCCTACCTATCCCATTCAGGACGGAATTTGTACAGTAAGTGCTAGTAAACCACATGTAAGTAAAGCTAAGTAAACACTTTGATAAAAAGCAATTTGATCGAGAAAAAAAAACAACGAATTGGAACCTCTCCATGAGTTGTCAATTTAAGGAATTTACAGCTTATTTTCCTTTTCAAAATGCCTGGTGTTCAATGCTACACGCCTGTACACGGTCATGCAACAAAAATGGACACAGCGTGTGCCGAAATTTTGGCCCTTTCTATTCATGGTATATTTTTGCAGGGCTATAAATCGAAAGTTATTCAGCTCAAAAACAAAATGTGAAACGATGTCTTGAAAGGGTTTTCCGAAACTCATTTAATGTCATTTAATGAGTAGACAGTCTTGTTTTACAGTGCATTATTTTCTATGGTAGCAAAAAATAATACTGATAACGGGGGGAAAAGTGGTTCAAAAAATAGCTTTACATGTACATGTACCTATCAAATTTTATACTTACTGGTAGTGTGGTATAAGTGATGGAGCACAATACATTTGGACATAAAACAGAACAAGCTGATGGCAAAGGACCAGCAGAAATATTTGATATATTTTTCTTGATTAATGACATGTATTGTACACCTACATGTACATGTACATGTATGCCATGCCAATATTGTGGAAAGGGTCTTAAATGGTAGTTTAGCCTTTGTTCCTGCTGTATTTAAAGGTCCAGATAAAACACACTACAGCTGTAGAAAGATGTGCGATTATCATCTTTCTCAAAAGGCACGTCGTGTTAAGTACATTTTGGAGCTGCATAGAAGAACTATTAAATTTATCGCTGTTGGAAATGTGAGATCTTGGTTTAAATGTACATACCGGTATACCGGACAAGTTAAAATATGCATTAAATTCATATGTCTGTTCCCCCTAGAGTCTCGTGATTATTCTATCTTCTGTGATGATTATTATATTTCAATAGTTGGAGTGCAGGTTGTCACGTGTATACATGTAACTGTTAATGTGGCAGAATGCATACAAATTTGTGGAATGGTCAATTGCAATATACATAACAGGTCAATCAAACAACATGACACAAACAGTCAAACACTAAATCGTAACACTTCATGCTCTTATTTAGACCAAAATCACATGCACTGGTGCAGAACATACTACATTCATTAGTAGATATTTTTTTTTTGTTTTTAACGGATTTGGACAGTATACAACTGATATACAACTGATGTACAACCTTAAAAAATCTTATGCTTTTTAGTTTTTAAATGACTTCTATTTCTTTATATTTCCAAATTAAAAAGAGAGTTATCCATAAAAATATACAGATCTCTGCTTCACAAGGCCAAATGACTAGAAGAAATTAACAATGACCCCCACCAAATTTGAACTACCAGTCTCCTTCAATGGATGTATTACTACCTTTTTTTAGATGCCGCTGTTGTTTACAATTTTTAATCATTTCCAGAAATACATATAGCTATAAACGGAAGTATTGTTGCGAACATCTTAACATCCATCATGTGTTTGAACTGCGATTACAAGACAATGTAACTTTGTTAATACGGACATTCAAAAATACATATGCACAGAACATAAAACATGCTTCACATTGTCATGGCAACATCCCTTTACCAACCTTCTAAGCCTGTGTGGCCCACACTGCAAATGCATTGAAAAAAGTCCCCAGAGAAAAATGATGAGGTAAAGACAAATGTGGTTAAAAGTGTTATTGATGACAGGAGGTGAAAAAATGAAGAGAAAATTCATTGTGCCGCCAGCAAAATGGGAGTTAGCACTCAAGCACGCCATATAGCAAATATCTGGTATCTTCATTCTGTAGTTTCAATCGCTCTATACATGTTATACCATTTTAAAATATGACAGGGATTTCTTGCTTTATCAATGAAAAAAATGAAAAAAATGAAAAAAGTGAAAATTTAGTAGTTTTGTATCAAATAGGTACATATTTTTAAAGTTATGGGTATTTGAACGCCAACAAACTTCTGCATTTAAAATGCAATATTGCGTGTTCAAACTCAACAGAGTGTGCTATCCACACAAGGAGTTAATGAAGACAGTATGGCCATGCAATGGAGGTTAAACAGTGACTATAAATGAAAGAATTATTATTATCCTTAGTGCATTTCAGTTCAAGTACATGGCTTGAATTGGTTAATTTGGTTTGAAAGTGCAATTCTGATTCTCTGACTGCAAATGGTTAGGAAAGTTGAAAAAAAGTAAATCAAGATCTCTATGTATAGTATAGGTTAATTAACTGTGCAATTTTTGTAAACGTTATTTAAAAGCAGGCAAAATTATTTCAATGGCATTAAGTATGATGTAATTCATTGGAGAGTTGATCAATAATAAAGAAACTGATGTCCAGAAAATCATTAATAAATGAGAAGAAATCATATTTTGAACAAAAATAAACAAATTATTGTTGATGAGATAACACAATAATTAAAGTGGGTAAAACCTGCATTTAGCTCTGTAAACGATGAGAACTCTGAAAAACAGTCAGAATCATCAAGGAAATCTTATCAGCATAAAAAATAAAAATAAATTAATAATAAAGAAATGTCTTTTCGTGAATAAAACTATAGGATCTTTCAAAAATAAGAATGAGAATGAAAGTACAGAAGCCTGTATGAAAAAAAAATCATTCCCTTTTCCATCCAAAATGTGGTACTTACCGATAATGATTATTAAAATGACAATGATAATAATTGCTAGGATGATCATCATCTTGCAGTTTTTCCACCAGTACTTCCGTTTGAGTTTACCAGCGTTCGTCTCAAACTGTGATGCTCCTTGCTGGAGGGCATCTAAATGACATGGGAATAACACAGGGAACGCAAATATTAAATAATGGATGCATAGAATAGGGAATCTCAATCATAATTTACAGAGTGCACGCAGGGCCATCTGAAAGTGGAACTATCTCAAAAAATGTTTTGCTTCGTATATATATGCATGTACGTGGGATCCGACGCTAATATCTCCGATTCAAAAATGGCAAGTTTAATTACTTCTGTAAGGAGCTTTTGCATGTGTTACCAAAATCATAAAGAATAATACATGCAGAACCATCATGTCGCTTGTTTGGACCTAATGTAGGAGGGCATTGACTATGTAGAAAATTATGGGTGAAGGTACTTCTGGATCCAACATGGGACACTTCGTGGTTCATGCTGGCATCAAACTTTCAGCTTTGAAATAATGCCGGTGAAGAGATACTGCAAGTTTTACTACTAAAGTTAGGACATCATGTTTAGAAGCATGGCAATTTTTGCAGACTTAATTTTTGTTTTAATTTGTCACATTTTGAGTTGTTGTTTTCCTTATTGGTTGAGAGGGGGTGAATAGAACTATGTCAAACCCATGTGCCATAATACATGTTCATGCATATTTCACCCTTCAGCTATAATCTAAAAAAGAGCCCTCCCCTGAATAAATGGCTGAGCTTCAGAGGCCTGGTTACTCACCTGCACGGTTATCCAAGACCGATAGCGCCTGATCTCTCTCAAGAACTTTGTCAACATTTACTCTCATAATATCCACCACCTGTAAGAAAGTTTAACAAAATAAATATGTAAATATAATTCTTTAGAAAATTATTCTTAATCAAAGCCTTTCATTCTGAAACCAAGACGAAACTTACGGAAATTAAAAAAAATGTTTAGAAATGACACACATAAAGATACAAAATTGATATCTTGGCAAAAACAACAAAATTTAATAGCATTTTGCTGTACATGAGGGTTTTTCTAAGCATGCAGAGATTTCACAAATAGCAAATTGAGATGACATTTTTTACCATGGGCTGTTCAATTTTGGAGGATTAGAAAAGTTTAAAATCCATTTTCAATAATTTTCAAAATCTCACCATTTCTGTGTGTGTGAATAAAAAGAAAATGTCAAAAAATTAGAAAGCTTTGAATCATAATTCAAATCACGCTGACACCTCTTTTATATTATTATTATTGGCCATCCACTCTTGTCTTTAAATAAATAGGAAAGGTCAGTGAAAGGGTGATAACTCAGATAAGAATAATTGAGTTCATGTACATGTATTTCACATGTGAATAGAAACACAAATAGTGAGATTTTAATTGCAGTTCAAATCTCACGTTTACTTTCCTTGTGAATTTTTGACAATTCCTATTGTCAGTATGCTGTGAGATGTACCCTGGGGAGTGTTTCACAAAGACTAAGATTGACTTTAAGTTGGACTTACATGTAACTATGGCAGGCCATTCATGCCACTGGTTGCTATCACCATTGGTCTCTCAATTATGATCTTTAGATAATATTTTTTCCTTCAATAATGAACTATCAAAAAAGGTAAATTCTGTAGATTTGTGACCACGATTTGTACATCCCTTGAGAAATCAATGCCAGGAATGGTTAGAGGAACTAGTGGCATGAACGGCCTGTCATACTTAAGTCCAACTTAAAGTCGATCTTAGTGAAACACACCCCTGGTATGTAAGTACACACCAGGGCCCCGTAACACAAAGATAAGTTAGCAATTGATTGCTATTTTGCAATTGACAGTGATGTATTATCGATCAATCAATTATGAAATTAATTGCTAAGCTTTGTGTGCCAGGGCACAGGTGTACAATCTCAGATCACAGAGACCACAGAACATGAATATAAAGACACCTAGTTGAGTCAAGTTGTAAAAGGCCAAATCAAAATAGCCTTATTATGTAGATGGGATGTAGGGCCCATTTACACTCGTCTATAAAGCAATTCCATTTCAGAATGGTACCCGGTAGTTAATAAAAAAAAAATCCCTTTGTTTGGACTGTAATGAGAATAGGCCTCTAGAATCACCAAATGAAAGGGCTCAGCTGCAAAATACCTTACCATGAATATTTTGGTTACAGATAAGGTTAGAATTAAAGAACATATCATGGTTAGGCCCTAGGGCCATGGTTTTGGTCGAGTTATGATTAGGGTAAGTTGTGTGGTGGGGTATTCTGGAGTCATTCCAATGATTTACCTCATCGACTTGTGCTTGAGTCTGTTGTAACCTCTTGTTGGAGGGCGCTGGGCCTGGTTGTGGTGGTGCAGCCCTAGATCGGAAGAAAAAAAAAAGACAGACAAATACTAAAATCAGAATGAGCTTAGCATCCATTTTTTTCTTCATATTAAAAAAAAGTAAATATTCTTCTTCATGTTCCCTCTCTCTCTCTCCCTCTATACATGTATCTCTCTCTTTCTCTCCCCTCTCTCTCTTTCTATTCTTATCTCTTCTTAATTGAACATTTCTACATGTACGTGTACATGTGTGTTCTTTCATACAATAGGATTTTAATGATGGCCCTTTTATTTTTGTTAAATAGAATTCATTTAATGTACGTTGCATTTTACCCTGAAATGCAACGTACATGTACATATTTTGAACATTTGCATGTTTTTTAAGTGAAGAATGAACTTGAATGTCAATAGTCATGACCACCGTCTTCCATGCATGCAAAGAACAGGAGAGAGGGAGTACTAAGAAAATAGCTCATTTGAAGTATTTAATGTTTAACCATACTACATGTACATGTATGTAAATTGTTGTAAATGTACATGTACAGTGTACATGTGTGCTGCATACATGCAGCTATGTACATACTGCACATACATACATACATGTACATGTACTTACATTCTTTAAGCATGTTCAGTTGTAATAAGTACGCATTACATGTACTGTATACAGTATATATGCGTGTGCATACTTGTACATGTGGACCTACATGTACGTGTACATGTACATGCTTGTCAGGCTGTAACTGTACTTGGCATGTGTGTACTAATAAAGATTACATAGACATTACACTAAATCAATATGTCAAATCTGTAAAGTGTGTGAATTTTAAGTGCTCTTTGTTCTTCATAATTAGCTTACAAGGTGGTGATGATGTCAGCTTTGTAGCCCATTGGAATACAAGTGCTTGGGCCCAAACAAAGGCCAAGTCTAACAAAAGCTTAGAGCTAGAATCAATATCCCAATAGAAGTAAGGCATTTTGGGCATGCTTTGTCTTCTGAGCATGCTAGTCACACTCCTTTCACATAAAGAACCCAACTCTAGGATGTAAACATGTTCACAGTCCATACATTTGTAAGTGATGCATAATGTATCTAGCCTACATGTGCAGTGTACATGCACTCGCAACTAATGGCTAGTTTGTATGTGTCTGCCATATCAATCAGACATAATGCATAACACAGGGTCTGAATTATTAAGCTATAGACTATATATGTAATGTACATATGTACAAATGTACATTATATATATCCCAAGAGCTACTCTATAGACGACATATGTCTACATGTACTCTGCATGTACTGAACATGTACATTAGCCACTTCCTCTTTGACACAATCAATTGGGTTAGTGTTCATTTTGAGTTCTAATAGAATTACAGATATTAGGGAAAATTTGCTTAAAGGAATTTTGAATTATATCATGTACATGTAATACAAGAGTTGCTTGGAAGGCCAAACATAGTAACATGTACATGTAGACAACCTAACAAAATTTGCCGGAAATCACATTCAATAGAAAGTACAACTCGCGTCATGATTTATAAAAAAATGTCTTCGTCCATTGAATTAAATTTAAACCCAGAGCAGTCCAGTGTTTCCTTTGAAAAAAGGCATGCAAATGTTTATGTTATACACACACTGACACACACGGTGCGACACATAATATCTTCATACACCAGTATGTATTATAATTCTCATGTACATGTAAACGTACAGGAGAAGAATTTGTACACTATTTTTTCTTCTCCATTTTTAGTCTAAAAGATCATGTCAAGGTTCAGTTACCTGTGCAATCAACAACGAGGGCAATCTCCTCATCTAAATGACCTCATTATGATTAGATAACCCCCTGCCCCCCCCCCCCAACATCTGCAAAATTGCTGCAAAACACGGCTCATACACAATATATCAGATCCTAATTGTGAAGTTGTATCAGCGTGGACCCAACGTAATTCTCTCCAATTCCCCTCACTCATGCATATTTCTAATCACAGCTGTCGACTGCAATAGGAGTAGAACGTAAGACCGACTGCTTGCGTGGTATATGGCCGGCCGCAGGCAGACATAATTAAGAACAACGGATTAGACCCAACAAAAATTAAGGCACATTACACGATGTGTAGGTACCGACTGGCCAAGCTGCCATGGAAAGGTACATGTACATGTAGAAGAAAAAAAATTACACTCAAATATGTACATGTTTGTATAGATCTACAGTAGACAATGAACTTTGCATACGTCAAATCTTTTGGGACCACAAAAATAGTTTGACTTATAAATGCAAAATTTTATAACACATGTTTTGCATAATTTGGTCAATTTTTTATATCTGACTTGGGGAAAACTTAACTTGTGTGACTTCCAGTTATTCAGAGTTAACTGTACTATATTCAGGCATGTACATGTACAAAAATGTACACGTAGGCTTAAAGGTCAACAAATTCCCCTCATACTTTAACAATCCTTTTCCCTCATTATTCTGCTTTTAAAGGGAAATGCAACCTTTGAAATGAGTTCATTCTCATGAAAGCAGACAAATAAGAGAAACAGAATGGCAAAATATTCAGATTGAATCGGAATAAGAGTTTTTAATGTTTGGAATATGAAATCCCAGTGTCTGTGCAAATCTCAAAATGGGCAATTTGGTCAGTGGATTGTGATGTATTATGTAGTCCAAGACAACTCTCCCATTTGTCATACAAACATAAATTAATTTGATTTTTTTCTCCTAGTGCCTTCTCCCTTGGGTTACTACTCAAAATAAATTAGGGATATCATATTGTCATACATGCCCATCCTCTTAAAATAAAAGACCCTCCTGAGTAAAATATTTTGAAAAATGTACCGGTACATCACAGTGACAAAACCGATTAGACCAATTTGTAATTTCCTTACATACAGTATAGTGATTACAACTTTCTTATTGTTTTTCGGATTCATTCAGGCTTACACCTATCAAATTTTTCTGCTTTCTTTCAGAGCAATTTTGTTATAAATGGTTGGATTTTCCCTAAATGAAATCACCATGTTTTCTGCTTGGACTTCTTGTTTAAAAGAGAACACTAACTTCAAGTTTAGAATAAACATAAAATTCAGAATTGGCTTTTTGCTTTAATTTTCTTTTCAATAAAATAAAAAAGTTAAATTATAGTCATTTGTGTAACATAACAAGAATCAATTATACCCACTCCTACTTAAAGATAAAGTTGAGTTCTGGTCATGCAATTGCATTGTGAAAGAAACAGTGTGGAATCGATCAGAAAGGTTGATCATATAGCATTTAAGTATTGGTGTGTACTGCATGGTTCTGGAATCATCAAAATGATAAGAAATGTGGCCCAGTCTTGGTAAAGTTAGAGCACTGTACACAGAAATATGTATATGGGACTACACGAACATGTAGCATAAAAATCTGTCCAGATTTGTATAATGTTATATGCCATATTTAGAATATGAAGTGATTTGAAGAGCCATGCTTCGTTATCTGATGTTCATCCACACTTGCATAATAACAATGATAACTATCACAAAATATTTTTCACCTCTTCCCAGAACTCAACCTTCTCTTTAAACCATCACAAAATATCCACAATGAATCATATGAAGCAATTCAAGCAAATGAAAATGTATCAGATAAATCAAATTTCTACAAGCGTTAATTGTTTGTTTGTTTTGTTGTTGTTGTTTATTTTTTTTGGGGGGGGGAGTGGCCCTTATTCAATGTTTTCTGTTCAGTTGGCATGGAAAGTTGGAAACATCCTAGATCAAGTTTCATTTTAGGTGAATGAAGTTCAATGAACTCTTCATGTGAGGTGGGAACGAATGGAAGAAGAAAATTCACTATATAGGAAATGGGAGAAAGAGTAAAATATGAGAAGTTTAACTTTGGAATTCTGAGTTTTTCTAAACTATTAGACCCCCTATTACAGTGCAGCAAACCGTTTATTAAAAACATAATCTTGACATGTATGAAAATGACTTTTTGATCATTATATTTGCATATAGTAAGCTAGAAGACTAGACTAAACACAACAACGATCAATCTACATGTACAGCTAGGCTAACTTTTAGATCCAACATTCAAATAAATTTCCTTGGAATTGAACTGAACACCATGTGCCAATCTGTAGAGGTGAACCACCAATATAGGATATTCTTTCATATTTGGAGACTGTCTCTCTAGTCAGTTTCACTTTCAGTTTTATTTTCATATTTCACATGTTGTATAATACATCGTTACATTTGGCATGTTACATTTGGCATGTTACATTTTTGTTTCCATTTTCTTTTGGTATTTATACAAGCGAAGAGAACAATACATAAGACTAAGTTAAATAAAAGGAGAAATATGATGGAGCCTAAAGAGAAAGCAATGCTTGTAGGTCATAGGCTCCAGAAGTTATAACAATGAAATAGTCTTGTGTTATTTAGATAACGTAATAGGATTAAATTGAAACTTATTCTGAAGAAAAGGTAAACATTGGTCATAATTATACTTAGCAATACTTGTATGACATTTTCACTACCTGTACGCAATGGCAATTCACATAGGAGCATATAGGAGATGTTATGCATAGAAAAATTAAGTGTAGCCGCGCTGGCAAAGACACTGATTGGCAATCACGCCAACATCTTGGTACATGTACTGTATAATGGAATGAAACATGAGTAGAACATTTTTGCGATATACATTTATTTAAAGCTATATATGTTTGCCTGATGATAAGCCGCCACACCCACCCGCAGTAATTAATGCACTGGAACTCAACAGCAGGAGCGCGAAATGCATAACCCGTCGCTGCTAGGTCGGACAGACGTTAACAACTAACAAAGCACGCACACCGCACTCCAGCCACAGAAGCACAATATCCCAGCAGGTGAAGGCAACAGCCCGTCACCAGGCACAATGCAACAACAGCAACATAAAAAGGAAACATTCAGTTTGAATATCGACAATATTAATAAAAGAACATCATGCTTCTTCCAATATAGCGTAATCGCTTAGGAGATGACGTTTCAGCTTGCGCTTGAACGAATATAGTGAAGTTGATTCTGTGAATTCAATAGGGAGGTCACTCCAAAGCTTAGGGCCCGTAACGTAATATTTTTTTGAGCAAACAAAGTTTGTGTGAGGGGAAGGTGAAAAATGTTACTTTTGTCAAGATTTTTGGTAGCCCATTACAGAGAAGTTTCCCAATTAGGATGCAAAGTTCCATATTATTACTGCTGCAAAGGGATTAGCTTGGCTCAAAGTAGAAATGTGATAAACAGATTTCTCATGAAAAAAAAATTATCATCAAATAAAAAAATTGCCATCTACTTTTCTGTTAAATTTCACAACATTTTTATTGGTTTAATAATCCACACACAAAACCATGCAATGGGCTCCTGACCTCGGTCTAAGAGAGGCCAATTTGGCTTGGAAAAACTGCATCATTGTTTAATGATGATGTTGTTCTTTTTTTTTGGTTCTGTTTACGTGGCTCTTCACGCAGGCAAATGGGTGCCAATTAAGGCTAGGTGATATCAATATCATATTTCGTATTATAACCAAGCCCTTAAGTTAAGGCTAGCTGGTTGGGCTATTACTCACGTCTTAAGACCCTGGCCTTGGCACAAAAGCATTGATGGTACTGCCTCAATGACGTTCACTTCAGTGACAATGTAACATTCAATCAATGAATGTGATTGTTTGTGACTGAAGTTAACAAAGTGACGAACAGCAGCACAGCGCACACTGACATGAGCATGATGACCGAGTCATTAGGAGCAGGGAATTGAAAGTGATCAACTGATCATGATAATCAAACTTACTGCACTCATTATTTTTCATAGACAGACGTGGTATTCTGAAAAATTTGTGAACTTCAATGTTAAGTCACTGGGGTTAGTTAACATACCCTTAAAAAAATACCTCTTAATTATTATTTTGAAAACTATGTTAAGAGTATGTTATCCTTTTTTTTAGGTTACACCCCCAACACGCCAATTTTTCATTTATTTTCCAATGAGAATCACTGTAATAATGTACAATCGGCCAATCACGTTTCATCGCATGTACATGTACAGCTACATGTACATGTATGTGAACTATAGCAAGTATTTATTGAGCATCATCAATTCCTAAGCCAGAGTCTTTGACACAAAGGTGTTCATGAAAAGCTAAGTACAGTATATACCGGTATTCATTTGTTTTCTGTTTTCTACGTTTCTTCTACTATCAAAAGTTGTAGATTAGAAAAAGAATCATATTGTAGTGTTCACTGAAGTTCACTGAAACCTGATAGGAAATTTGTAGGGGAGAAAATATCTAACGCATTTCACGTATAAAAAGAGTAAGACTGATGTACAATACTTAAAAGACCTCTAGATCAATGTTATTTTCTATGTTATCTTTTGTCTAAAAGAGTTTCCAGAATACCCCAAAAATGTAACTATCATATTAAGACTGCGCATGAGGCTCGTGTTACAAAGGCTCTGCGCGTATGCGGGTTGGGACTTGCAAAAAACTCTGTTAACATAGTTTTCAGAATACCAATTATGTTAGCTAACTTACTTTTCACGCTAACATCACTTTCAGAATATCAAGTACGTTTTATTGCATCTTACGGAGATAATACAGCGCTAAAATTCTTGTAAAATGGTATTCTGAAAATTGTCTTAGCAGTCTATTATCTCTGGAAGGACCGCTCTATCTTATCTTTGACATACCCAATTCTTAAAGATAGATTTTATATAAAAAGGTCAACTAATATGAGCGCTCCTTAGGTAAAAACATAAAAATACGCTTTGCAAGTATATATTTCTAGCATAATTAACAAATTAAGAGTTTTATATGTGCTATGCATGATCAACTGCAAGGTCCAGGACTGCAATTAATCAACAATATTGTTCCTCCTCTCTTGCTCGAATCAAATCACACATTAATGAGAAATCATCAAACCCCATTCTGAAGTTCCTTTTACATTTTTGAGAGTTGAGACACACAGTCTCCATTTTATTGCTCGAGCGTGTTCTGTCCGATTCCGAGCAAGAAAAATTGTCAGCATCATGAGATACATCCTCTATACTATAAGGCCTAAAAAAAAAAGATGTATTTTGTGACCTTTGTGACCGACCCAAAAATCTGAAAATCTACCGTCGGCTTTTTAAAATAAATTGAATAAAAAAGTATCTATTTTGTTTGTTTAAATGGGATATAAATGCATAAAATCATCAAATTATTCCCAAATTCTCACTTGTCTTCTGCCCTAGTTTCAAAATCCTTCTAGCGTAAACATGCAAGTAGACCCCGGCCTCGTGTACGTGTATATACCATGCACTGCACCAGCTAGAAACCAGGGATATTTGGGCGACGTTCCCAGTTTTGGGGCGACGGTTGCTGTTTAGAGTTTTCTACGGAAAGGCTCACAACACTTTATTAATGACACATTTTGAAGGCACTAAAAAAAAAAAAAAAAAAATGAATAAAAGATTTCCGACCGACCGACCCATGTTATGGCACCTAAAGGGCAATACAACATCTTTTTTTTTTAGGCCTAATGCTAGTATAAGGCTCTACCCTGTTGTAAATATTCTTGTTATTACTTATTACCAGTAGGGGCGCTGGTCCGAGAATAAGGATCGTCCGCATAAACGAGGATATCTTTGCACACGCAGACAAATTGCGTCCAAAAAAATAAGGATCGTCCACATTTTCGCGGACATCTTTTTACTTCGGCGCTCTACGGGTGTAGGGTTAACGATTCGTGCGTTCGCAATGTGAAAAATGGATTCCTTGTCATAAAATACCCCAGTTCACCATCTACTTCTACGAGTTGTCCGTCTTCCCGAGGATTTATCGTTCATAACGTGAAATTCTCTGTGCTGCTTAAGTGCACATGCATCATCATGATCCTATCATCGCGAAATCCGTTTTTCGCAATGTCAACGCGGGGATCCGTAAAATGCAGACGATCCATATTTTTTTAGGACGCGATTTGTCGGGGTTAACAAAGATATTCTTGTTTAAGCGGACGATCATTATTCTCTTGTGTACATGTTAATTAGGATTATTTATGACATAAATTATGTCAATATGTGCCAATCTCTTTTACACAATATTTATTTAGCGCAGGCAAAGAAATGGGAGAAAAGTTACAAGAATTTTTAGAATACCAATTTTGTTTTAATGGTTAGGCCTAAGCAGTTGAGATACAAAATATTTGAGATACCAAAGATTTCAGTATACCGCCCTAGGCCTAGGTCGTTTCTGAACTGCATACTATTTCTAGCCTAGGTTAGTTTCGGTTTCACTCTACGTATCTACTGCACCGTTATTATTTTGCGCGTGTATTCAGCATTCAGCTTTAGCACTAGCACACAATAATCAATGCACTGCAATGTGAATGTCATTCTGTCACCGCGGCAGTTCATTCAATCTTGAATGGGATACACGGCATATGACGCAATTCCACCAGTTTGCGCCCATAAAATACCAGATTAAGGCCATTCAGATCTATGTAACATTCACAGAAGTTATAAAATAAGAAAAAATGTGCATAATATTTCTCAAATACTTACATTTTGATGAATTTTCTGGGGGTGTTTTCACACACCTACAAATTATATACAGATGAGACCCAAAAGATGGCGAGTTTTATGAATGACGTCACTCATCCGGGTTTGCCCTAGTTTGACCTTTGACTGGAAGAATAGAGCTATGATCATGGACCATAATAATATGAGCTCATAGTCATACTGCTGTGACGATAATACAATATTATGCAATCAAGCTATATATAGGCAATTACTCATTCTCACGATTTTGTGATTGATAATAAGCAAACAAACAGCAAATAATGATTTCGATAGTGCATGGACTAAATTCTTTACATGCATGGGGCAGCTATATAGTTGCCATTTGAGACTAGTGTAACGATCCCCACCCTCACAATATTATACTTGTAACTGATTTCCATGCAGCTTGAATCATCCCATCCTTTCTTTTCTCAATCTTGTCTTATTCTGTCTTTTCTCCTCTGTCTCCCTCTCTCTCTCTCTCTATCTCTCTCTCTCTCTCTCTCTCCTGAGACCTTGCATGCAGCCAGCCTATTTCTCATCACTTCTTTACATTCTTCATTGATAGGTAAAATTAATCACGATTAACTTTATTCCAGAAGTACCGCTGCGAGTTATAGTCTGGATTGTGTGTGTTTTTGTGTATAATACCTGCTTACAAGTCAACATTTCTAGTTTGAAGAAGTCTAGTATAAACGGCTTCATTTATAAACACAACCGGAAGTCTACGCGTTGCTTCCGACACTCTAGATCCAATCTATAAATCGTAGTAATATGCCTAAGAATTCATTATTTATGAAATATGTGATTAAGTTGTATATTTATTCAGATAGACAAACAAATTATCCCTAATATCATATTATTGTCTTAACAATCTCTTGTCGAAAACGTAAGATAATTCGAATTTTGTACTTATTTAGTTTATTAACTAGGATCGGAATTCAGGTGTGCGGTTTACGCGCATTATGTAAATAAGACAGTGAATCCCAAATTTATGCTATGAAATATTTGTTTGTTAAGTTTCTGCTCTTATTACAAAGGAGAGCTTGAAATATTTATCTTATGCCTTGTATAAAGTTTCAAATAAACGCATTGTAATGTTTCTATTGCTAAAGCAGTATAACTTTTGGAATAAATAAGCATTTGATATTGAATTAATGGGGATTTTGAACTTTATAAGGTCCGGTTGCAATGTACGTGCACGCGCATCTCTGTGCATGATCGCGGCGTTGCTTACAGCACGCGCATAGATTCCCCCCACGTCCGCATAAAGTGCATATATAAGATAGATTTTTCGGATTCGGGGGGGATTCGTAAGAGTCGCCCAACAAACTAGTTCAACGTCGATTCGCAAGAGTCGCCCAACAAACTGGTCCACCGTCGATTCGCAAGAATCGCCCAATAAACTGGTCCAAGGTCGATTCGCAAGAGTCGCCCAACAAATTGGTCCAAACTTAACGCTGAACTTTAATTTAATAATTCCCTACAACTCTCCTTCATAACAAACAGGTATAGTTCCTTAGTTAATTTAAAGTCCATTACCAATGTACAGTGTTATAACAAACAGATTTTATAAAATAAGTATTAACTTGTGTGTATATATATAAAGACTTATTTGAATTTGTAACAGTGGCGATAATACTATTAATGTAAACAAAATGATTGAATAAAAATGAAGTTTTTGTTTTTGTGTTCAAACTAAAATCTTGTCTCAAACAAATGTGTTTTTCTTTTTGAGTATCAATTTAGTTATTCCATAAAGCCTACCTGTATTTCTATAGTCATATATTTTGACTGAAACGAGCTAGGATTTAGATACATCGCTTCTATCTCTCTAGCTCTTCCACGAGATATGGCCACCAATACCAGGCTCGCCGTGAAGGAAGGTAGGGGCGATGCGGTCGACGCCCTCAACGAGGGTGACGGCCGGTACACTAGTATAATTGGGACATCAAACAATTTGGTGCAATGGGGCATCTCCGCCGACCGAAGAAGAAGATCAGAATAAGAAGAAGAAAAAGAAGAAGTATAGAAGAAGAAGAAGATTAAAGAAGAAAAAGAAGAAGCTAGAAGACGCAATTAAGAAGAATAAGAATAAATTGAATATAAGAAGAAGGAATTGAGGTAGGCGTGGAGGAGATCGAGATCAGAATTAGGAAATTATTCCTCGTGATGCGGCTATATCAAGAAATATTTGTAATGGCATGACCAGTGTGAACATTGAATCAGACAAAAGTTGATATAAACAAGCAAAAAACGAAAACAAAACCGTTAACAAAACAAGACAAAACACAATGGCGGGAACAGAGGAAAAAATGTCAGAGATAAAAATGACCGAGATAAAAATGGTAGAGGTCAAAATCATCAGAGATAAAAATGTCAGAGATGAAAATGTCAGAGATAAAAATGTCAGAGGTAAAAACTGTCAAAGGTAATTAGCGTCAGCTGTAAATTTTCAGAGGTAAAACTTTAAATTGAACCTTGATTATTTTTCCGACCAGAATTAATCCAGCCGACCATGGGTGTCGATCACGGGGGATGGGGATATATCCCCCCAATATTTCAGGTGGGGATGGCCTGTACAATCAACCCCCCCCCCCCTAATAATTCACCATCAAAACAAAAACAAAATGAAGAGAAAAATTATTGATGAGAGCCCGCAAGATGACCATCATACACACATTTTGCTATCTCATTTTCATAATACATACATATATAAATAGAAAAACGAAGTAAATGAGACAACCGTATATGAGACAAGAATAAATTGAATTCTCGCTCATACGGCTTCATCAGGAATTGATGAATTTATTCAATTTATTCAATCAACAGCATCATAGAAATGCAGTGCGCCAAATGCAAAGCCGCAGCGTTAAAAAGCAACGAGCTAAATGTTAAGCGCGAAGCGCAAAAGTGCAAAAAGAAAGAGAGTGGAGAGAGAGATAATGAGAGACAGAGAGGATAATAACCCAGGTAGCAAGCCCATGTGGGACCCACATGGGTCCCATATTCTCTGAAACATGGGCCCCATATGGAAAACCATCTGGGGCCCTAAGGCATCTGCACCCAAGAAGCATATGGGACCCATATGGGTAAACCCATATTAGACAGATGGGACCCAGATGGGACCCATACCAAACTGGGCCCAAATGGGTATGCCCAGCTTAATCCCATCTGGTACCCATATTGGTTAACCCAGATATATCCCATGTGGGTTAACCCAGATTTTCCCCATGTGTTACCCATATGGGCATATTCATATTCTACCCATATGTGTACGCCCAGCTCATTCCCATCTGGAACCCATAAGGGCTGGCCCAGATAGATCCCATATGGGTTACTAAATATTGGCCCCATATGGGATACATATATGGGTTCCATTTAATAGCCCAGATGGCACAAGTGACCCAGATCATCCCCATATGGGCCCCATATGGGCTTGCTACCTGGGAAAAGGGAAAGGGGAAGAAACGGGCAGAAGAAAAAGGAAGGGGAAGAGAAAAGGAAGAAAGACAAGAGAAAGAGGGACATATATATTCCAGCATTTCCTTCAGGGAACTGATGTGAATGGGCGATGAAAAAGAGGTTGACTTTAAAGTAACCTACAATGAAATATTGCTCATGTTTATTTCTTACAATGTCAAAATTACTTTACGGGATCCCCTCCCTAAAAAGCTTAGGCATGGGTGATGGTAGGTATGAGGTTAATGCATGATCAGGAATTAGTTGAGTGGATGGAAAAGAAGTGAGAAATAAGCTGAAAGAAACATGGAAAATTGCCATGGAATGATGGAAGGCAATGTGAGACAGGCCCAACATGTTCTAAAACAAGTAATAATATTCAAGAATAGTTATGATTTCTTTCACCTAGGAGTTCTTAAAAACTAATTAAAAACGAGTAAATAATCAATGCCACATTATTGACAGGGCTTAAAAGGAAAGTGAAAAGAAAAACAAGAAACAAAAAGATTGAATGAAATTTGGGACTTTTGTTTATAACACCCTTCCAATAATAATGCACCTTCTAAGACTGGTTATAGTTTTTGAGAAAAAATAGTGCTCTGGTCAGGGCCTTAGGGAATATTATGCTTATATTTTAGAGCGTATCTGGTATGATAAGTATATCTGGGTGAAGAAGGAGATAATGGAAGTTTGTTGTTTGGTAGTTGGAACGTAAGTTTTATATTATGTTTTTAAGAAACAGACAGTTTGTATGAGATCAGGAGTGGAAATTTTCTGTCATTTTGAGAACCAAATTTTGCATCAGTGATATTCTGTTTCATTGAATTGAGTTTCCCGCAGAGAGGATTCAGTTGGTTTAATTAAAGAAGGAAGAGAGTCAAATGAAGAACCAAAAGCAATATGTTTTTCATTTACTAATGAGAACTATGTTTTTTGAGATCTCCTTACACAGAATATTGGAATGGGTTTTCACGATGAATGTTGTTTGGAGACATCAATATTCATAAAATGTATGTTTCTATCACCAGGAAATAAAGAATTTTCTGTCTACATGAACCTTTCCTGGTTGCTTATTAATGCATTTGCCCACTGGTAACATAATACTTTCACAAGTTGATATCCCTCACCATTGGATTTTTTTGGTAATGTCTAAATTTCGTTTAAAAATAGATGATATCAGTCTGGTAGGCCTACACTGCAGGCAAGAGTCAGGACTAACATTTAGCATGTTATTAATTTTATTACCACTCTTATATTCTCTGAAATGTTATCTTTATTGAGGGTGACTTGAAAAAGTTAATAATTGGAAGGGAGGGGGTGCAACCTGCCACACGATTCTACCTCTTGGTTGCTTTGATCCATTGCCGAAAATATTTTGGCACCTATCATCCCCCCGAACCACGGATACAAATCGACACCCCTGCAGCCGACTGCGATCCCAAGTGAGGACTAGTTTCCGAAAGGAAGCGAGCCTCGGGATGTGCATGGGGGCGCGCCTGCGGCGCCTCATTTCGATTTTTTGTTTGTTTGATATATATTTTAAAAATCCCTTCAAATATATGTTTTCTTTTTCAAGGGAGGTGGGGGAAGGGGTGGCGGGGCTTCCCTTTATCTGCCGAAGGGGCATTTTTTTTCTTACCGACTAAATTAGCCTATGCATTTTACTCATAGAGATATTATAGGATCTCTATTATTTTGCTGCACGTCTCCCTCTCTCGATCATTTGCAGTACAGTGAACACTGATGTCTTTCTGGCAAGTAGTCTATCAGGAAAACTACCCCCACGGTCCATGCACGGACAATCATCCCCCAGAAAAATACCCCCATCCCCTGGAAATTACCCCAAGGACAACCGTCCCCGAGGAAAATTACCCCCTGTTAATTAAAGGGGAAGTCCACCTTGATAAGAAGTTAATTTGTTTCAATAAAAGCAGATTTTTTTTTAGGGGGTAATTGTCCTAGGTGGGAAATTTTCCTCGGGAGGAATATTGTCCTTGGGGGATTGATTGTCCAGGGGGTAATTGTCCTAGAACCTGTTAAACTCAATCGCTACATTAATTTCTGCAATACTCTTAATTACCCCTCATCTTTACACCTTCACTCAGTGCCGTGTTTATCGCATAGCATATGCAGGTTCGGTATTGAAACAAAAGCAGAAGATAGAAGTGCAAAGAAGGACTTGTTAGAAGACGTTTTAGTTTTTTATAACAGGTACATGAATTTCATGTTTCATCCCTGGTTTAATTAAATATGAATTTTATTATGAATACCGGCCGGGGGGTGTTTCATGAAGCTGTTCGTACAGTTACACGACTTTACGAATGAATTAAATATGAAAAGCCAAATGGGATGCTCGATCATTTTTAACTGCATCAACTAAAGTTTAACTGTGCAGATGTAGATTAACATTCTTATTATAACAATCATTTTTCATGCAAAGTATATTTTTTGCCATAATTTAATTGAGGTTATTGGAAATATAGTCACACTTTGTTAAAACATCAGAAAAAACTTTGGGCATCCTATCTGCCATCTGGCACTTCATATTCAAGTCGTTCGTAAAGTCATGCGTAACTTTACGAACAGCTTTATGAAACACCCCCCAGGTATATCATATTTAGACATATCAAGTACTACGTAAGTACTACAACAGAACAAAACAAAACAAACAAACAAACCAACAAAGTTTGATTCAAATTTCTATCAACTTTTAATGATGATCAATTGATAAGAAAGGATGACAAAATAAATCTTCATGAACTAACATAGCAAAATGTACAAATATGGTTAATACACAAAAATTAATGAATACTGCAATATACTCTAGGCCAGGCCTTCTCAACTGGTGGTGCGCGGCTGTTGCCAAAAAACAAAAAACAAAAAATGAAATTAAAAACTCAGCAAAATCAAGAAGTCGCAGTCGAAGTTGAGCCCAATCGCGTTTATTTCACCAAAATAACTACATATGAATTTACATCCAGTGTAATTGTAGCTAGGTATTGCACTATTTTTTCACATCAATATGAAATTATGATTGATATATTTTGTTTGGAATAAAAAGGTGTTAAAATGCCACATCTGGGCCTTTAAAAAGCCCTAAAATCCACCAGCTTCCAGGGGGTCCGCCCCCTGGACCCCATCCGTTGTTGGCTCGGTCGCTACGCTCCCTCGCAGCACAGTCACCAAACTTACAAGTTGGCACTTCAACTTCAATAAAATTGTTGTTTTGGCACTTCTAATAAACTAGTTGAGAAGGCCTGCTCTAGGCCTATAACCATCACTGCATTGCACATTATTTTCCACTCAAAAATATTGAAACAATTATTGATTGTGAAATTGAAAGCACACAGTAGTCGCCAAGTTCATGCCCTGTATCAGAAAAAGAGGAATACAATAACAACTAAATTATTCATACCCTTACCCAGATTTGTATTTTTTTCAAATAAAGTATGTGAAAAATTAATTTGTCCCAATTTATGTTTCTTGAGAATGTGACACACTAAAGCATACATCTAAAAGTATTCAACAGAGGCCCTAAATCAACCAGTCCACCTTTTGTTCTTGAGTTATGAAAAACACAAAAACCATCAAAATAACAAGTATGAATAATTCTGTTGTTAACTGTATTTGGATATTTAGATTTTATATTCTAGGCATTATATGTAACATGAATAAAATGTTAAATTACATTCAATTGAATGGGCAGTTGCACAATTTGCTAAAGATTATTGTTTCCATCTTCATAAAATTGTTCATGGTAAAACTGTGTACCTTTGTATACTGTCAATAAGGCAAGGCGAGGTAGGTAGTTAGATTTTCACAATATCATACAGAAATAACCCTGCTTAGTGTTTATTGGATAAAATAATGCCAATGTATTCATAGCACGATTTCATCACTGTATTGGTAAGACTGAAATTGGAAAGCTAAGTTTCAAAATGACTTAGCTGATAATACTGAAAGAAGTATACATATACAAGTATGAACAGAAGATTATAGAAATGAATATCACATTTTTAAGGTTTCATATAAAACGTGATGTTGGAGACTTAAAATTATAAACACAAACACAATACCATGATTCCATCACTGAATAAATACGATTGAAATTGAGAAGCTAAGTTTGAAAATGAATTTGCTCATAATATTGAAAAAGTTTACATATGCAGTATGAACAGAAGATTATAGAACTGAATATCTCACTTTTAAGATTTCATAACATCTGATGATTTTGGAAACCTAAAATTATAAACACAAACATGAGAGAGAGAGCGAGAGAGAGAGAGAGAGAGAGAGAGAGGGGGAGAGAGAGAGAGGGGAGAGAGAGGGGAGAGAGAGGGAGAGTGAGAGAGAAGGATGGAGGGGGCATAATGAGCAAATAAAAAAACAGAACATTGTTTCCTGCACAGCATACTACAATTCAAAAACCCCACAGGGTATCATTAACTTTAGAGCCTGTGATAGCTTCCTGGTATTAAGACATTGTTTGTTATCTACTTTAGTAATTGGCTTGATGCCAAACATATAGCCTATGACTTTACAGACATGACACCTTCTCACCAGATTCAACAATCTATAGGATTCGGACAATTAAAAAAAAAGTGTCACAGGATATCATTTGATATGCTTTCCTAGTAGCTTGTCCTGATTTTAAAAAGTCATTCATTATCCTGATCGATCCCATCAAGAACATCAAAATCCCTTGTGGCAATAGGCAAGCTCAAAATAAAAATGTAGAAAAAAAAAAGGAATAATACAATCATACAATACCACTTTACACATGAAATTGCAAACTAATGGAACATATCGTCAGGTCACAGACCAACTTTGAGGTTACTTTGGTAATTTTGGTTTCATGCTTGTTTCAAGGCAATCTTTGCATAGAGAGACATCATAACTTATTTCAGAATTCATAGAAATCTACTATTTCATCACCTATCATGATTGGGAATCTTGGGATAAATTCACAATTCTATTTCAACCTTTTCTATTCTGTCTAGTCTAGGCTACCAAACTTCGCAAAAAAGAAGCAAGGCTTATTCCCTGAAAATGACCATCCTTCACTATACATTCCTATTCGCCTCTTATTTCTCTCACCCTCTCTCTCTACTCAGTGGTCTTCTTCGGACAGAGTGTTACAATATCTAACCAACACTCATGGAGGAAATAAATGAATATATCATATTGTGCACTATTCTGCTCTAAAACCCTCAATTCAAAATGTAAAGAATTAACCAATCTGATACTTGCTTTTTACCACAGGGAGGCAATATTGTACTACCTACATGTGTCAGAGTCATTTATACACAGAGTTTGGTCAACTTGGATCCAGTTGGTCACAACAGCATGTCTTCTTTTTGTTATGTGCTTACCCAACATACTGTGCCCAACTCCAACCGGGTTGGCTAAACTGTCCTAATCAATGGCACTGACTTATATGTATCAGAGCCAGCTATACAGAGTCTGGCCAACATGGGTTTAGTGAACTGGGTAGCAGTATGACACATTTTAAGTTCCTGTTGGCCCAACTCTTGTGTATAAATGGCTCTGGTACAAACTGTCAGAGCCACCTGTACCTGAGTTTGGTCAAATGTGTTATAGTGAGGTAGCACAGTGTTACACATTGTTTAATTGGCAATCACAAAATTAATTATGTTTTTTTTTCTCACCCCCCCCCCTCCCAAGCCCGATCTGCCACTGCTGTTAATCAATTACTGTAATTACATGTAAGTTGGCAAAACTCTGAGACCTGTAATCTACTACAAATTTAAACATGGGTGCCAGGTTTCTACTCAGTCTACGTCAAGTACAACAAAGCATTAATATAGACCTGCATCCAATTCTCACAACTCAACCCTGACTTACACCCATTTAAAATCTTTGGTAGAATACAGGTCCAGGTATAGATGACTCTGCTACCTATCTTGACCTATCATCATCCAAGAGCACAAAGTAGTTCCTGGAACAGTGCCTCTCCATAGATCCTGACAACTCGGTAGAGGGTATAGAAGTCCTGGGTGCTGAAGATGGTGTCGGAGATGGCAAAGGGGAGAGTGGAGGGTATAAAGCCACGCCCATATTCCACCATCCAGGTGCCAGCGGTCCATTGGACGGAAGTGGCCTCACCCCATGCGTGAAGCAGAGTGACTCCTAGGTTTATCAATGAAAACAACAATTTATTATTATTAGTAGTAATAATCTTGATGATGATAACGATGATACTGATGATATAAAAATATACTAATCATCAAAAGAATATTTACCGTGGAGCCCAATAAAACAAATCCTTGGTACTAAGAAAATCTAATTGATAGATTTTTAAACTTTGTTATCTTGGGGTTAAACAGAAACAGAGAACTGGAACCAGCAAATTAATCTTGTAACAAAAGTTTGCAATAACAATTATAACAAGATTTCATTCCACTGTACTAATTTGCTTTCGTTATATCATGGCCCTACTGTAGCTTGGAGCATTTAATCCCCAAAGCATCAAAGGTTTTCACACAACCTTTCACCTAACCTTGCAAAGTCATTGCTGTGTCAGAAATGTTCAAGAATTTCTGAGAGAGAGAGAGAGAGAGAGAGAAAAGCTGCCACATAGTAGTTTATCTGTGTGGCAAATTAATGTCATCAGGAGCACCTTGTCATGATTAGGTGTACATGTCTATAAGAGTGAATGGTTGTGCCACAGAACAAATATGACATAAAGATTTTTGGGGTGGGCAAAGGTTTTTTCATAGAAAATCTGTGTTCTATTTCTTGATTTTTTGGCCCATCCACGACAAGAAAAGTCAGCATGGTAGTCATTGGGCACAGCAATACAGGAAGAAAAGGCATGGGCAAACGGAAGACAATCAAATGAAAAGAAAAAGAAAAAAAAAGAAGAAGTTTTTTTATAGAATGATAAAATTCACCTGGTCCATACTCCTCGCTTTCTGTTGTTCCTTCTTTCCACTGACGAAAATTTCCTGTCATGATTGTGTCTGAAACATTAGCCCAATATCGACCTGTGCAGAAACAATAATAAAGAGACAGAAAAGAACGTTTTTTTAATAGAAATTAGCAATTTCATCTGATATCTACAGTATTCCTTTTTTGTCTTATCCTCTTCCAAAGCATCATTATTTTTTGTTTGTTTTTCAATCAATAGTCAATTTTGGGCAATGGTAATTGGTATAATTGGGACACACATAAAAGAATAAACAAATATTCAATAAAAACAAATAATACAACAAATCCTTCAAATACTTTTTATTCAAAAAAATATGTAACGCTGGCAAATGAAAAAAATAATTCATTTGCAAATTTTGCATAAATACTTTAAAAGTCATATGGCAGAAAATTGAATTAATTCATGAGCTCCAAGATTCAAAAGAATGAAATTAAATACATACATGTAGTTCAGAGAGGTGTAGAATCATTCTCTTGAATGCAATACCCAAGCTCACACTATTATAAAAATGGTTTTGCATATTAAAGTTTGCAATGGTATGATTTAATTTGTCTATGGAAGCAATTCTCAAGCCCAATAATGATGATAATCAACAATATTCAATTCTCAAGCTAACACAAATTTGGGGGGTTTGTTTCACAAACATGTTATGATATCTACTTTGAAGCAATACACAAACAAAATCCAGTGATTATCTTGATCTACAATCTTTTTCTGCCCCACCACTCACCAGAATGTCCACCAGTATCCACAGCAGTGCCGAAGAACAGAATGTACTCGGTGAGCGACGCGTGCACGAGACACATCGCTCCCATCCACCCCCCAGCATTCACAAAGATCCATTCCTCCCTCTCTTTGGGAAGGATGTGACCAGGATATCGCTCCCGCAGAACTTCACCGACTTTGTCAAAAGCATCTTGGTGTGGAAGTCCTGTATGAAAAGACAATTTGTCATGAATGTTCATTGCATTTTTGTGTAATTAGACATTGTTGTGTTTAATAGATTAAATGGAGCTTCTAATTTAATGGAAGATCCATTCCTCCCTCTTATTTGGAAGGGTGTGACCAGAGTACGTACTGCTCCTGGAGAATTTCACAAACATTTTCAAAAGCATCTTGGTGTGGTGTGGTGTGGTGTGGTGTGGTGTGGTGTGGTGTGGTGTGGAAGAAGTCCTCTATGAAAAGAATTGCAATATCATATCAATTGCATTTTTATGTCATACATGCTGTTCCTTGGTTAGTTTCAAGTTTTTAACAGCACTTATCACTCATTGTTAAATACATTCCTCCCCCATAGCGAATAACCAACTAGAGTAGAGACTAGAGTACTGCAATAACATTAACAACAGCTAGACAGAAATAACCATCTGGTATGGGTCATTCTTTAATAAAACTGACATTTGTTGACATTCCCCATACACATAGAGCCTTAGAGGCGGTCAGAGCTAGAGGAGCCAGATGCAATCTCAGCGGAACAACCGTCGATATCAGACTTCAGAGACTGAAGCTCTCGGTCTAAACAACAGCTAGACCGAAAGCTTCAGTCTCTGATATCGACGGTTGTTCCGCTGAGATTGCATCTGGCTCCTCTGACCGCCTCTATGTGTATGGGGAATGTCAACAAATGTCAGTTTTATTAAAGAATGACCCATATCAGACGGTTATTTCTGTCTACATATATAACTCCGGGAAGCTCCAACACCGGCGCCGGTGTTGGAGCTTCCCGGAGTTACATAGGCCTATATACACACGTTTCTTACCAACGTATTTCTCCGCTATTCTTGCAATTGTCTGATCATCAAAAAGGTAAGATTTCGTGTTCAACCAGAGATGAATTCCATAGATCAAGGCACCAAATAAAACCAGCATAAATATCTTCGACATCTTGAAATCAAATTTATGTTTCGTTAAGCTTTACATTTACAAAATAAAAACAAAATTAAAGAAGTTGAACAGTCGATGAAATAAATGCAAATAATATGCATGTATCATGCGTCCACCTAGCCAGCTGATCAAATCACGTGATCAAGGCGCTGAGCCGATCGAGCGAGAGAAAAGCTCTGAAATGTCAGGTGATTCTCGTTTCTCAAGATTTTTTTTCTCCTGCAAACCAAGATATTTACTCTTTTCCAACAATACTTACAAATATTATGAAGAATTCCAAATACAATGTCTACATCCTGAACACACTTTCATTAACTGCTGTATTATTTATCATTATTTATAATGCTTAATTTAAAGCGAGCCCTTTTTCGACATTGACACGTGCGTTTTACTTTTATATGGCGTCGAGACTCACTCGAGCTCGCGTGTGTTTTAAGTTTAACAAGAAAGTGAGCTGTTCAGTGTTCTGAAATTGAAAGGCGTAGGAAAAGTGGGAGATTGCAGTTAGTGTAATTCTTATCTATTTTTTTCTTCTAATTATGGCTGAGCAGACTGGAGATGGAACGGTGACAAACATTGTCCCAGGCTTCACGAGTGTCAACGATTTTGCACAGGTTTGTTGAGAATGAAACATGGCCATGTCGCCCCGCGCCGCGCGGCGAGTATTTAGTACATGGACAGGGATGGCCGATGGCAGGGCTCGGCTCCGGGGTCCGACTCCACCTCGCCTCGCTCAGCCTCAGCTCAGCTCGACTATAGATCTGTAGTATAGTATAGACAGGATGTTCTCATCTTCCTGGTATAGAGCTACTGACATGTATATCCGACCATAGCCATGCCCATGGCATAGGCTAATTGCAGTGCAGTGTGAAGTTGGGACTCGGGAATATTTTTGAAAATTAAAGTTTTAAAAGCTCTTTGAAGTTTTACTTTTACTTTGTCTTTGTCTTTAGTTTTATGTCGTTCTAGAAGTAGAAGTCCTAGGCGGCAGCTTTTCAATTGAGTGTGGGCTAGCTACTAAGCTAGATTCTATTTTATTTCTATTTGTCAGTGAACTTGTCATCTTGACAGTTTCATGATTTGAATGCCCAATTCCAATTCACTGCATTATTAGTAGACTCTAGACCCTACATACAATAATATACAGCTAGATCTAGATCTAGAGTGACTAGACTTATATAGATCTAGGCCTAGACCTTTTTTATACAGGAAAAGCAGGAGATGATTAGAGAAAATACATGCACTTGTACGAATGAATTTTAAAGTATTTTAATCAAATACAAGTTCAAATCTCTGTGTCATATCTGGTGTGGTCCTGTATTTTCTGCTCTGTACATAAAGATTCATAAATTTCCATTTTCTTAGTCCTTGATGAAGGTCAAGGAATGAATTTATTTTGTTAAGCCTAAAGGGTTTTGTAACTAAAGAACATATGCAATGCAGCTTTTCTATTTTCTATTTGATCCATTTACAGAAAGCCCTCGGCAAGCTCAAATTAGCCACCAGAGCCGCCAACGAACTTCCAGCAGCCGGAGATGACTATGACTTCTACTCTAGTTTTGAAGGCTTCAGGCAGTTCTGCAATTCACAGGGAGACAAACTTCTAGGAAAGTAAGTCCGCTTGTGATGCAACTTTTCAAGCTTCAAAATATTGGCAGAACTGCAAAGTGCCCCACCATACATCAGTGCAATGTACAGTACATGTACATTGTATTGGGGTAATGTTAAAGAAGACCAATCACTCAAAAGTATAATGTGTCTACAGTAATGCCTCAGTCACACTGCCAAACCAACTCCAGACCGACTCCAGACCGATTCCAAACTGACTTATTCTATGCCATAGGTGTATTAATTTGTGGTCGGTCTGTAATTGGGTAATTGTCCTTGGGGGGGGGGGGTAGGGCATAGTTTTCCGGGAGGTGATTGTCCAGGGGGTAATTGTCCTGATACGATGTATGACCAACCTAGCACTGAAAATAGGAAACATGGTTAACAGTAAGTTGTAAAAACAGAAAGAAATTCCTTAATGACTACGCACCTTATCATGGAAGCTCGAAGAAAGCAAGGATAATGATGGTATCTACAATTTTGTATCTTCAAGAAAAATATGCTTAAAAAATGCAGCTTCATATGTTATTGTTTTAACTAATTATTATTATCAATACCATCATCACCACTATCATAACCAATCTTGTCTTTTTTCTTGTCAGCATTCAGAGGCTTGCAGGGCAGCAAGGGGCTGGTGAAAGTCAAATAGGTCTTAGCAAAATCCTAGAGCTTGAGGATAGAATAGACTCACTCATTGAGACCAATGACACCCTTCTTGAAAATGCGGTAAGAGAGTGCATGAATTTCTTGAACTAGACATTACATTTGTGCAATAATCCCATCTCTTCATTGTTCCTTTTTATATTTTTCCTTTTTTCTGTTAAAAGATGTGACAGTACCAATGTTTTACACTTGCTTCAAGGCCTAAAAGTTCAGGTTACAAGTATAGCGTGTTCTGCAACAGTATCTCTGCTGTCAATATTTAACATAAAGTCAAATTCCTGACTTAACCTCAATCACACCTACAGGACTGATATCAAACAAACTCAACATGTTGCCAATTTAAGGATCTTAAAGCTTATTCTCCTTTGAAAAATTCCTGGCATCAAATGCAATATGGTCATGTAACAACAATAAACTGAACAATTGCATAACCCTGTATAGACCAGTTTAGGATTGTGTGGGGTTGGTTTTGTGATAAGACTAAGATGTCCACAATACATGTAGCCTACAGTGTATATATCAACAATCTTGATCCTCACTTAAAACCCTGCCACATCCTTAACTTTTTAACTTGTATCTTTGCTGAAATAGAGGCCAAGCCTGAAGCTTATTGGATATCTGTAATACACAGGACAAGAGCGTGGTTCTCCTCGTATTTAAAATGCTGTATGATTGTATTGATCTCTTACAGGGTGCCCTGCTGGATGATGCAGAAGGCATCAGCAAGCCAGCTCAGACCTTCTCTCCGGGCGTCTCTAAACCACAAATCATCGTCACGAGCTGGAATAAAAAGGTAGGAACCTTAATCCAATCCTCATTGAAGTCTTCAGGGGGGGGGGGCATAGATCTCATTGTGTTAAACTGTATTCAGATGGCAAAATGAACTCTCACTTCTTTTTGTTTGTTTTGATAATCATTTATGAATGATAAGTGGGTTAAGAGGTTTCTGAGTACCAATGTGTGCTGTTTGCATGCCTGCACAATTCTTAACTCTCGTAAGTTATCCATTATCACCTCATCAGAGTAATCATTAGTTGTTCCTGTGTCTGTGTTAATTCATCATTCATGGGTCGTGTGTAGAACTGTTGTGGTCTTGTGGATAATTCTCTGGACTGTGAACCACACGGTATGGAGTTTGAATCCCTGCCGCAACAGTAACATGCTTTTGCAAGACATTATTCTACATTTGCCAAACTTGACCCAGGTTTCCTACATGTAATTGGGTACCTGGTAGGATTTTGTCCTTGAATGCACTGATCACTTTATGCTTGCCATAGCTAAATCCTTTGGAAGTGCATAGAGACGTTGTCATAATGTGATATACAGAATGCAAGAAAGCCATGTCATCATTATAGATATAATATTCAATCTATATTTGTTGAGTAATGTTTGTTTTTAGGTGCATGATTTTGAAATCTCTTTGCCATTGCATCCAATTAAGCCGGCTATCATACATTGTTGCATTGTGTGATGGTGGTATAGTGGTGCATAGATAAACCTGTCTTCTTATACTCTTGTATCTTAGCTTCTTACCATAGTAGAGATACAATGATATGTCAGATACAATCTTAAGTTTGTGTTAATTTCATCATCATGAAGGAGTTGAACATGTATATCAAGGAATTATCAGAAGAATTTAATCTGTCTATGTTACTTCACCAGTCTTTGTGTTGAATCTCTAAACTTATTTTTGTTCTCTCCTCCTCTCTCTTTCTTCCTGTCTCTGTCTCTCTCTTCCTCCATCTTTTCTTTTCCATTTATAACTCTATTATCTCTTATCTTTATGCCTGTCTCTAACCCCTCTCTTTCTTTCTCTCTCCCCTCTCTTTCTCTCTCCCCCTCTCTTTCTCTCTCCCCCTCTCTTTCTCTCTCCCCCCTCTTTTTCTCTCTCCCCTTCTCTTTCTCTCTCCCCTCTCTTTCTCTCTCCCCCTCTCTTTCTCTCTCCCCCTCTCTTTCTCTCTCCCTCTCTTTCTCCCCCTCTCTCTCTCTCCCCTCTCTTTCTCTCTCCCCTCTTTTCTCTCTCCCCCTCTTTTTCTCTCTCCCTCTCTTTCTCTCTCCCCTCTCTTTCTCTCTCCCCTCTCTTTCTCTCTCCCCTCTCTTTCTCTCTCCCCTCTCTTTCTCTCTCCCTCTCTTTCTCTCTCCTCTCTTTCTCTCTCCCCTCTCTTTCCCTCTCCCCTCTCTCTCTCCCTCTCTTTCTCTCTCCCCTTCTCTTTCTCTCTCCCCTTCTCTTTTTTTCTCCCTTTTTGTCTCTAACATTTTCTTACATTGTTACTTTCCCTCTATATTTCCTCTCTGACGCTTCTTTCACTATCAATTTCTCGTGGTCGCTCTTACATTCTCTCCTTTTCTCCATCTCTCTCTCACTTGACAGAGATCAGAGGCCCAGAACCTGAAGTCTAGGAACTTCCGTTTGATGCATGCCAGGAACATTGCCAGGCCCCAGCTAAAGTTCAAGGCTAAGGTTGATAACTCCAACATACCCTTTGTACCAGTCATCACGCACAAACCCAATGCACTCAAACCACTGCAAGAAGGTAATTTGCCATTTTGATTGATTGATTGATATTTAATTAATGGGCAAAGGAAGCAAGTATGTGGGACTAGTGACTTAAAGCCTGTCTGCACTAGTTTGGCCAGGAGGGATTAGACCACCCTGCTGGTCACTGACAGGTTGTTATCTCATCAACTCAGCTCTCAATTAACATAAGAAAAAGAGGATCATGGGAGACCAACGGGCACCGCTTAGGCATTGTTTTCTATATAGAGGGAGCAAGTATCTACAAGTAGTGTAGTGGACTTTAATGTGTATATGGACAATATTAAAAATTATAGATTTCCTTCATAATTTTTGTGTCGCCTGCAAGACATAGGCGCCTCTTTTCCGGTGACGGCGGCAGCGGCGTCAACATCAAAAACTTAACCTTAGGTTAAGTTTTTGAATTTGTAATATAATTTTGAAAGTATAAGTTCTTATTCAATGTAACTTAGATTAAAGGGTTATCAAGTATCCCCAATCATGCGAATAGAATTTCAGGTCACTAATTCAAGGTCAAAGATCATTTCAGGTCAACAAACCTAGACTATGTTGTGCCATCAACATCAAAACTTAACCAAAGGTTAAGATTTTGAATTTTTATCATAATTTCGAAAGTATACATTCCTACTTCATGAAACTTGAACATAGGGTATTAATCAAGTATCACCAATCATGTCATTAGTCTTTTAGGTGAGAAAGTCAAGGTCAAATGTCATTTCAGGGCTGCAAACTTAGACTTTGTTGTGGCATCAACATCAAGATTTTGAATTTTTAGCATA
Source organism: Mesocentrotus franciscanus (assembly GCA_037976565.1). Lineage (NCBI taxonomy): Eukaryota > Metazoa > Echinodermata > Echinoidea > Camarodonta > Strongylocentrotidae > Mesocentrotus > Mesocentrotus franciscanus. Next base: position 15,536,860 of record CP137682.1, on the reverse strand, counting down.
ATTTCAAAAGTGTTGGTTCAAATTCCATGAAACTTGTACCCAAGGGTTATCAAGTATTACAAATCATATGACACAAATTCCAGGTCACAAAGTCAAGGTCAAAGGTCATTTTAGGTCAGTAGACTTGGATTATGTTTTCACAACTTAATATGAGAATTAACAAATCAATTTTTGTTATTTGTTCATGATTCATGAAAGTTATCAATCTTGGTACAAATAATAGTAAATAATTCTTCTGATGATTCTTAGTCAATATTCACTTCAAAATGCAGATTATATTCAGAGGATTTCATTTTTGGAGGCCTGCTGATGGGCCACCCTGCCTATAAATAATGTCCCACCCTCAATTTGTTATCATATCGAATTGCGTAATGCAGGCGAGACTGCCGAGAGCGTTTCCCTTGTTTAATTTTAATGAGCTTTTAATGTGTTATAAAACAAAACAATAGAACCTTTCCTACATTGGATTTAAGAGTGGGCAAGCTTGCCACAAGGTGGTGAGCTTTTTTCGATAACAAACTGAAAAAACTATCCTTTGGGACCTTTGCTAATTAATGCATGTTTATCATTTTAAACATATAAGCATATTAATGAAATAGAGCACAAAGAACCTAACAGTAAAAATATTGAAGAGCCTGTGATCGGCTTTCAGTCAATAATTTGATTAGAATTCATACTGCCTGTTTGCAAATAATCAGTATTGAAAGGATAATAATATGTTTCTTTCATGTTTCCAGTGTTTGCTACCGTGAAGAAGTCGTCTAAGACCAAGACGGACTCATCTTTGCCTGCCAAAAGGGACAGTGAAACCCAGACAGAAGCGTAAGTTTTCCTCAACAAGACAACAAATATTTTAGAAATTACCCCTGTGAATCCACATTAATCCATCATATTTTAACTGAATTTGTTATGAGGATGCTACCCTTTCTGTTCTTCATATGTTTCATAAGATTCTGCTGTAGAACCCTTCCTATTGTCTTTGACTCAAGGAGGTGAGTTGTTGCAGTTGGTTGAGCGTTCGGCTGTCGAACTAAAGATAATGGGTTTGAATTCAGCATTGCGGATGAACAAAAATAAACCATGTGTGATTAATGCCCCTCCCCTATTCTATACATGCAAACATGTTTACAGTGGAAAATGCCTTCCCTTGGATAGGATGTTAAATCACCACCTATGCAAAAACCCACTGCAATCTTTGGAAAAAGAGTAGGAGACTCCACGCAAGTGGTGTTTCAACACATCTTAATCAGTTATACCTGAAGAAAAGACATGACTTTAATACTGTGATATAGTTTCTCCTACACAAATGATGCCCAAATGAACGATAGTAATAACAAATAATAATCTTGATATTTTTCCTTTCTCTTCCTCAATGCAGGTACCCCCATCCCTATCAATATGAGCTGGACCACTTTGAACCCCTCCCATCTCAGCTGGAACTGGTAGACAACCTCAGTTATGCGCCCTTGGAAGCCACACCCTTCACTCTGGTAGACAATGTGAGGAAGCTGGAGGAGCTGAGTCAGAGCCTAAAACAGTCCAAGGAGATTGCTGTTGATTTAGAGGTAGGAGATTATTTTAACAATTGTCAAATGAAACCAGGGCCTCGTCTTATAAACATTCAATATTAATTGCAACTTATTTGGAATTGATATCAATCGCAACTAAGTACAAAAGAGATAGGAGACTGCAAACTAGCGATTGAAGCAGGACTTGCGATTGATTCGGATCAATCACAACTCTATATAAGATGGGACTAAGGGCTTCACACTAACTTCTTGATCAGCCTCAATTTTGAAGGACCGTACATGTATGTATATGCCCCATTAAAATTTTTATCTTGGGTCTGGAGTTGAAAGTTTGGGTCCCACAGGCACCTGACCCCTGTAATCGTTGAGCCCTTCAATAAGGTTTTGTTCATCTTAGCCGTTTTATGTACTTGGAAATCCTGTAACTTGCATTCTGTCTGCATAGTAACAGATAGACAAGCAAGTACTTTCCAGAGCGACCTGTAGTTTAGTGCAAAATTAGAATTGGGGATTCCCCAAAGATAAAGGGCCAAATGGTGAAAGTGACAACATGCTGTGTCTTTGCTGTAGTAGCACATGACACTACAGGTTAAGGGATTAAAGGTATCAACATTTTCATGAATGTTTTAGAAATGTATATCAGTGGAAACGGCTTTATGTGTTGCTTTAGCTCCGTTTCATTGCATCCAATTAAGCCGGCTATCACACATTGTTGCATTGTGTGGTGGTGGTATAGTGGTGCATAGATAAACCTGTCTTCTTATGCTCTTGTATCTTAGCTTCATACCATAGCAGAGGTACAAGGATATGTCAGATACAAGTTCATGCAAGAGCCAGAATGAAATTAACTTTCTTGAAGACCTCAATAGACACCCTGAGATAATTCAGGTCCTTTGTGACAGTATAACCCAAAAATAAAAATAATGAAGCAAAGGGTATTACAGTATCATTGTACAGCATTAGAAATTAATATCATGTTTTATTCTATATCTTGACTATCTTTGTTCAGTGGTTTTAAACTTTACAAGCTGTTGACATAAATTGTCATTTCCTTGGGCTATAGAACAAGTTTAAATCACCCATAGTCCTGTAGTACATAAGAACCCACTGCACTATTCGTATAAGAGTAGGGGGAAACCCCGGTGTAGTGGTCCACCTGCACACCCCAGTATACCAGTATACCCAGATGGACCTTGTGGAAGATTAGCCCTGTGCTAAACAATTTTTCCAATAAAGTCTACAACTACTACATATTTAAGTTGTAAGTGAAAGTGAGGCAATAATTTTGTAATGCTATTTCTGCATTTGCGCACAATTACGTCCATTTTCATTTTCTCTCAACTTTGTAGCATCATTCGTACAGGTCGTATCTGGGCTTCACCTGCTTGATGCAGATATCAACAGCAGAGCAGGACTATGTCGTTGACACCCTAGAACTCCGCAGTGAGCTCCAGATGTTGAACGATGCCTTCACCGATCCAAAGATAGTGAAGGTGAGCATATGACTAATTGATTAGTATCCTTTTCAAATTTAAAGCCCCACGCTGGGGTAAAGCTTGGTCTTACGTCGATTTTAACAAAGGAAGTTGGACCAAGGTCTTATCTGAAGTCCTTGCATCATGTTTAACTGAATAAGTAGAATACAGACTTCTGTGTTTAGTTGAAATTAAAGGGGTAAGTTTTTCGGGAGGATAAAGTGTTAATGATGATAATATCTCACATAATTTGATGGCTCTGTATTCCTGTTTGCATGTTAACAGCAGGGCTAATGTTTTAGAGAGAGGGTCTGGAAGGTTTTAGGTTCTTTATGCAAGTGCCCCCACTTTGATCTCTAAATATTGGGGGTCAGGAGTTCAAGGATAGGGCCATGTACACCATACTTCTGTGGAGAGCCCTGGTCTAAAGGGCTGCAGATTTCGATAAGGTATGTAGTTCTAGATCTGTTGAAAAGTGAAGAAAAAAGTATTGTTATAAAATTGCATCCAATTAAGCCGGCTGTTACACATTGTTGCATTGTGTGGTGGTGGTATAGTGATGCATAGATAAACCTGTCTGGCTTCTTCGTCTTGTATCTTAGCTTCAACTCGTAGCAGAGGTACAACGATATGTCAGATACAAGATTTCATTTTTTTTTTTCATTTTTGTCTCGCCTGCATAGCAAAAAGCGAGACATAGGCGCCGCTTTTTCGGTGGCGGCGCCGGCGGCGGCGGCGGCGTCAACATCAAAAACTTAACCAAGGTTAAGTTTTTGAATTTTTAATATAATTTTGAAAGTATGACTTCTTATTCAATGAAACTTGGACTAAAGGGTTATCAAGTATCCCCAATCATGTGAGGAGAATTTCAGGTCACAACGTCAAGGTCAAAGGTCATTTAAGGTCAACAAACTTAGACCATGTTTTGGCATCATCAAAAACTTAACCTGAGGTTAAGTTTTGGAATTTTTAATATAATTTTGAAAGTATAAGTTATTATTCAATGAAACTTGGACTAAAGGGTTATCAAGTATCCCCAATCATGTGAGGAGAATTTCAGGTCACAAAGTCAAGGTCAAAGGTCATTTAAGGTCAACAAACGACCATGTTGTGGCATCATCATCAAAAACTTAACCTGAGGTTAAGTTTTTGAATTTTTAATATAATTTTGAAAGTATAAGTTATTATTCAATGAAACTTAGACTAAAGGGTTATCAGGTATCCCCAATCATGTGAGTAGAATTTCAGGTCACTAAGTCAAGGTCAAAGGTCATTTCCGGTCATCAAACTCAGACTATTTTGTGGCATCACGTTAAGATCTTGAATTTTTATCGTAATTTTGAAAGTATACATTCCTATTCCATGAAACTTGAACATAAGGGTTATCAAGTATCACCAATCATGTGATTAGTCTTTTAGGTGACAAAGTCAAGGTCAAATGTCCTTTCAGGTCTGCATATTCTTAGTCAATATTCACTTCAAAATGCTGATTAGATTCAGAGGATTTCATTTTGGGGGGTCTGCTAATGGGCCACCCTGCCTATAAATAATGTCCCTACCTCAATTTTTCATCATATCGAATTGCGTAATGCAGGTGAGACCGCCGAGAGCGTTTCACTTGTTATATTTCCTATAGACTTGTGAAATATTGTTGGACCAGGAAAATGTAAATAAACTAATGGAAATGTGCTGGAAATCACAGTCATTGAAAAGGTCAACTAAGATTTGCAAATGGGAACTTTCGTGATATGCATGTGGGTTTGGAGTATGAGCTTGATTTTGTTATCTGACTAAATGCCCATCATACAGCTTTCGTACAGATTCACACAGAGTTCGTACAGATTCACACAGAGTTATTGCTCATACATTATTTATTTGTAGACTTGAACATTCATTGTAAGTTTCCTTGATTCTGTTAGTATTCATTTTCCATGACCACCAAAACCCAGGATTAACTTTATTTTTATCAACGATAATTAATTACAATAAAATATTCTTGTATGGCACTCATGAATGGCACATTGCCACTCCTGGCACGGCTGCAATTACAGCACTCAAGCATTTTAAGGAATTAATTTCTGCCCGGTGCCCATTTAACCCACCTAGGCGGAGTATGGCAAATATAAAATAATGTCTGGGTAAAGGACATTAGTTCTGCGACAGGAATTCGAACCCCTACCTTGTGGTTCACAGTCCGGAGACTTATCCACTGGACCACAACACCTCTACACCTGCTACAAGATATCGCAATAGGGGAAAGGATTAGAGTTTAAATGTGGTTTTAGGCTACGTTTAGGATAGGGTAAAACAGGGCTCCACACTAGCTTTTAGGAAGGGGGTCCAGATTTAGATTTTCAGAGTCTGAATGCACGTTTAAGTTTTTTGGGGTCCAGACTAAAATTTTGGGCGCCTGGGTTCCTGTAGGTGTCTAGACCCTGGGTAAGATATAGGTTTGATTGGGATTTGTTTGGGTTTTGTTCTTTATAAAAACATATATAAGTCAAACCTGTCTGTAGCGACGACCCAAGGGAAACACAAAAAGTGGTCTTTGTAGACAGGTGGTCTTTGTAGACAGGTTCCTTTAGTACATGTTTCAATGAGAAACGGTTTCAAGGGAAACAAAAAATGTGGTCTTTTTAGACATGTGGTCACTATAGCAGGTTTGACTGTACATAGATATGAACATAAAACAAATGATTATTAAAAAAGAATATGGCTGGATTGCTCTATTCAGAGCCCTTAACAGATGGCTCTGTTCTTCATAGAGGTCAGATAGGTAAAGTGGTTGTTCCAGACTTCCAGGATTGAAATTGGGAATTCAGTTATTGCCACCAGATCATGTGTCTTAGAGACAGCATCAATATCTACGCTTGTTGGTTTTCTTGTTTTCTTACTGTGTAGGTCTTCCATGGAGCCAACATGGACATTGACTGGTTACAGAGGGACCTAGGTCTCTACGTCGTCAACATGTTTGACACCCATCAAGCATCACGATCCCTGGGCTTTCCGCATCATAGTCTGGCTAGTCTCCTTTCAAGATACTGCCAGGTCGAGGCCGATAAACAGTACCAGTTAGCAGACTGGAGAATAAGGTAAGGTGTTTGTGGGTTTATGACTTGAGGTCTGATTAAAGACTATTTCCTTTTGTTCAAGTGTCAATGGTGTAAAAGGTCTTAATAATTGACTTTTGATGACTGAATAAACTCATTGATAATAGGTGATAAAGAATGTTCACAGTATAGAAAATACAAAATGTTGCCTTATATCTTTATGACTAATTTAAAGTAGATTAATGTGGTCAGTCCATTAAAGAAATCTGTCTGTACTTTGTATTGCATCCAATTAAGCCGGCTGTTACACATTGTTGCATTGTGTGGTGGTGGTCTAGTGATGCATAGATAAACCTGTCTGACTTCTATCTCTTGTATCCTAGCTTCAACTCAATGCAGAGATACAATGATATGTCAGATACAAGTTTATTAACGAGTTACAGTGTAAATGGATATGTGCAGGTCAAGAGTAATAATTTTCTTTGTGGGTTTTTTTTGGAGTGGTTTACTCATTCACTCCGATGTTACTACACTTTTATATGTGATTTGGTAATGTGTTGAACCAATAGACCGGTAATGTGTTGAACCAGTAGACTGGTTCACTTACAAATTCAAATTGTATGCATACTTTTAAAATGAAGGTTGTTCTTGACGACCCTAAAGCATGCCTGAGGCTTGTCCGATATAGCAACACGTAACATATGCAGACTGGATTCCGAGTATTGTAGTTAATTTGTTAATAACAGTTGAATGGAATAAATCGTCACTAGGTCCCCAGAGAAGAAATATCCGTAAATAGTAAACCGGTTCATTGCAAAGCTTTCACACTAACTGTTTAATTGGGTTCTCATCCTTCTCTGTTCTGACGTAATTATGCTCGGCCGATAGTTGCTTTGACTTTTATTTCTTCAAAGATATAGAGTTAGGAGGTTGGTTTGTAATTGGATTTACATTACATTTAGGGTTATGGTTAGGGTTAGTAATAATATTTGATCATGAGTTTAGATATTGGTTAGTATACAAACATTGACTGCTTTGAGGGGCACAGATAAAACTATTGCCCAAGGTGATCTCAAGACTGTACTGTGCCCCTGACTTTGTCTCGGGGGCATAGTACAGTCTCAAGATCACCGAGGAGCTATAGTATTAACCATGACCCCCAAAAAGAAGCACTCAATATTTGTTTGTCAATTATCAAAAGGAGCTAATTTGACAAAATGTATGTAATTGTAGAGTCAACAGAAATTTACCAGTCTAAGAGCATTGCACGAGTTGCACTGCATGTACCCATCGTTTACTTCACACCCAACCATCGCGTCCTTGCTTTGTACGCGCAGTTAAAACTATACCCGGTCAATATATTCCGCTATACTGCCCAGCAGTCACTCGCGAATTGCATTCCTCGACCAATCAAAGGCCTAGAATCTTAATATGCGGTATATATTATTGAATATTGACTGCAGAGCAGTTGTCGTTGGAGCTTGTGTTGTACAACAACCTGGAAGGGGCTAGTCTGCACACATGACATAATGATTTGGTACTTGTTTCCTTTTGCAGGCCGCTACCTGAAGAGATGCTGCACTACGCAAGAGAAGACACCCACTACTTGCTCTACATCTATCACACGATGAAGAATGAACTCATCAAACGAGGCAACGAACAGAGGAATCTCCTCAGGGCTGTGCTAGATCAAAGCACTAGAATCTGTGTGCAGGTAAGTGCTATCAAATCGCTTTGAAGTGCTAATGTGCCAGAGGGATCAGAAGGAGGGGAGGGGAGGGGGGATAAATGTTCAAAGTAGCTGTGAGCTTTGGTTATCCACTTAACCTGTATTCTTAGACCTGGGGGTGTTTCACAAAGACTAAGATCGACTTTAAGTTGGACTTAACTATGGCAAGCCATTCATGCCACCGTTTGCTCTCGCCATTTACTGGCATTGGTCTCTCAAGAGACGTTCAAATCATGGTCACAAATCTAAAGAATTTACATCTTTTGATAATTCGTCATTGAAGGAAAAAATATTATCTAAAGATCATACTTGAGAGACCAATGGTGAGAGCAAACAGTGGCATGAATGGCCTGCCATAGTTAAGTCCAACTTAAAGTCGATCTTAGTCTTTGTGAAACACCCCCCAGGCTTTACGAAGTGGTAGAACTTAAAGGGGAAGTCCACCCTGATATTAAGTTGGTTTTAATTGAAGCAGAATAATGAGAGAAACAGGTAAGTGAAAGTTTGAGCAAAAACCAATTACGAATAAGAAAGTTAGGAATGTTGATCAATAAAACACAAATTAGCAAGTCTGCAACGTATCTTGCGAGCTCCCCTCCCATTTGCCCTACACTAAAAAACATTTGAAAATCATATTTTCCCTTAAGAAATTTTTCAATCAAACATTCACCCTAAATATAATTATTGTAAATGTGTTTTTAAACAACCCCTGTATGACACAAATCTATTCTAGCATTAATACCTAAGAAAAAAGAGTTTATGAAATTGTCTGTACAGAGCAAATTAGAGAGGAGCTCGTTTTGGTATCTGCTGTAACATAACTTTTAATAAACAGGTGATATAATTTTGTGATTTTTGTTTGTTTGAATTTTTGAAACATTTTATCAATGAATTTGTTATTCCTTATTCTCGTGTAGCGGTACATGAAACCTATCTTCACCAACGATTCACACGTAACGGCATTCCAGAAGAACAGAAAGATCTTTAACAAGAAACAGGCAAGTGTAGATTTTGTAGACAGATACCTTCCCTGAGGGGTGTTTCACAAAGACTAAGATTGACTGAAAGCACACTTAACTATGACAGGCAGTTGATGCCACTAGTTGCTCAAACAAACATTCTCTGAAGGAATGTGCACATTTAAGTAATTAAGTTTCCTTCAACAATAACATTTAAAAAAAATGTATATTCTGTTGATTTGCAAGCACGACTTGCAGTTCCCTTGATGGACTAATGTTAGAAATGGTGAGAGCAAGCAGTGGCATTACCGGCCTGCCATAGTTAAGTGCGTTTTCAGTCAAATGTTCTTAGTCTTTGTGAAACACCTTACCTGATTTGGCACCATTTGTTACAACTGTAAAGACAGAGAGGGTGTGCTTCTTTTGTGTTAGTGAAAGTATGTTTAGTTTCATAAAAAATTCCAAATTAGGACAAGTCATTGGTTAATGTCTGCATAAAGCTGGCTATGGGCATATAGTGAAGAGAGACAGTTGTGCAAGCACCAAATGGTTGTTCTGTGCAATTTCCATTGGCATTTTAACGTATATGTACCTTTCACTGAACAAAACGAACAAAATAAAAACACAAAGGAAAAAAAAAACAGGAGTACAGCTGCTAGTTCTTTTGTTGGTTTTGTACCCGAGGAGGATGGGTTACGCCCCACCTCCTTTTAGTTCAGGAAATTATGACCGTTATCATATAAGCAGAGCATCTTATAATAATTAAATCAGTTATTTTTGTTCGTTTGTAATTTTAAAATGATGTTGTGACCTTTGACATATAGGCAGAGCATGTTAGGATGATTAAATCAGGTATTTTTGTATGTTTGTTATTAAAAATTGAAATTTAATTATCTTTAAAATTTTCATCAAACAGATGCATGCCTTCAAGAAGTTGTTTGCTTGGAGGGACAGCTTAGCGAGACAGGAGGATGAGAGCACAGGATATGTTCTTCCAACGCACATGATGTTCCAGATAGCTGAGATACTCCCAAAGTAAGCTCAGATGAATCTCCGTCATGTGCTTGGCAGAAAGACACAAGTGGATGCATGGCTAAAGTCAAAGCCTTATCTCCATGTCTATTTCTTGTACCACTCATAATTTGATCATTATCCTCCTTTGTTAATTCCAGCAAATGTGTCAGAATCCAGCACTTCTGTATAACTGAACGATGTACATTCCTAGAAATGTGAAAGTTTTAAAGCCCCACTGCACTACTTGTAGCTACTTGCTCCCTCTATATAGCAAACAATGCCCAAGCGGTGCCCATTGGTCCCCCCATGATCCCCTTTTCTTATGTTAATTGAGAGCTGAGTTGATGAGATAACCACCTGTCAGTGACCATGCTGGGAGGTCTAATCCCTCCTGGCCAAACTAGTGCAGACAGGCTTTAAGACTTGACCTTTCTTTGACTACATCTATGCAGCACATTTCAGTCAAATTTTTTATCATGATTGAATGTAATTTTTTCTAGAATATTTCTTAGCTCTGCATTACAAAACAAATAAAAAGACAAATTTTACAAAAATGTATGTTTATGCCCTTCGTGCCTGGCATACAAAGGTAAAGTTTGAGGGAAGTGTAACAAACTGTTGATATCACATAAGAAGATTGTTTGTGGTTCCTGTCATTCAGTTCTATGGTACTGCTGGCTTCAAACACATTGGCTGCTATTTCCAAAAGAGGATTATGACCAAATTATGAGAGATACTAGTAATACACGTGAAAATATGAATCTGACTTCTATTCAAGACATTTGCAAAGTGTCAGCAAGGCTTTTATATTCTAAGGAGGCTTAGGACATTTTAGTGAGGCTTATAATGCACTCTGTATTGCATCCAATTAAGCCGGCTGTCACACATTGTTGCATTGTGTGATGGTGGTATAGTGGTGCATAGATAAACCTGTCTATATGTCTTGTATCCTAGCTTCATACCATAGCAGAGGTACGATGATTTGTTAGATACATTTATGCAGTTTTCCTGAGCTGAAAAGGCTCTGGTGATTTTAAAGCATGCACTGCGAATAGGCATCCTTCATTTATGAATTACAATCCTAGCCCTGTGCTATGGCTTGTTAACTTTCTTTTTAAAGGTGTCTCTTTTTCCTCCTGTGTTGAGACATCTTATGGGATGGTTCAAGGGTTGCAATACAGTGTTTTGGATTTGGGCATGTGGTTTTTTTTTTTTTGGGGGGGGGGTCAAGATGCCCCATCTTCTTCTCAACTAACATCACATGTCTTTTATTGAAACATGGTTGATTAAGAATGTTATGATTTTATGAAATATTTATCCTTATTTCATTTATGTGATGATTGATGATAAATAGATTGATCATTTTGAGCCAGGTTAAACTGTGTCAGGTTTGGAGAAATTAGAAAAGGAGCCATAGCCCTATCAAAATTTAAAGGGAGCTGGTCTTCAGCTTCCATGTGCAGAAGGTCATAATTCACCGACACAGAACTTGGTGGAAATACTACTAATGATGTACAAGTCTGCACACAGCAAACCTGTAGTCCCATCAAGAAATACCCCTAGTCTCTCGGAGAGTCTTCGGGTGAGGCTGGGTGAGGGAAATGTAAGATAGTGACTCTACCACATGGGGGAATTGGTGGAAAATGCAGAACATTACATAAGGCCTGTAGAGCATAAAACTAAGGCTAATCCCGGCGATTGACAACACATGTTATTGGGTGATCACCCGAATGGTGTCTTATTCCCTGTGAGAGCCCACTACTATGCGTCTTTAATATCTTGATTCATTCAATATCCAGGGACCAAGGTGGCATCTTAGCTTGTTGCAATCCCGTACCCCCGTTGGTCAAGCAGAACATCAATGAAATCTATCACTTTGTCTTGGAATCGAGAGGTTACCAGGCAAACAAGGAGGGCAAGGTAAGACTTGGATTTACTCTTTATAATAATAATAATAATATGTTCATTTATAAAGCGCTCTCACACAATTGGTTTCACAGCGCTTTACATGGTATAAAGGTGGGTAAATCAGTTGAATAAATATGTTTTCAAGTGCTTCTTTATACCTGTATGCCGCACAAATGAATCTCCATGTGCCACATTGTAATTTCATGGGATAGATTTATAGAACAAGCCTGTTTCCATTGAAAGATTAAAGATAAACTTGAGTTCTGGTAAATATAGAAAATGAATTCTCACAGAATCCAACGAAACTTACACCGAATGTTCAAGATAAAAAAATAAATGACATGTGCCAAACAATTTTGGTAGTAGATGTATAGTGGCTGAGTAATGAGCATAGAAAGATAAGGAAATCCGGGTAAGTAGGCCCGACACCATGTGCAAATGGGAGTTGTGGTTTTTATCGAAGATGATGCCCAGTAAGTTTTTGTGCATTTGTTTTTATTTCACAAACAACCAATCTACTGCAGGATAAACGGTCCAGAATAAATCATTGCAATTTTCTCTCAAAATACGATTTCCATACCAGAGCTCAAGATTAGCTTTAATCTTTACCAGTGTTAAAAGGGTTTTAATGACAGTCATGGAGCTAATCAATTCCAGCAATGGTTAATTTTGCAAAGCCTTTGTGTTGCTTAAGGCAATCCTTCCGTCAATTGGTGTCTATTGTTTTGTGCAAAATCCCATGTGTGGCAAACAAGTGAACGTGCAGAGAGGGGAAGAGAGGAGCCGGAAGGTTAATGACCTGTAAAGGCACATTGTATTCAGATATTTTAAAGGGTACAAATCAGCTGAAAATTATTTTGTGTATGAGTACCACTCCCACAAATTAATGGAAACAATAGAAAATCTATTTGACTCTCAAATAGTTAAGATTTTCGTTGGTACACATTTTCCATGTTTCTAAATTCATTATGCTGAAATTTATAGTCCTTTTAGGACAGTTATACTTTCAGTGGGAAAGTGTAATTTCAAGTTAAAAATGCTAGTGTTTGCTTTGCCTATATATATGTTTAGCATAAATTAATATACATTTACATGTACATGTAATATTTTTAAACTCAAATGTTTTTGGATACATGCTAGCAAACTACTGATTGTATTAAAAGATTTAGTTCTTCATTTTTACGATGAGCTTCATATTTTTGTTTCTTTTTCAGGTTAAAAAGGGCGAGGTGTTTGCCTCCAAAACCAACACCTTCTCCGCCCCTCTCATTGACCCTCTGGAGAGTCTGCTCTACTGTCCCCATGACAACAGCATGCACCAGGAAGGTCAAAGGTCAACTAACGACCTCTCTGGTAAGGGACCAAGTGATATGAATTTTTAAATCAGGGAATTCAACTAAATGTGAAAATATGATTCATTATTTTCTAAGAGATATGTGAAGTACTTGTACAAGCCAATTTCTAGATAACTTGAGTTTTTAGTATAAGAAGAGCAAAATCTGTGATTTTTTTATTTAAACAGCTGCAAAAAGAATTTTTGTTTCAGGGAGTGTTAGCTTATAAGAGATGACACTTCTTTAAAGCCTAACTGCACTAATTTGGCCAGGAGGGATTAGACTTCCCTGCATGGTCACTGACAGGTGGTTATCTCATCAAATCAGCTCTCAATTAACATAAGAAAAAGGGGACCATGGGGGACCATGGGGGACCAACGGTCACCGCTTAGGCATTGTTTGCTATATAGAGGGCGCAAGTAGCTATAAGTAGTGCAGTGGGGCTTTAAGACACTGTGGTCCCTTTTTTAATGAAAAATGAATAGTTATCATTCACAAAATCAAAAGCATGTTCTAAAGTAGCTATTCTGGTGGACCAAAGGATTGATTTATCAAGATACATGTATGTTGCAATTTTAAAGTAAGATTCCCTGGCAAGAAATCACTCCCTTTTTTCCCGTTATTTCCGTCATCTTGTTGAATGTTACACAATGTTTTTTCATGGAAATATCTTTTTTTTTAAATTGTCTATTTATCCAAGTAATGACCGGGATCACACTGCATTTCCTTTTACACTTACCAGTGACCTTTGTCCACACTAGTCATACCGTGGTGCGGAAAGTGTTCTAGTAGTTTGACTCTAAAACATGCAAAGCATCCAGGATACATGGTTTTCAAAACAGCTTTTGTCTCTATGCCATATTGGAATATAATTGCATAAACTAGGAACAGTTTTTGTAAGAATACAAACTATCATCCTTTTAGTGGAGTAAAAAGTTTAATTTTTCAACAGCAAATGTTGTAGGCGTGGGCACTTTTGGAAGTCTCCTTGAATCCCATTAGTACAAACCTCACTGTCCATTGCTATGTATTAAGCCACATTCAGACAAGAAACGTTAAACTGTCTTACAGGACAATAGGCACTTACGGTAGTACATTTGAAGGAGGGGCAAGTGGGACAATTTGCTCCTCCTGATAGATTTTTTGACCAAGGAAAAGAAATTTTGTCTCGCTAGTAAGCAGGCAGGTTAGGAATCACTGTAAGTCGAGGAAATCATGACATGTAGGCATATTCTCAAAAGCCAAAAGCCAAGAGCCTCACCTTTTCTTCCTCAAATAAGTCATTTCGGGCGCTGCCCCCTCCCTTTAACGCAAACCAGTTCCATCCTTCTGAAAACTATTTGGATCAAAATATGTTGATGTTTTTCCCCTCCTGAGGCTAAGGTTTCGATACGCCCACTGATAATAGGTGTATCCTTACAAAACTGATTTTCCTAGTTTATGTTACAGTAACTGGTTCTTGCGCAACTCAACTATTAAGGACTGATTTCGGACAAATCCCAGCATAACTGATACCATAAAAGGCAGACAAAGTAATCAATAAAGATGGGATCAAGTTGTCAATCGATGAGGGGGCGGAGAAGGAAGGAAGAAGAAATTCTGCCAGTCTGGGATTCCCAGGAAACCGTTAAGAGCCCATAACTGAAACTCTATTGTTTCATTAATAGATATGATATGAAAGTAGATGATGTTTCATACTTGAATTAATTGTATACATTTGGATTGCAGTAAATATCACCTTACATGTATTGAGTAGTACTTACAGAGTTTACAGCACTTTTTATAGCCCTTTAAACAGGTTAATAGGGCAACTTTAATGACAGTATTTTACAGAAAGTTAAACGCGACCCTGGGTCTGAAGTCTAGTTTTAACCCAGAAATTCAGACTGCGATGTAAGGTTTCCTTTTGTTCAATGTCGACCCCAGTGTCCGGTTTAACTGCGTGAGTAGAATGTCGACTTGAGTGGTATGTTTATTGCATCCAATTAAGCCGGCTGTCACACATTGTTGCATTGTGTGGTGGTGGTATAGTGGTGCATAGATAAACCTGTCTGGCTTCTATCTCTTGTATCCTAGCTTCAACTCATAGCAGAGGTACAATGATAATGTCAGATACAAAATAATGCATGAGTTCGATAAAATCTGTTTAAAGAGGGATTCCAGTGATATTTATAATATTAATAACGTAGGCTTCTATAGCGCATTTCATCTTCGGAGAAAATATCAATGTGCTTTGCAATTATAAAAACTACAAAATTACAGAAAACTACCAATGCATGAACTAAAGAAATGTCAATATAAGACCAAGATTAATCATAGCACTTAATAATACAGATAAAATGCCTTGTCAAGATCCTAGTGCTCTATTGTTCCTTAGATATTGCAATACTATTGATGAACTTTATCATCACCGTAGGAAAATGCACTGGTAAAGTCACTCAGTTTGGTCCAGTGCCATGCATCAATAACAAATCAGGTGGAAAAAAATAAGGAATAAACACTAAGGAAAAAAACAATTGAGAAAAAAAATATCTCAGGTGAATGAACTCACTGACATGCGGTCAAAGACCTTTATTAAACTTGGCACGAGCTTGATTTAACTAAGACTGTTTTTCCTGTTTAACTTTGATAAAGGTCTTTGACCATAATGTTGGTGAAATTATTTGCTTTAGTGGTGTTTTATTATTAAAGACTCTTTTCCTGTTTTGTTCTGAATAAAGTGTACGTTCAAGTTTCCTCTTTCCTTTTCACTCGAGCTGCCAGCAAATCTCCTCTGAAGTGTTTATATTTCCAGCTACATGTATATGCATCTTGAGTGTCTTTGTAAATTTGAGAATTTAAAATTCCACAGAAAATATCCCAGTCCCGTTGAAGGTAAATCCAACCTTAATAGACAGCTACTCTTAAAGAAAGCAGAAATATCAGAGAAATAGACTGGTAAAAATTTGAATGCAATCAGACAAAATATTTGTAGTCACTATACATATGGGCACTTCCAATTGGCTGAATCAGTATGTCACTGTGACCCACTGACGGACAACTTTCCCAATTGTTTCAAAACACAAAATGACTCAAATGTCAATTTTTCAAAATGTATGAATCGAGAGTAAGGCTGTGCATAAGCGTGTAATGAGGTACTCGAGTACACTCCCAGGCTCACAGGCGAATACTTGAATACTCGGCCGCCTTTTTTTTTTTTTTTTTTAATATTTAAAAAAAAAACTTAATACCTAGCTAGCCTTTATTTTGGTGATTTTACTCACACAAATAAGCCTGAGTCGGTACGGTCCCGACTGTTTTTTCGAAGCCGATGCTCCGATAAAAATAATACAAATAGATCTAGAATCTATGTCACCGAAGAAAAGGATTATGTCGCAATGCGGACTTTGGACTCGCGCATCCATTGTTACCGAAGAAAGGATTATGTCGCAATGCGGACTTTGGACTCGGGCAGCCATCGTCATCGGAGAAAAGGATTATGCCGCAATGCGGACTTTGGACTCGCGCAGCCAGTGTGACCGAAGAAAAGGATTATGCCGCAATGCGGACTTTGGACTCGCGCAGCCGTTGTTACCGAAGGGGATTATGTCAGCGCTTTGGAGGCCTAGCTACCTTGCTCAGAAAAGATCTCCTGCATAATAAATCAACACTTTTTATTAAATCTCTTTCTTTCAAATTAGGAAGGTAGGTTAGCTTTAAATAGTATTCTTTATTCACATTATGTTGAGACACAGAGATGGTTGTAAAACCACTGAAAAAATAGCAAAAAAATAATAAATGGCGGCCGAGTATTCGAGTACGAGAAATCGTACTCGAGTAGCTATCAACAGTGCAAGTACTCGAGTATCCGAGTACTCGCACTGTCGCAGCCGATTAAGGGTCTTTTCTGTTTAGAGGACCTACATTATATGCTTTCCATGATATATTTAGAGAAGTGCCCCAAGGGAGAAGGCATTTAGGAGAAAAAGTGAAAGTAATGATAATTTGATACACGACAAACAGGCGAGCTGTCCGTGACTTCATCACAATCAACCATCCAAAGTGTGAATTTGAAATTCACATAGATTTAGTGATCTCATATTTCACACATTTATAATCATAATAAGTCTCTTATTATTGGTCTGATTTATTTCCAACATTCGTTATTCTGCTTTCATAAAAATGAACTTATTACAACTGTTAGATTGCCCTTTCAGGTTAACGCTTTTCCTACTATGGCCGACTAATGGAACGAACGGTGGACGGCCACTGTCGACCTTTGACACATGTACCATATACTCCGAACAATGTGACCATCTTTGGCTTCATTCCATTGCACGTCAAGAAAATGGTAGCAGATATTAGGCTTCCTTATTTACTAGACACTTCTTATTTTTTATTCAGATTTTAAACCTCATTTCCCTTTAAATTATTTTCCCCAGGACCATCTGTTGAAATGACCTCCTCGTCCAGTCTTTTTGGTGGTGCCACAGCCACCCTGGCAAAGGTTTCTGCAGCCGCACCCATTATCACGATCTTTGACACGCCCGAGCAGTTGGATGTAAAGAGGAGTGCAGCCCAAAAGAAAGTTGAACAGTTGACGGCATTGTTTGCAAATCCCTTTGAAATGGTAAGTAGCTTTGTATGTAACATGTTTTGGTCTAGGTTCAAGTGGGAATGATGATGGAGTTGAGGTGTTTGGTGTGTGTGTGTGTGTGTGTGCAACAGCTGCTAATGATAGTCATGATCCTTACGATGATGATGGTGATGGTAGTGATGGATGATGATGATGGGGGTATAGTGATCATGATGATGAGGAGGAGGAGTGAACTGAAGATGATGATGATCGCAGTGATATTGAAGATGGTTTGTTGGTGATAGTGATGATGATGGTGATTATGGAGATACTGATGATCATTATGATTGCGTGGTGGTGGTGATGGTGACGAAGATGATGGCAAAGATTTTTCTCTGCTACTGATGATGATGATTATTATTTTGATTATTTTAATCACTGACATGTTGATTTATCAGTAGTCTTGTCATTATTCCTATTTAGTGTGAAAAATTGACAATTGCTCAATAACATTTGAATTTAAAAAAGATACACGCATGTTTTTAGTAACTTCAGTAAAAGAATTTTTTTAAAGTCTTTGACTTAACAAATTAAAGGATGGAAATAACCTGTTTATGCCTTATAAGTATTGAATTGAGTAAAACATTATTTTATGATGCATTAACATACTGTAGGCTGCATTATGTTTGACATGAGATTAATTTCCAGTATAAAAAAAGCAAAGAAAGGAAAAATAGTACATGCAGAGCAGAAGCAATGCAACTTTTTTTGTCACTGTGAGAGACTCATGAATGCTTCATGCAACCATTAAAGTGACTCGGTAACATTGCCTCAGATTCTGAAACAAATTCCTGGATTTAGCGCATGCTGCAATCATTATTATGAACCTTTAGGTCAGTCGGGAATCCCATGACTTTTACAAGCCGATCGCCTGTCTGATTATCAAGATATTTATGATTGGAAATCAAAATTTCATTTTTCGTTTTCCTAACGTTTTTTATAACACTACAGTCTTATGGGGAAAATTAGTATGGTAAAACCGGTCACTCAAAGATTTTTGCTTTGTTGAGGCACTTCATGATCATTTTAAAGCGCAATTCTTTTAGGGCTTCAATATTACACCATATCACAGCCACTGATAACACTTGGGCCATGCATCTCAGAATTAACATTGTTAAATGATGCCTTTAACAGCTGAATAAGAAGTCATTCTGTGACTTAGTGCTCTTATTGAGTATGCTAGATCTAGGCAACGTGTCTCCAAGATCTTCGGAGACCTTAACCAGTCAACCTGAGGGAGATGCAGGATAAAATTTAATTTCCATGTATCATGCTGTGATTACAGTGCGCATTTTGACCCGTTTCCTGCCCCAGCTATCAAATATATCACACCTATGAGCGATTAATATCATTCGTGATTCAATGTGGGATGCGGAGTTTGTTGTTGTTATGCATAGCATGATTCCCCGGGTTTATTCCATCAGGCAAAGAGAGATATGAAGAAGAAGGAAGAAGTGTGAATGAGTGAGAGTGAGCAGGAGAGAGAGAGAGAGAGAGAGAGAGGGGGATACAGACACAGAAAGAAGGGAGAGAGAGAGAGTGGAGAGGAAATACATTTAGAATGTTAAGGGAGAGGAAAAAGAGAAAAATGGGAAGGAGAAATATAAATATATTGAGAGAGAAAGAGAGAAAAACAGGAAGGAGAAATATAAATATATTAAGAGAGAGAGGGAGGGGGAGAGAAGGGAAGACAGAAAGAGGGAGAGAGAAAGAGAAAGTGAAAGATTAATATCATTCGTGATTCAATGTGGGATGCGATTTGTTATTGTTATGCATAGCATGATTCCCCGGGTTTATTCCATCAGGCAAAGAGAGATATGAGGAAGAAGGAAAAAGTGTGAATGAGTGAGAGTGAGCAGGAGAGAGAGAGAGAGAGAGAGAGAGAGAGAGAGAGAGAGGGGGATACAGACACAGAAAGAAGGGAGAGAGAGAGTGGAAAAGAGAGGAAATACATTTAGAATGTTAAGGGAGAGGAAAAAGAGAAAAATGGGAAGGAGAAATATAAATATATTGAGAGAGAAAGAGAGAAAAACGGGAAAGAGAAATATAAATATATTAAGAGAGAGAGGGAGGGGGAGAGTTCAGGCAAGACAGAAAGAAGGAGAGAGAAAGAGAAAGTGAAAGAAAAATGCAGAGATAGATAGAGAGTGCGAGTGGGGAGGGGTGGCAAGTCGTCTGTTCCTGCTTGTTAAAATACCAAGGCAACTGCGTTCATGCCAAGTTTTCATAGATTTTTTCACTTTGACCCTATTCTCCTCATGGAACCCGTTAATATGAAATGATAAAATGGTGAAAAAGGATTAAGATTGCTCAAATCTATGTGGAAAACCAGTACTCAAGAAGCAAATACCTTTTTTTCTTCTATAGTAACAGTGATGAATTTTGTTTGAAGTTTTTTTCTTAACCCTATAGCAACTAAACCGGCCAAAACTGCCTTTCCTTTTACTCACTGAACCCCGAAACCGCCCTTCCATTTTTCGTCCATTTTCAACGCTGTAGTATCCGTTCTAGGGTCTACCATCATAATGTTGTACGTGCGTAATCCTTACAATGTCTACAGTAGGATTCTGCATAGAAAAATAGTGCATGTTTCATATTGTTCAGAACAATTTCAAAATGAGAGCAATATTGCAACATCTTCCAGTGAGTAATAGGCCATTTTTACAAAATCATTAGTTGCTAATGGGTTAAGCAATGTAAGATGGGTAGTTATACAGACTTGCACAATTATGCCACTGTTTTTTGCTAGAAAATATTTATTTTGAACTTATAATAATGTACATGTATGCATGGGATAGGCTGATTGATTGATAGACATATAAAATCTAATTACATGAGTGATGGCTATTAGATTGTAGACTACATGTCCATGCAGGTGCATCAACTTGTTAAAAAAAGGGGGGGGGAAATGCCTTTTTCCATCTTCATTTAAAGAGCATATATTTTTTTGATTTGGGGGGGGGGAGGAGAGAGAGAGGGGGATTAAGGCAGAGAGGAATGGAGAGAACGAGAGAGAGAGAAAGAAAGAGACCCTTTTCCATCTTCAATTTAAAGAGGATATATTTTTTTATTTGGGGGAGGAGAGAGAGAGGGGGATTAAGGCAGAGAGGAATGGAGAGAACGAGAGAGAGAGAGAAAGAAAGAGGCCCTTTTCCATCTTCAATTTAAAGAGGATATATTTTTTTATTTGGGGGAGGAGAGAGAGAGGGGACATTGAGGGAGAGAGGGAGGGAAAGAACGAGAGAGAAAGAAAGAAAGAAAGATAGGGAGGGTAGAAGGAAGGGAGATAGTGAGGAAGAGAAAAACTTCAAGTGTAGCCATTTTTAGAAGGAGACAAGAGAGGAATTAAGGCATAGGCACAGAGTCGTTGGCAATATGTAGCAGTATAGTCCTATCCCCCAAGCTTGATTAAATTTCTAATTGCCTAAGCCGCAAGATGCTGTCGAGGGGAAGTCGTATGTGTAAGAACATCTGCAATCATGAGCCCGATAAATCCATCTTGAAACGCTGGACGACGTCCAATATTAGGAGACATCCATTGTGCCCGCATCTCACACTCTCCTTCTACCACGCAGCCCCTACCCCCCAGCCGCCCCCCACCGGGCGCACCAATATCAGGAGAGAGAGGCGCATGAGTAACACCCTGCCAGTGATCAATCCCCCAGCATGGGGGCTTTACGTTCCCCTCTTGGCTCTTGTCTCGCTCCTTTCTTTCACCGAGTGTGGTAGGACAGATTAATATCGCAAAATTTGATGAAACAGGCTCCTTTCTCGCGAGGTAATAAAAGAATGGATGAATATTTCCACAATGAAAGCCAATTTCAATAGCCGCAGAACAGATTAATGCAGTGAATTATTAATAAGCATGTTGGTTGTGGGCAATGTTAAGCAAAAGGGTAGTTGTATACATTTTGATCAACAAATGACTAGCTTTATTAATGTTCATGTTACTGGTCTGGAATTGGCGTGGGTTAGTTAGTGTGGCGTATTGTTAAGCAAGCTAGCTGTTTATTTTAATTCATTTTAATTTTTCATTTCTTTTTGCGTCTTGAAGCACCCCCTAAAAAATTGCAACTAGCAAGGTTTCTTTTTCATTCATCTGTGTTCAGTGTGACAGCATGTAATATTTTCATCAGAGTATGATATTATGTTGATTGCTGCTTCATTATAGAAATGACAACAAATATTGAGGAAGAATATATTTATTCGAAGCATAGGAAGAGTAAAGTAACTATGGTAGCAGTGAGATGAATCAGTTTTGATTTAGATCTCTGCATGACATTATATTACATAGTGAACCTTTTTATTGGAAGCAGGAATTGGGATGAAATTACTATGGAATCACCGAGGTGAACTAAGTTTTCAAGTATATGTACATGTACATGTAAATTAACTCTAAACATTTATATCAGCAATTTTTGTTGTTGCCTTCTTGTACACAAATGTAGTAGATAGAGGCAGGAATTTATGTGACAGGAGATACATTGTACGTTCAAAGAATCTGATCAAAGAAATATAACAATAAAATCTCTTCTAAAAGTATTTATATGAAGAAGAAAAATTAATCTGGGGAGACTTTTTCTTTCTGACATCTTTTTTGTTACACTTTGTTAGGCCTACATTTTGTGCAGATGGCTGTCATGTTTCCATGCCTCTAAATGTGTGCCTCGTGAAATGTGCCACTTATTTTTCACTGCCTGAAATATCATATATGTATTTAAAAACGCCAGCGTTTTATATTCTGCACAGGTGGTCGATTATAATGCCTCTATTTTGCGATTTTTCTGGCAACCTTGCCCTTCCGGTTCCATTTCCCATCGGAGCTTGTTGGGCCATTCTCACTTGTAAACTTCGCGATGAAAACACTCGCGATACTTCACCTCCCGATTCACACCGACTTCAAAACTTTCGAAGAGTTAGGGATTGTAATGCGCTTGTGCACATTTTGATCCCAGCCAATTTGCAATCTTATTACGTGTGAACCGTCACATAATGTTTTTACAGTGCATGTGCAGTATCTAATTTATTATTTAATTTGATTTTCACCCCAATAATGGACATTCTTCACATGTACCGGTAGTTCTCTTCCCATTTCTTGTACTTCTTGACCAACTAATGATCATCTTTTAATTAGCAACAGTGTTGATTGTTCGTACGGATCAAATTTTCATGCGACCTACTGAGGAAGTACCAGCAGTCATGTGACAAACTCTGAGGAGTTTGAATTCACACTGGTAAACTCGCAAGCAGTTCATTTGCAAAGATAGAAGAACCACTAGTTTACTAGCTAATGTTTGCACGCGAGTTTTCTTGGGGTTTTTCTGTCCACTTTAAAAAAAAACGCTCACAACTGTGCAGGGTTTTGCTGTAAGTGAGAACTGCCCTTATGTGATGGATGAAAATCACTTTGTGTCCTGTATTATATACATCTTCAGATTCATTGAAAAATAGCAGGTGTCTATTCATGCTAGTTTATCCACATCCACCACAAATCGCTCATTTCTAATATAAAGAAAGGCATTCGAAATATCAAATTTTTTTGTAATTCTTCCACGAGCAAGGGCTAATTGTATGGCCCAACTCTTGACAGACACGCCATCAACTTGATCGGAAACGGGGGGAATCTAGGTTTCCTGTATTCTACATATTGAGGTGATGAGGCTTTGAAGATAAAAGAATAAGGGGACAAAAAGGCTGGGTACACCAAAATCATTAATCTATTCAAAAAGTCTAGACAACATCTGAATGCTTTTTGGATGATAGAAATCATGATTTCTTTATGCTCTCATTGACCTAATGCTAGTGGCAAGTGATAAAATCTATACTAGTATACATGTATGCTGTGATCTATGTGTAGTTATTCCCTATTATGTTAATAACTCCACACACAAATACCTGCAACGATATGACATTTTACATTTGCTGAAGTGACATTTGCTCCTGCCCCCTCCCATCATCTAGCGATATAGGGTTAGGCTTGGTTTTTTTTCTTTGTTTAAATTTATTTAGGGCTTTTAGGTATAGTATATATATGGGGAGAATAAGAGGATTTTTTGTATTGGGGGAGGGGGTGGGGGTAGGTATTTGCTCTAAGCCCCTTAGGATTTATGTCACTAAATTATTGATTTTTCACATGACCAACAGCTCCTTTAGAACTCCCATTTTAGTGGTCAGTAATGCTTAGAAGCATCCCTTAATAACTCAAGTTTCATTTTGTTACCCCACATTAAACTGATTGTACTGATTATTTAGTAATATAGTTTTGCGATGACACACAAAGAGCAATAATGAACATGCCTCATTTTTAACAAAGTGTGAAGCAAAACTGTTTTAACTATAATTTTCTATTTTGTTCATCAACACAGTATTTGCCGTCCACCAAAGTGAGGCAGATTTCTCAGAAAGTGCTGGATGCAGACAAGATTACCATGGATAGCAAAAATACACCAACAAAAGAGGTGAGTCTAGGGTTAAAGTTTTTATGGAAACAAAATCAATAGGAGAATGTGGATGGAGAACAGCCCTGGGAATATAATATCATTTCTTGATTTCTTTGTTAGCCTTGAATAGGTTAAAACCTGTATTAGCTGATTAGATGTGCATGTTTCAAAATATGTTAATATTCTGTGCTTTTATGGGATAAAGTTTATAAAGTATAAAGCTTTTATTTTGTAATTTTACACTTGGTTCTGTTTCTTTGGGTTCAATTATAGAGACCCTATGATTTTATTAAAATAAAATGAATGAAATTATAAAGAAACATAATGACATTGGAAAGAAATCTTTGCTTGATTTTTCAATAGAAGTCATTTGGAATTATAGTAAAAATCTTAAGAGGATTTAAGATATCATGGGTGAGCTATTTTCACTGTTTTTGCAAGTGTTTATGTTTACATTGCATCCAATTAAGCCGGCTATCATACATTGTTGCATTGTGTGGTGGTGGTATAGTGGTGCAGAGATAAACCTGTCTGACTTCTATCTCTTGTATCCTAGCTTCAACTCATAGCAGAGATACAATGATATATCAGATACAAAGAAATAAAGCCTGATAAATATGATATTTGAGAATTGCATACCATGAATTTCGCATTGACAAAGATTGCCCAGAAGTGGATGCTTAAATGTTTTACATCATATTGGTATATGCATAATGTTGTGTTGACCTGACTATATTTTGATACTAGACTTTTGTGCAAATCAGGTACATGAATAACATCAGAAACAATTTGAAAGATTGAGGGTCAATTTAAGGGTTAGAATTAAAAGTGCTCATTATTAAAAAAAATAATGAAATCAACTCATTTAAATAGAATGGATTTTTAATAATTTGCCCTCTAGGATAGAGCTCAAAACATTAATTTAAGTCGGTCATTGTAGGATTGTAGGTATGGAACAAAATTATTGACAGGAATCATGTGATATTAAAACGATTATACATTGATATTTTCTTTGCCTTTCCAGAGCTCTACCTTCCAGCCTCTGTCAGTGTGGATAATGAAGAAAGCCACGCCCAAACCAGCCGTGGAGAAAGAGCCTCCGACGGAACCAGGAACGTACGAAACTCCCATCGTCTTTAACCCAGATGCTGCCAAGAAAACGAAGAAGGAGGAGGAGGAGCAGGCTGAAGATGAAGCAGTCCCAGTTAGACAGATGGTAAATAAAATCCATCTGTTTCAGATAAGATGTTTGTTAACTACTAAATTAACCCTAAGGACCTGAACTACCGGAATTATCTTTCAAGGCACTACTTTGTCTACTCACATCAGACCATAAAACTTTTGTATTCTGGCCTTTGCCGTGGCAATCAGATGTTGTCACTTTTCTTATTTCTAATCTGGATCATTTGATAAGGTGAAATATTTGAAATTGCATTTTTTGCAAATCACAACTTATTTTTAGCACATGTGTGTCAAAATGACAAGCTTGATGTGATTATCTTCCATTGTCCATAGCTGAGCTGTTATTGATTTCCTATTACAATTGTTTGAGAGGTATTTAAATCATTTGTCATTTTAAAATTTTTCTTAAATTCTGTGAGAATACCTTTGGTTTGGAGGTATAAGGGGATTAACTGTGTGTAAAACCGTATGAGTTTAATATTGCCCTTCTAGCTCCAAACAAACATCGTATTGTTTGACATCACCAGATCTTAAGATTGCCTTTAAAAAGATCTTTTCCCTTTTAAAAATCTGTGAAGGGTGACACATCTGCAAAGAAGAGAAAGCATTCTGCCAATCCGAGCGGAGAGACACCCAGGCCCAAGAAAGATCGGAGGGGAGAACATGCTGAGAGGAGGAGCATGGGGGACACAGGGACAGATAGAGGTCATCGCCATGGCCACCAAGATGGAAAGGAAACGGAGGAGAGAGTCATAGAGCCTTATGATTACAGCAGAGCAGATTACGGCATGTTTCAAGGTAGGCATGAAACTGTTCTCTTCTTTATCTCTATTTTATTTTACCATTTACCCCTCCCTCCCCCATCTCTCCCCTTTCTCCCCCCTCATTCTATTCACATTTCTTTGTGATGTCATTTAAGGTATGCCATTGCTGCAACTAAAGTGAAAGGAAGAGCATCTGGTGTTGGGAAGAGAGAGAGGATCATTTTGTTATGTCTATTATTTAAAGAATAAATAAATCAGTTTAATCGGGCAATTAGAGACAAAAACAAAAATCAGGAATAAAAATGCTTTGACATATTCGTCCCAATGGAATGATGCAGGCCCTTTCAGTAATTATTTTTTGTAAATGATGAATGAGAAATTAAAGGGGGGGGGTCATCAATTTGCTTTTCTCCAAGATTATATATATATTTATCAAAGTTTAATCAACTGTTTCCTGCGATTTTCGGCTGAAATGTTTTGTTTCTAGTTCAAGTATATTGCCTATACACGTGAGTTTGTTTATACATACTTTGTTTTCCATTTATTCATATTGTCCTGAATTAAGACTCCCAGCGTTCCAGAGGAAGAGGAAGAGGAAGAGGTCACAGGGGTCATGACAGGGGTGGACGAGGTCGTGGACGGGGTCAGTCGAAGGTAAGGATATTCAACTCTATCAGGTGTCCATGCGTTTATTCCTTCACTGTTGATGTTTCAGAAGGGTCAAATAGGGCCTTGATGTTTCCTCTTGAATTCAACATGGAATCTTGCATGATGTTTCTATGGAGCAGAAATGTGTGTTTAATTCAGCTAGGAATCAGCATTGCAATAGAGGTTTCATAGTTGAGTGATTTAAGCACTTGACTTGAAATGCAAAGGATGTGCGATTGATTCCGACACGGCACTAATGTCTTTTAGCAAGCATTAATCTACATTTGCCACTTCATACCCAGGAGAGAAATGGGGACTTGGTAGGATGACAAAAGCCTTTTGTGTAAGCAATTGTCACCATATGGTAGGAATACTTCCCAGGGAGTGGAGATGCTGCACATTAAATCTGATGACCGAGGTAATAATATCTGTAAAGCGCTTAGAGAGGGTATTTCGTATTTAGCGCTATATAAATCCAGATTATAATAGGTTGACATAGATGATACTTGTTCGATGTGAGAAGCTGGAATTTATTTGCATATCCCTCGCGTCATTGTAGTGAAAAAGAATGATGGTCTGAACGATAGATGCATGACTTGATGCAAGTGGTGCACAACCAACTAAACATATAATGGACAGAGAAAGGCTTTTTGTTTCAAGAGAAGTTTGTGACGTGCAACATCTTGACTTTTAGTGATATTTCGCCAACTTTTTGTTGACTTTCATTGAATTGATTGATGATTGTGATCTGGAAGAAAAAAAATCCCCATCAAATTAAAATGATTTTTCAGGACAAGAACCGTCTACGTAATTAAAGAATTTTTTTTTAAAGAAAGCTTTACAACAACAAAAAATGAATCAATAAATATCTCCTTCTGTAGACACTTGCCCAGTTTTATATAAACGCAAAACAAAAGCCCCTAAAAATGGAAGTAAGGCTTTCATGTGGTAGATGATTGTAAATGATGTTTTTCTCACGATGGTCTACATAGCCCTTACATCAGGGTTTGCTGAAACTGCTTCAAAGCACTTCACTGATGCAATCATCACCACAAAATAGGCCCAAGTCATTTCGGGGTTTTTATAAACTGGGTCCCGACGGCCTTTCACCGATCGGGAACCGGTGTCCTGATATGAATGGCGCACATCATCAGCGTACATACAGAATTACACACATTAGTCTATGTCCAGTCTGTATCCGTTTGCGGTGAGCTAAATGGACACAGATATAACGTCAGATTTATGTAGGACAGTCATATATTGAGGGAAGGAGGGAGAGAGAGAGAGAGAGAGCATACAGGATTGAGCAAGTGAGCGAGAGAGTGAGAAATTGGTATTGGGAGGAGAAGGGGCAGAGGGAGAGGGATAAAGAGAGGAACAGAGAGAATATGAGAGATCTATAACAGGATAGACCAAGTTGGAAACAAGTTAGACATGCACTGTTAACAATTAAATTGTTCATACCCCTTGTAAATTTGATGTTATGTTGTTGTTATTTTTTTGTAAGTCAAGAATGAAAGGTAGTCTGGTTGCATTAGGGCCTTTGTTGCATACTTTTGGATGAAAGCGGTCTTGCGATTGCATATTGTAAAAGAAACGTTGTGGAATCGATCAGAAAAGGTTGATCATCTAGCATATAAGTATTGGTGTGTACTGCAAGGTTCTGGAATCATCAAAATGATAAGAAATTTGACCAAGTCTTGGTAAAGTTACAATCACTGTACACAGAAAGATGTATATGGGACTACACGGACATGTGGCATAAAAATCTGTCCCGATTTTTATGCTGTTCTATGCCATATTTAGAATATTAAGGCATTTGAAGAGCCATGCTTTTCAGGGAACATTATTTATCTGATGTTCTTCCACACTTGCATAATAACAATGATAACTCTCACAAATTATTTTTCACCTCTTCCCAGAACTCAATCTTCTCTTTAAACAATTACATAACTTGGTAAGGGTATGACAAATTAAGTTGTTAACTGTTGGTGTCGTCATTGTTATCACTCAAATGGGAACGGCTCTTTACATAATACTAAGGCCAAATTACAGTTCACAAGATACAGATAGCAAAAACATTAATATTCCTTGGGATTAGTAGGTAGGTACTATGTACATAAACTTATGGGTCAGTCAGCCATGCCCTTATAACCCTTAGTTTAGGGGTTTTCCCTTAATGAGCAGACTTCAGGACTTGTAATGGATACTGAATGCATGGCCAGTATTTCCTGGTCTTTTAAATGACGTGATTACTGTTTGACCATTGGCTTGGCTTTTTACACCATTCTCGTAGTCTCATAGTCGAGTGGTTTAAGCACTTGACTTGAAATTCAAAGGTCGTGGGTTCCATCCCCGACACGACACTAATGTCCTTTGGCAAGGCATTAATCTATAATCGCCACTCAATACCCAAGGGAGAAATGGGGATCCGGTAAGATGACGAAAGCATTTGTGTTAGTAATTGCCTATGCCCCCACGGTAACCATATGGTAGGAATACTCCCCAGGGAGTGGAGATGGTGCACATTGTGCCTGAATAAATCCGATGACCGGGGTAATAATATCTGTAAAGCGCTTAGAGACGGTATTCCGTATTAAGCGCTATATAAATCCAGATTATTATTTTCAATCTGAGCCTTCACTTTTGTAATAATCATGCTCTTTGTCTTTGATTTTGTTTTAAATTTTTAAAATTCAATTTAGGAAACCTTTTATTTTATGTGTACTGAGTAGGCTGTGCATAACCGTGTAATGAGGTACTCGAGTACACTTCCAGCCTTGCCCGCGAATACTCGAATACTCGGACGCCATGTTTTTTTTTGAATTTTTTTGATTTTTTTTTGAATTTTTTGAATTTTTCATTTTTTTGTTGTTTTTTTGCCAACACCATACTACGAACAGTACGAAGGTTCGTCTCTGAAAACCCTCGCGATTTTACTTCAAGTTGCTGTTGAAAGCGCCTATTTGTGCTTTTGAATTTTTGACAAATAATTGAAACAATGTTATTTTTAAAACTAAAGATGACAGGCAAATATTCCTCCGAGTCCAAACAGAAATCCGAGATTTGGTCCCAGTTTCTGAGTGGTGAGTTGACAGTGACACCCTGTGTATGATTGAGCTGGGAAACATTTTTACCCACGGGACCATGCGGTACTCTTCTGGCACGGGTGACCGTCGGCCTGGACAGTGCCAGGTGAACGGGGAAAAAAAAAAAAAATGGCGGCCGAGTATTCGAGTACGAGAAATCGTACTCGAGTAGCTGTCAACAGTGCGAGTATTCGAGTATTCGACTACTCGTCGCAGCCTTAGTACTGAGTAAATGAAAGTTAATGTAGACCATATAGAATTGATTTCTACTTTCTTGAAACTGCTTGCTTCCTTTGTTATGAGCATCTGTCAGTGTGTTATTAAGTCATAAAATTATGTTGAAATTGACCACTTAATAGCATATATATGTGAGAAAATTATTTAACTTCAAATGACAAGGATACTCCTCTTTTATTGTTGATATAGCAAGATTGGAAACTGTTTTTTTTTTTAAAATATTTTTTTAATGCTCCCCATTGCCAAGAAAGATTTTAGCATGCCCAGAACGAATACGGATCTTTAGCTTATTATTAAACAAACAAACAGACGGACAAATGAACAAACATAAGAAACAAACAGACACACAATAAAGGTTAGATTTGGGCAGTCTCTCCCCCTTGAGCACTGGATTCTCTCATATTGTTCCAAGGTTGTTGCACTTTAATTTATGCTGTTAACAGAATGTAATGAATTTAAATTACCATCATGAATAATCCAGTCAAATTAAGCCTGCATGAGTTATTACCTTGATTTCCCTTACTGTTTGTTTTTAATTTCCACTTGCCTTTTTTGTGATATGCAGTCAACATATGGCCATTCATAATACAATTAATATGTTGTTCTAAAGGCTTTATAGAAAATTAATTCACTAGATATTGTTGTAATGGTTTCATTGTAAACCTGTTGAGAATTTAAGCAGATTGGCAAGAAATTTCCATGAACCTACAAAGTACTTTATTCTTGTACAAGATAACCAAAATGCATAGCTGCAGCAGACATGAAAGATATTTTCTCAGTACCAATTGTGCCTGAATTTGGAAATCTAAGGGTGCGTTTATGCTCACTTTTGAAGGCAGAATGAGCGATTAGAAACGCTCATCGTAAACGCTCATCGTAGGTGTACTGTTTATGCTCCCCTTCTCCGGCTCCTCCAGGCAAATTCGGGCTCTGCAGCTGGATTCGCAAACCTGCACTGCGCATGCTACGCGTTTACAAATGATTGTGCGGTTAAGCTTCCCCAGAAACCGTCTTTTTGGAGAATCGCCGATCGTAAACGCACCTTTTTGTGAGTTAATCGCCGATCGCCGTTTATCGGTGATTCTAGGAAAATGAGAAAGGACGCAACCGTGTTTTGAACTAACCACATAACAAAAGCCTCATTCTGGCCAGAAAAAGTTGAGCATAAACGCACCCAAAGAAAGGTATCATTCCTTGAAACCCTTAAAGATAAATTTATTTCATATTGTCTGCTCAGAGCTTGAAGGGTTTTAATTCTTTTTCTTTTGTAACAGAGTTGATGTTCTTCTGCCACTCAACATATAATACAGTCAAACCTGCTTTAGTGACCACCTGTCTACAAAGACCACATTTTTTGTTTCCCTTGAAAATGGTTTCTCATTGAAACACTACTAAAGGAACCTGTCTACAAAGACCACCTGTCTACAAAGACCACTTTTTGTGTTTCCCTTTGGCGGTCACTATAGACAGGTTTGACTGTATACATGTGTGATATTACTCAGTACATTTTTTCACATTCGTGTAAAAGCCTGTTGAAACACCCTGTATATCTTGACCATTTTGAAACGTGATTACACGTTTATAGTGCGGATGATTATTATAAACTCATTTTGATTTTTTTGTTCCCTCCAGGGTCATCCCCGCCCCAAGGTACACCAGGATGGGGGACGACGAAGCATGACCTACACGCCTCACCATGGCAACCGAGGGTATGTCTACTCTATAAAGATGTAAAAATTTGATAAAAAGTACCTTCTTGGGGGTGGGGGAGGGGGTGATATGACATATTTTTGAAGGTTTATGAGGCGATATGAATTGCACTCACACATTATTCATTGCACAGTGCATATTGAAGCAAATGAAAACATGAACATTACTTCATGTATGATGGCATTGTGATAAAATAATCAAATTTGAGCTCTCCTGAGGCTATAATTCATTTTTTAAGCAATTTTTTGTAGATATTATGGGTTTGTAGTCTTGTAGATATGTGTAGTATTAGCTACTGTCATTACTAGTTGGGGGAAAACCAAGCACAGGGAAATAGGCAGAAAAATGCGTATAACCCATGAGGAATATAGAGCCCTCAACATTCAATGTGAGGCAGTGTGTACAAAAGGCATGGGGAAAAAATATGGCAATCTGCTGTTCATATATTTATTATTTTTCGAAAAATAATGGCGTGAATCAATTATCTTCAAAACATTTTAATGGTCTGTCATGATATAACTTTCAAATGACAAACATTTGAAATATATCCACAGAATTAGTTTTGAAAAATATTCATCAACAACAGGTCGACAATGGAAGATTTAAAACCCATGCCTTTGTACGCACTGCTTTGCATTGAATGATGAGGGCTCAATATTTATCGTGCCTCATATACCGTTTTCGGGGTATTTACCTATTTTCTGAAGTTGTGCCTGACTGATTACCAGAATTTTGTTCTAATCATGGTGTAATTTGGGTTTGAAAACATAGGTGATCATGATCTGAACTCAAGATTATCTTTAATTCTTGAAAATGTCATGGCTTAAGAATATCTTTAATTCTTGAAAATGTCATGGCTTAATTAGGATGGTCCACAAACGTAAATTCAAACATGTAAAATTTGAACATGGAATGAGTATGAACTGATTTATGCGCAGCAGGAAGTCCCTTGTGGCTTGGGCTCCAGGGCTTGCTGAAGAGACCTATGGTTCTTAGATGCACCCTGGCGCAATCAGAGCCATATTTTGAATCATCTCCAAGCCAATTTTATGACTAATATTTCAGAAATAATTGATTGGTTGAGAAAGAATATTTACCCGTTGTTGATTTTCAAACCTGTACAATCAAAATTCAAGTCTGCCGCTGTTACATGTAAGGTACATGTTTTAAACCCCTTTGTGGATCACCCTGGCTTATCAAAACCCATGGGAGTGTTTCACAAAGACTAAGATCAACTTAAGTTGGACTTGAACTATGGCAGGCCGCTCATGCCACTGGTTCCTCTAATCATTCTTGGCATTGGTTTCTCATGGGGACGTACAAATCGTGGTCACAAATCTACAGGATTTGCATTTTGTTATAGTTCATTATTGAAGGAAAATATATCATCTAAAGATCATAATTTCTAAGGTTTTTTTCCCCTCTAAATTTACATCTGGTTCAAGACTTTTTAAGGGCATAAATCGCATATCGTAGTATAAGTCAGAGTCTTAAATATAACCTAAGTTTACAATAAAAGTCACTTTTTTTCTTCAACAATGAACTATCAAAAACTTAAATTCTGTAGATTTGTGATGTCCCTTGAGAGACCAATGGTGAGAGCAACTAGTGGCATGAATGGCCTGCCATAGTTCAAGTCCAATTTACGTCAATCTTAGATCTTTGTGAAACACTCCCCTGGACTGATTAATTTAGCATCACACCTCCACGCATAAAGTTCAGCTCCACAGAGTGCTATGTAAGCCTCAAAGTTGACACGTCAGAAACCTTTGTTATTACCTTGTTTTGCAGAATATTAAATTTCACCTTTTATTTTCATTATCAATAAAGAATATTTTATCTTCCAAAGTTTAAAAGGTGTTAATATTGTTTATCACCTTGGTGACACCTCAGGCGTTAAATTTTATGGCGGGACTTAAAAGCATACCCTTAAAGGCTAGGTGTTTTATGGGATGATATTATGAAGAAAGATTTCCGGTAACCTTGAACTGCTAGAACACTCAAAAACAATAAAAAAGAAGCCTTT
This sequence comes from Mesocentrotus franciscanus, assembly GCA_037976565.1. Classification (NCBI taxonomy): domain Eukaryota; kingdom Metazoa; phylum Echinodermata; class Echinoidea; order Camarodonta; family Strongylocentrotidae; genus Mesocentrotus; species Mesocentrotus franciscanus. The sequence continues at coordinate 15,503,151 of CP137682.1, read as the reverse complement.
GAAAAAAAATTCTGTAATTGATTAAAATTCTTATAACGCAGTGTATGATTACAGGCAAAAAGATAAACTCTAGTAGTATGAGCTATTTCAGAGAAATTGTCAAAATATTAAAGGCATCATTTAACAATGTTGAATCTGAGATGCATGGCCCTACGTGTTATCAGTGTCTGTGATATGGTGTAATAATGAAGCCCTGAAAAAATTGCGCTTCAAAATGATCATGAAGTGCCTCAAAATGATCATGAAGTGCCTCAAAAAAGTAAAAATCTTTGAGTGCCCGGTTTTACCATACTCATTTTCCCCAATAGACTGTAGTGTTATGAAAACCGTTAGGAAAACGCAAAATTTGATTTCGATTTCCAATCATAAATATCTTGATAATCAGACAGGTGATCGGCTTGTAAAAGTCATGGGGTTCCTTACTGACCTAAAGGTTTTTAATTATCATTGCAGCTTGAGCTAAATCCAGGGTTTTGTTTCAGAATCTGAGACAAAGTTACCCAATCCCTTTAACATTATTTGATTTGGATTCAGATTTAGAATTGTTTGTTTTGCTGTTGGTATTGTATATTTGTTTGCTTCATTGTTATATTGAGCATCAAATATATTACATGGAATATTATATACTCCTGTTTCATGTATCAAAGGTAAGAGATTTTAGAGATGTAAGAGTATTTAGCACAAATCAAATTATTGCATGTTATTTGCTGCTTTTGTTAAAAGAATCTGTCTAGCCAGAATTCTGTTTTTCCTTCTTGAGAACCAAGACACTAGCAAAAGGTACACAGGAATAGAAAATGATAGTAAGACTATGGAAAAAGCTCTGATTATCTATCAAAAAGAAGAAAAAAAGAGCTCTGTAGTAAGAAGGACATGCAGAACTGCCAACCATTACATTTTTTCCGGAATTATTCCGTTTTTTTCTCTCAAAATTACGGTAGTACGTTTTTTCTTCATGAAATACTTCTTTTTTGTGTGTGTGCACATACCGCACGTCAACCAAATGCCCTAAAATGTTGATCACTACTTCAATAGAAAACTTCAATAGAGATTTATGAACGAAAAAGAAAGAAAACAAAAATTGAAGGGCGTAAAAATATTCTCAAAAAGAATGAAATGCTGATAATACCAAAAAAAAACAAAAAACTACCTCCTTGTAAATGAACTATAGGTCCTAATATGGAAATAACAGCATGAGGACTGGACATTTCTGCATTGGAAGTGTGTCGTGCGCGGTTGTAAATTTCGTTTTAATGAATTCCTTTTTTATTTGCCATCATGGTTCCTTCTTTTGTTTGCACAAGGTTGGCAGCTCTGGACATGTAGGAAAATATGGAAATACAAAATATTACATCCTAGGAAATAACACTCGATCTGAAAAATAATAATCTACAGAATCCCCATAAACAATATAATTATTGTTCACTACAAGGTCTGTTTACCATATGGCATGCAACAGAATCCAATGTACTTTTCGTGGGTTCATAGTTTCATACTTCAGCCCTCGTCTCCCATCCCACTTCATAATTCTACTGGTAGTCTTCTTCGTGCCTTGTCCCATATATCCTTTTGTTCGTTTGTTTTTAATGAAATATTACAGTTTATAATATATTGAACCCAAAATTTAAAAGTAGGTTGTTAGTGCATACCTGTTATGATTCGGGCTGTGATCTAGTTTTGTGTGTGAGGTGGGATTCCATTAAAGGGATCCGGTTACTTTGCCTCAGATTCTGAAACAAAATCCTGGATTTAGCTCATGCTGCAATGATAATTATAAACCTTTAGGTCAGTCAGGAACCCCATGACTGACAAAAGCCGATCGCCTGTCTGATTACCAAGATATTTTTGATTGGAAATCAAAACCAAATAACCAAATTTTGCGTTCGGTTTTCATAACACTACAGTCTATTGGGAAAAACGAGTATGGTAAAACCGGTCACTCAAAGATTTTTAATTTTTTGAGGCACTTTTTGATCATTTTGAAGCGCGATTTTTTTTATGGCTTCAATATTACACCATATCACAGACACTGATAACACGTAGGGCCGTGCATCTCGGATTTAACATTGTTAAACGATGCCTGTAATACTCTCTCTCTCTGTGCTGTTTTCCATGTTAGAATTTGTCTACAACACGATCACAGCTAATTTTCAAGGCAATTTCAGTAGCCTTGTGTATCACCTATTGATATGTGCAATCGTGACAATGACATGTACAATGTATTGCATAATCCGAACATGTATTCAGTGGATATACAATAGGGTATTGAAGTTGCCCTTGAGTTGATTTCTCAGAAGTTGTTGCGATTGTGTTCTACCTGGATAGTTTAATAATGCATACTTTTTCAATACCCTATCTTTTGGCCCTTTTCTTTTTAACATAAAAGGAGAGAAATAGGAAAACTGAAGGAGTGATATGAACTATTGTGTATCGTACATTGAAACCTTTTTGTTAATGAACTTGTTAGTAGTGACCTCGTTTTCAAAAAACAATGCCATGAAACTTAATATTGTTCACCTTGTCTAAAAAAAGTAAACGGATATGGAGGTAGACTAATCCACCTGGCGCTTGGTATCCTCAAGTTCTGTATCAATAACCAGACTCCAGAAAGATACTGGTAACAATAAATGGTCTACGTGCAAAGATGCAGTAGAGCACTAGAGCATCTAAATTTTTCTTTTGAGGCCGCCATCCTAGTCAAGCATCGCTTATGATTGCGGTCTCATGCACTTTTTCCACAGATAGTTCGGATAATACTTTGTGATTATAATAATATCTTATAGAAATATTAAGTTAGTAATTTAGTTATTATATGTATATATGTAAATAACAATTTGACATGAAGTTATTATTGTTTGTATATTTTGTATTATACCTTATGTTTATATGTTCTTTGTTATTCAGTTATTGTATTTGGAAAAGTGCAGAAATCAAATCAAATCAAATCAAATCAAAAGTGCAAAGTATGGCTGGTTATAAAATATAAGAAGTGGCGATGTAACTTAGTGCATACAAACCAAACATATTAATTAGATAAATACATGTATATTCATCTCTCCCATTTTTTTATTTTCTTTACACTCCAATCTTTCCCTTGCACTCTATCTCCCTTTCTCTCTCTCTCTCTCTCTCTCTCTCTTCTCCATTCTGCATTCTCTATTCTCTCCCCACACATCGGTAACTCTCCCCTCTCTCCGCTTCTCTTTCTCTCTCCCCTTCTCTTTCTCTCTCCCCTTCATTTTCTCTCTCTCTTTCTCTCTTTCTCTCTCCTCTTATTCCTTCACAGGGGTGGAAGCAGAGGTCAGAGGGGTCAATGGCCAAGGAATCAAAGGAGGTAGCAGCTTGACCAGTCAAAAGATTCTCTTATATCTGACCATCACGATCAACTACTGGACATCTGGTTTGGGGAACGGGGTATAGCTGTTCTGCCGTCACTTTTTCGCCAAAGAATATCCATACTTTCATAATTTCGGTCATCATAGCTGGTTGAGAGAGGTAGTTAGGTCACTGAAAGTGGCTTCTGATTGGTCAGTCATTTCATGGTGCATCAAATATATATATACTTACTCCCACGGAGATTGCATGTGTCAGGGAACTATTTGGAGCTTCATAATTTAGCCTATGACCACATACACAGCATGTCACAACTCTCTCTCTCTCTCTCTCTGTCAATACAATATGTACAGAATTCTTCCGCTTCTGAAAAGGGGATCTACATGACCCTCTCTATGATGATTTGTAACATTGAGCTATAGCTTCATACTACATGTAGTACTCGCTGAATTAATTACCAAAAATAGAGGAGAGAAATGCAATCAAATACTTGATGATTCTTTGAGCTATGAGTAAAAAATGTGAAAAAGTTGTGTGACATCTTCTGCATGAATGACACACTGAAGATGACATCATGTTAAAGATTTGTATGCGTTGAATATATAGTTGTACCCTGCCAGGTCCAGCCACTTTTCAGTTTGTTATCTATAACAGCTTTATAATAGCTGTTATTCATCTTTAAAGCATTGCATAGACATAATGTTTACACAACTTTACTAACTTTGAGATCTAGAGTTTTAATTATCATGAAGCCAGAGTAATTTTTAAACATAGCTGGTTATTTTTTTCTTCTTGAAATCAGTACCTGTATTGAAAATGTTGTTGCGGTTGATAATATGAGACATAGCTTCTTAGTTCTGTGGGGTGTTTCACAAAGACTAAGATCAACTTTAAGTTGGACTTAAGTATGGCGGGCCATTCATGCCATTGGTTGCTATCCCCATTGGTCTCTAAATTATAATCTTTAGATAATATTTTTTCCTTCAATAATGAACTATCAAAAAATGTAAACTCTGTAGATTTGAGACCACGATTTGTATGTCCCTTGAAAGACAAATGCCGGTAAATGGTAAGAGCAAACAGTGGCATGAACGTCCTGTTATACTTAAGTCCAACTTAAAGTCGATCTTAGTCTTTGTGAAACACCCCCCTGGTTTATATCAAAACAAATTTACCCAACTATATAAAATGACACTGCATTTTTGTTACTTGTTAAAAAGAGTTCTTGCTAAATCATAATTTTTAGAATTGTTTTGAATCATGGTACCATTTTCTTTCTTTGGTAGCAAGAACAGGAAACAAGTTTTTTAACTATTAGTCTCAAGAAGGTTTTCTCACCCAGCAGACAGTGTTGTATTAACTTCTGAAGACCATACAAGCATATCTTTATTTTGGATGTGATGATTTAAGACAGTGATGATATGTGCATCTCTCATTCTGCTCTTTTAATTTACATGTAGTTTTAACTTTACCTTTTATTTTGTAACATAATTCCATAATGAAAGTGATATACCTGTACATTTACCTGTGTTTACATCATACAAAAATGATTATAGTTTTATCTTGTTATCTTTTTAGCCAATAATATTATATAGTTTTTAACACAAAGTACATGCACTTCCGTACTGTAGATCATGATAAATATATCCCCATATTTCTGCTAGTTTATAAATATTGTATACAAAGTGCAAACATGGTTCTTCAGCTCAACGCATAATTATGACATGTCGTATCTGCACTATACATGCATGTATGTGTATCATTCTAGTACATTATCTGCTTAGAAAGTAGTTCACTTTGTGATAAACTATAGGAGCTGATGCCTTTGGGTTTCTGGCCTCATACAGAGGATTCATCTTGCACAGTTGCAGTCTGTGATGTTTTTAGATTACTTGCATGTTATTTTTATTTGTGTGGATGATCCAAAAGTTGGTGTCATGTAAACATTTATGTATACCATGTCTTCCCATAAAGTTCTTGGATTAAGCAAATTGTACTATACTCGTGACAATTATAACTTTCAGAAAACCTTACAGACATGTTGTTTTATGCTTGCATAATTTTGTGTGATATATATATCTCCTTACCTTACAATATTTTAGAGAAAAGGGAAGATAGAGATGTAGAGGAAGATGGAAAAAAAGAGAAGGAAATTACAAAAAGAAAGATTTAAAAAGGGAGAGAGAGAGAGAAAGAGAGGGGACAGGGAGGAATTGGCGGGGCAGACAGAGAGACATTTAAAAAGGGAGAGCGAGAGAGAGAGAAGGGGGGGGGGGAGGAAGGGGCAGGGCAGACAGAGAGACAGAGGGGAAAGAAAGAAAGATTGAAATAACAGGCTTAAGAAAATACACATGTGTATCAGACATTAGGAAGGAGGAAAAAAAAACCAAAGTAAAGGCCAACGTTCAAGAGAGAGACCAATCTCGGTAAATCGGTGAATAGTACTTATCTTGCCAAAATCGTGGTTTGTCATTTTCCGTCTATTACAACTACGTATGTGAGTCAGGATAAGCAATGCCAATGCGGCATTAGTACCGGTATTCTAATATTGTCGATGAAAAAAAGGGGAAATCCAGTTACTGTTTTACTTTTCCTGTCATTTACTTTAAAAGGAGAAAACAACACAATAGAATGAATGTCTAAGTACTGTACATCAAATTTCTCAATTTCTTCAATGAGTTGTCAAGTTTTGAGAAACAAACGAAGATTTAAGGTAAATTTGTAACTGTTGTCAAGACTGTGCCTTACTTTTTAATGATAAAGATGCCCCTCCCTGAAAATGTTGAATTGGGTCGCCCCTTTTATAACATCAGAACATCATCTTAATAAAACAGTCATCTACACGACTGTTTAATTAAGAGAAAGGTTGTGGACTTAAAAACCAGACCTGTGTGGTCAAATGTTCTTCTCGCCCACCCCTCTGAATGAATGATGAAGTTCCTTGTATACGTTTCGTTTTACACTTTTTCTCTTGCCTTTGTGGTGGAAAATGTTAAACAAGTTGGCACAATTTTTTTGGGTATACTATTAGTATGCTGATTTGGGTTACAAATGGGGGCACGGACCGGCAACGCCCCATAGATATTAGCCCGAATATGGATATTTTTCAAAATTTATTCAGCCACCTCCACCACCCCCTCGCCTCTTAATCCTATTGGTTTGTCTCGTCAGTAATGATCATAGCACTACCAAATGAATGCGTCATCAAAACGATCAGTTGTGACAATCAATCTATGTGTCGTTTCCTGTTATTAATTAGCTTAAAATAATTTGCGCAATTGCCCTGAAGACGTAATGGAAAGGCTGGACACGGATATGTCCATTGCACTTTCATTTGACACAGGTACATGAATTGGATAAATGGAGTGTTAACATGTTATTCGAAAAAGTACGGAATTACGTCGCATTAATTATTAACACTCGTCGGATCATCAAATATAATCGAAGTAAAATGAAAACAGTGCTCACCCACAACACATAATTAAAAGCAGACCTGCATATTCATCGATTTAAAAAAAAAATAGAACCAGACATCAACATTTTTAGATTTTTGTTGAGTTATAGGTTATAGATGTGTTCATATATGAGGCCTGGTAAAGAAAAAATAAATCCTCACTTTTTCGTCCCTGCTTGATTTTTGAATTCATGCTCTATATATATTACTTTTACCCTTTTGTGAATTTTATTAAAATTTCATTTACTGAAGTTTAAAAAAGAGGGTACCATAGAATTATAGTAATATTTTATTCAGTATTGATCTTTGTGAGGGGTTGCTGAACAAATCAATAAATGAATTACATTTAAAAAAAAGATTAAATGTTGTGGGAGAAATAGAGGCGGGGGCTGACAGATACAGAGTTGAAAAGCCGATGAGGGGCCAAAATGGGGGTAAGAGGGAGATAGAGAGAGAGAGAGGGGGAGGGAGCGAAAGAGAACAACCGAAAGAAAGAAAAGTAGGAGAGAAAAATATCAGGTAGAAAGGACGATAGAAGGAAGGTAAGAAAGTAAGAGAGAAAATAACTTAAGAACAAGGAATATTTGTAAAAGAGAGAAAGAAAGAAAGAAATACGGAAAATGTATAGTAGAGTGATAGTACGAATGTAAAAGAGATAGAAGGAAAGAAAGAAAGACAGAACGAAACAAAAAGAAGGGAATCAATTGAAAGAACCAAAGAAAGAACGAAATAAGGAAAAAAGAAAACTGAAAGAATGGAATAAAGAGAGTGAACGAAAAGAAAGGAAATGATAAAAGAAAGAACGAACAGTTCCATTGCACTTTTTAGCCAAGAAGTCAGCTGCTCCCTCGTCACTTTCTATGACCGTGATGAGTCGAGCTCGCTGCGGTGTTCTAATTTGTCAAGTTCGGATTCCAGGGACTATCTTTCTCGCATCAGCCGTTTTCTCCAATTTCCTTCATTATTACTGATTTATACTAAGCATGCGCTGGTGAAAGACTTCAAAAGAAGAAGACCGGGAACGGTGTGTGCTGAAAGAATTTAGCCCCTGTTAGAAACCATGAAAAAAAAGCAATCGAACATGCGAAGGATGTGTTCGTGAAAGAAAAGAAAGTTTAAAAAAAAACAAGGAATGATGTGTGTTGAATGTATCAGCTCCTTTCAAAGACCCATCATAGAAACATAATTATGAAAGCAAACAGCTAGCACGGAGGAACGAATGGGAAGTGAAAGAGATCGATATGTTATTCTACAAGTGGATTTATTGTAAAATAATTGCAAGAAAGGAATACAACCCCTCCCCCCCTCCCCACTCAAAAAAGTAGAAGAAAGGGTTGGGGATGCATAAATATTGTCATATTTTTGTTATGATTTTTCTTTGAGGATCCAGAATTATCACAAACTTAAGATCCCAAACTGAAAATCCCAAACTTCAGATTACAGACTTAAGATCACAAACTTAAGATCACAAACTTAAGATCACAAACTTAAGATTACAAAGTTAAGATAACATAAAATCAAGTTTTACCCCCTACAAAGAAAAAATATTTCTTCCCCGAAAGGGCGTGGGTGGATCTTCATCCCTGTCACCCGCTTGTCATCCCCACCCCTCCTGCCATTAAACGTACTGCCACCCCATCATAATCATACTCGCAGGTCCAATTCAGAATCTATCATGGTGAAAAGGTGAAAGGGAACATTAACTGATCCAAGCCAAATTTAGCTACAAGTACAACAATGAGAACCACCGAGTCCAAAAAATGAACGTCAGAACTAAGAAAAGTAAATATCAACATTTCGGATGGTAGTCGGGGTCTGTCATATCGGGGTTGTTTTTTTTTTAAAGCATTAATATGGCATTAAGATGTCCATGGTAACCTTTGGACACTTTTATGGTGTAAAGGGAGGGAAAATATTTCGTGGAAAGTAGTCTGCATGTTGGCTTCTGTGGTGTGAAAATTTTACCGGCAGCACACAGACTTTATATTGGACTTGATGGCATACTGGACAAGAACGAGAAGTTATTTGGGCCAAAAACCATGACCACGGAAAAAACACACTAAACAACTTCGACATTCATTGAATAATGAGCATTGTCAGGTGTCCAGTGTGACTCAAGCTCGTGGTCAAACCTTATAACCATCACATTTTTAAAATGTCTTTTAAAAATTTATTTGCTAATCTATTTGTTTTCATTAATTGGCTTTTATGACGAAATATTTTTGTGTATCTATAGGGGGCTGATTTCCTTTTTTACTACCCCTCCCCCTTGAAAGGGCCTATCCCAAAATAAGGTTCCTGGGAAATGAAATAATATATCTAGTGCATGACACGACAATGTTCCTCGCTCTGGGGCGTTCCTAGATCGGGCTGGGTAAGAGAGGGGGAGGATCTGAGGGAATGACTCATTCAACATTTTTTCGAGGCAAATCTCAAATTGCTTGCAAATGGAAAAGTCATGTCGGAAATTAAAACAAAGTTAAGACCTTTTTTTCTGTTGGAAATGTTCAAAGTTCATTTCCTTAGATTTCAAGGCAGCATACATGTATCGTGTGTATTTGAAAGCATATAGGCCTATCCTCATCGGGGCGGATCCAGCCGGCGGCAAGGGAGGGGCCCAAAAAGGGGCACTCATTTTTTTTTTTTTTGCTCAACGGGGGGGAAGTGCTATTTTTTTCAACCACCACCCCCCCCCTTGAGCGCCGGAGGAGGGGGCCGATCTTCTTCTTTTTTTTTTTTTACAAAAAAGGGTGTTTTTACCTGTTTTCTTTCTAGGGGAGGGGGCCCCCCTGGATCCGCCACTGGGGCATATCCTCCTATTTTGAAATGAGCACGCGACGCCCCTGCCCTTGTTTTGATTTTGGCTGATTCGGTTGATAAAAAAATCATTTCTTTTTATATGATAGGCCTATCAATATACAAGTATTGTAACAATTTAAAGATAATAAAATCAGACCAATAGTGATAATATGATAGGCATACATGTATTTCATATGATATAGGCTTATTTGAAATTGAAATGAGAGAGTGTGAGTGTGTGTGTGTGTGTAATTGGGTTTTTGCAGACGTGTATCAATCAGATATGATTATTTACGTCTGGGGACCGGCCTTTATAACGTCACCATCCGTAAGCCGTTACCAAATTTCGAACCGGTGTCCACCTGAGCCAGTTTGTAGGCGAAGACAGAGAGCTGACCAAGTGAACGTACCGCTAGACCAACTCATATCTGCCATCTCCCCCGAAAAATAAACAAGCAAACAAAAACAAAATCAAAGCAAAACTAACAAACAAACAAAAACAACAACAATAATACAAAAAAACACCAAGGAATGAGGCCCTGTTCTGTAAGGAATTCATATATTGAATCCGCGTTTTTTTTCTTCTTTTCGTCTTTTTTTTTTGGGGTCACTATTTTCCACTTGGACCTTTTTGCATGGGGAATATATCAACAGATCTAATTCCTCTTTGGCCGAGTTGACGGTGACGGGGTCGGGTTTGTGGAAGGTGAGTTAGTGTAGACCTGTCGAACTTTGTCTCCCCTTCCGTGATTAATTCTCGCTAATCACGTGATGCGTCAGCTGTCCAATATCAAGGCAACTGTTGGGAACTGTTGAACGTGAGTCAACACTGCAAGTTCACAGTTAATATAAGGGGTGTGGTGCCTAACAATATATAGTAAACACTCAAATAGTAAACAACAATGCCAACAACAACAAAAAAGACTAAATCACAAACAAGGCAAAACAAAACAAAACGAAACGAACCACGGAACTAAAAGCAAAAAACAAAACAAAACAAAACTGACATGTGCCCCTTTATTAACCTGGTGTGCCCCATGTCACATTGCCAAAGCCGTCTCCAAATCCGACTCATACCCGACGACACCTTGGCCATTTTTTTTTTGTTGGGGGGGGGGGTATAATGATATTCGGTTCGGTCCATTGTCGATATGATGTCAGTCCCGAAGGGTTAGCGCTACTACAGTATTACCATATTTATGCTGTAAATTTAGGCGATAATATTTTAATATTGTCTTGTTTGTTATGATTTTTTCACAACGAAAAGTACTCCGTTATTTAAATGAAAAAAATCCAAAGCTTATCAGAATTAATTTTTTTTTTGAAAACAATAATAATATGTCAATTTTTATAGCGCAGCTACTTTATAAATATACTCTACTGCGCTTGATTAAAAATGTATTGCATTGTTATCCCGGCTGTAGCTGAGCCGCCGTGACAAGGCTCTAAAGCATTCAAGGAATTTCTTCCTACCGGGTACCCATTTACCTCACCTGGGTGGAGAGCGGCAAATGTAGATTAATGTCTTGCCAAAGGACATTTACGCCGCGGCAGGGCTTGAACAGCTAACCCTGTGATCCACAGTCCGGTGACGTATCTGCTAGACCACGACACCTCTGATGAACGTAGTCTGAGAGCCTGTCCATAGGAACAGTCGCCACATCTCTTCCAAATGATTTGACACCTTAAAGAGAAAGGCCAGTTCTGGTCATGCGATTGCATTGTGAAAGAAACGTTGTGGAATCGATCAGAAAAGGTTGATCATCTAGCATATAAGTATTGGTATGTACTGCAAGGTTCTGGAATCATCAAAATGATAAGAAATTTGGCCCAGTCTTGGTAAAGTTACAAGCACTGTACACAGAAAGATGTAGATGGGACTACGCGACCACGTGCGCGATATCTATTTGGTCCCAATAGATATAATAATTTACCAAATATATCAATAAGTAGGCGGTTTCCCGACTTTCCCAGCAAAATTTGTATCATCACGTATTAGTCAAAACATATTCTTTCAAATGATTGGTAATGAGAGCTTCCATTTCTTTTTTTTGAGAGACTCGGGGCGTTTCCAAAACTGGTCTTTACCTTTAAAGCTACTAAGACCATATCAATCAGTGAAAACAAATGTTGTCAGCCTGACCTATAGCTGTCGGGTTTAGCCCCAGAACCCCCCATCTTACGAAAAAGGACCCCACATTCGATCCATTTCATCCCATCTATAGCTCATGCACTAGACTCTATCAGTTGCCTCAAAATAAGGGTAAGTCCCCCTTTATGGACCCCATATCAGAACGAAGAGGAGCTATACATTGATTTGATATGATTTGATTTGATTTTGTTTCATTTCTGAATTTTTTCCAAATACAATAACTGATTTTTTTTGTCTTCCCCTTTAATTTGTACTCTTTTGAACATAATCTCATGCTCAATAGACTGCTCTTATTTATAAAAGGGAATCTACTATGTACAAACTTAGCTTTTTTTACTAGATTCCCCCATATTTTACCACAAATATATTTGTCTAATTTCAGTTAAAATACCAGGCAATTGTATTTATATCTCCGTATGTTAATTCGACTGTATTTTTCACTTTCATTGCCTAATATTATTGTATGAATTTTTCTTCACCTATTGAAAGAACAATTCTTTTGATTCTTATTGTTTATTGCTTTTGATTTATGTAATGAATGTGAATGTGAAATATGAAATAAAACTAAACTGAAACTGAAAACTGAACTGAAGAACATGTGTACGTAAGGTATAATAAAAATGAGCAAACAATAATAACTTCATGTCAAAATGTGATTTACAGATACACATGTACATCTAATAAGGAACTTAATATTTGTATAATATAGTATTATGAATTCAAAGTATTATCCTAACTATCCGTGGAAAAGTGCAGGAGACCGCCATCATAAGCGACGCTTGGCAAGGATGGCGGCCTATAAAAACATTACAAAGATAAAATATGTATACAATTTCGCAGAGAGTACCCGTACAAGTAGTTTCGAGTGTCACTCGGTCGCAAGGACAATAGTATAGTCTTAATTGGGTTAATGGGTAAGCTATCTGATTTTCTGGAATAAAGGTAGCTTAAAAAGGACGTTGAGTTCTGGTAAAGATGAGGTATTAATGTGTGAGTTTTTCCATTCATTTTTATGCCAGTTTAGAAGAATATCAGACAGCAAAAAATGTCTCCTGAAAAAGTATAGCTCTTCAAATCCCCCATATTCGAAATATGATCGAAAATAGCTGAAAAGTTTAGACCAAAACTTTCATGCCACATGTGTACTGTCCCATATACCTATTTCTGTGTTCAGGACAATTAAGCGATTCCCAGCAAAATTGAGTCATTTTATTTTCATTTTCACCATTCCAAAACCTCACAGTATACATTAATCCTGGGAAAAATCCTTGTGCATTTACAATATAATCGATCTGTCCTATTTGTTTCCAGACAGTTTCTCGCGACGTAATCCCATGACCAGTACCTAACCTAATCTTTAAGAGGTGTAATGTTTCCATTGAAACAAAGGACCCTAACTAGCACTTTCTTACCCTGTTATGGATAAGACACCATGCCACATAATCTGTATTCTAGTACGATGATGCGTTCTTCATTTTTTGTGATGGTACTTCGGCAAAATCATATATTTTATGTTTCCCAAATAGTTATGATTTGAATCGAACCGTGTGGCTTGGGGAGCATAGTATAATTTATTATTTTTTTTGAATAGATTTATTTTAAACTTACTTTAGCCCCATACAAATTATTTTTAGTGACTAAAACTGGCTTTTTCGCCAAACTATGAGATGTTTTTCTCAACTTTTGGATAAACAGTGTTCATAATTAGACAAGCATTATCCTTGTGGCTTTGAAAATTGCCGAAAGTCGGTAAAAGAAAGACAGATGATAAATACCCATGATTTTTTTTTAAAGAGTTAAAAAATCGTAATTGATTATGCATTTTTACTGTACTCTAAAACGTTACTATCGAATTTGCTTGTTGTAAAGACAGTCAAACTTGCTTTAGCGACCACCTGTAAGAGAGTCTACCTGTCTATGACTATGCAGACCACATTTTCTTGTTTCCCTCGAACAGTGTTTCTGTTATTGGAATGTGTCTTAAAGCCCCACTGTACTACTTGTAGCTACTTGCTCCCTCTATATAGAAAACAATGCCTAAGCGGTGCCCGTTGGTCCCCCATGATCCTCTTTTTCTTATGTTAATTGAGAGCTGAGTTGATGAGATAAGCACCTGTCGGTGACCATGCTGGGAGGTCTAATCCCTCCTGGCCAAACAAGTGCAGACGGGCTTTAAAGGAACGTGTAAAGGAACGCAAATGCATAGTGAGATTTGGTGAGGTGATTCATGAATATTTTCAGAAGAGCGTGATTCAACAGACGTATACAATTGAATGTCATCAGCGTAATAAATGCATTGTTAACCATATTCATGAATGATGTCAGAGATGACGGTGATGTATAAGCTAAAGATAATAGGTCCGAGCAAGGACCCTTGCGGTACTCCGAAATCTGCAACCCATGCATGGATCAGAGAGTTCCCCAACTACGTTCCCACTGCATGACCAGCCGGGATGACCAGCCAGTGAGATCATTAATCCACTGGATGGCTCTTCCAGATATGAGAAAATGTTACTCTAGACGGTTGAATAATATGAAATTATCCACTGTATCACTCTATTATCATAATCATCGTCATCATTATCATCATCATTATCAGGTTCGTATTGGGTATTTATTATTTTTCTGTAGTCTGACATGAATATGATATGTTGTTGATTCTTGAACCTCGAGTCGTTACATAATATAAATTGTCGTCAGCTCTTTGTTCAACTCACTGATAGAAAATAGGAACAGATGATGTGACTGAAGGCTTTAATTCTGATGTCATTGTACTTAAAATATTTATTGAAAATCCATTTCACAATAATTTTTATAGTCGATTATGTTGCGAGTCACGTTGCATATTTTTTTTAAAGGTTGGATACAGACTGCAGCCAAAGTTGGCGGATCGCCAGAGTGTTTTATTGGACTTCATTATAATAAACACACGATTTCTGCTTTTCCGAATTCACCAATATTTGTTTTCTTCATATTTCTTCTTTGTCGTGTGTTGAGCCCATTTTTTATCTTAATATTTGTTCCAATTTCCTCTCTTCTTTCGATTATGCATTAAGTTCCTTTGCTTTCCTCTCCTTCAAAATGTTATGTCCCTGCGTTTTTTTTTCTTCACAACTGTGAATACCCACTTCTTTCTCTTTTTGAAGTTTATCTTCATTTGCCCTTTTCCTTTTAACTCTTCATTCTTTTACTACCCATTCTTTCCTCGTTCATTGATTTTGTCTATTTTCTATCACTTGTCCCTCGTGTCTCTTTTACAATATGCGGCTCCCTTTCGCCTTCCCATGATGCCTTGCATCTCCTTTCTCTTCCTTCTTTCTCTATCTTTTGTTATTTTTATATCTTATCCTCTCGTTCTAGCTTTCTTTTAATTTGTGTAAAAATTAGTCTATTCCTTTCATGTTAATTCATCCATTGTCTTTCTCTCAAACTCCAGAGTTTTTAACTATTGACAGTTTTCCCCGTTCCCTCCCTCTCTTTCAACCTTTTTTCAACCTCTAAAAGTGCAGCAAAAGGCAAGGCTCTTTTCAGCAAACCGTACACGGCCAATCATTCCGAAGGCCGCACTGAGGTATACATACCGATATATATCTATGAATAGGAGAGCAAAAGAGAGAGAGAGAGAGAGAGAGAGAGTAAAAAAAGAAAGAGATAAAAAATGAAATTGCTGTGATCATCATCCGCACCTATCAATCGAGTCTATGATATAGAGGTCAAGGCACTTTCTTCCCATCCACGTTGCTCATTCACTCTATCATTACCGGCAGAACATTACGGGGTGTGAGGCCATGTTGGATTAGTCTCCGGGGCCAGGAGTTTGGTTTGGCTTTTAGCAACCTCCACGGCAGATTATTGGCAGGGCTTTGTAATTGAACGTGGGGCAGGAGTTGAACGATGGGAATTAAAAAGAAAAAAAGTGTAATGAACCCTGAAAGTGCTTGGCTAGACCACAGATGAAAAGACAGGCAATGGGGCACATTGTGTTGGCCTACTACTATGAGGAAGCCATTGTTTGTTATATCAGTTTGTACAGCGAATAGGAAGTTGTTAACCGATAATGATGATGATGATTTACGAGGAATAACAGTGATAGTAGGTTTTGATAAAGTTTTTTTTTTAACTGTAAAGAACCTAACGATGATGAAAACGCATTTCAATTTTTGAATCATTTTCATGTTATACTTATTTACCACAGGACTCCCTCGTAAATCAGCCCCTCTCCCGTCTTCCTAAATATGACTATATTTTAACTTTTCAAAAGAAAACATGAATAAATAAAAAAAAATAAAAATGAACGAATGAATAAATAAGTGAACCCAAAAAAAAAGTGAACCAAAAAAAGAGAGGAAAAGTATGTACATTCTATGAATATAGTAGTAGACGTTTTGGCATCGTACCTATAGTCTAAAGAAGTATATGGGGCACTTCCTTTCGCCTTTTTTCTCGAAGGAGAAGTGAAACTGACTTTAAAAAGTTCCCCGCGTTATAAATCCCCCTTTTCTGACTGTTTGCATCTGTTGTTTCTATATTCTGTTATTTTACTCTTCCTAATTTCAATTTTTAAATGGCATGGTTCCCAAACAAGGGCACTTTATGACATTGAACTTCGATATACGGACTCATTAAAAACAACACAACCGCCCCCAATAACAATGATACGAAGTATTGAAGAAGGAAATAAAAAAGGAAGCAGGGGATATTAGTTTTTTTTAAAATACTTTTTTTTACATTTTTTGGTAGCATTTGAGGATAAATTCCAGTTTGGCTTCTAATTTTGTGTGTGATTCATCATTCATGTACAGTCCAGAGCAGTATATAGGTCTAAACATTTATATCAAATAAATTTGGACGGAGGACGGGCTATTGGATTTCTTAAATAAAGCTTTAAAAAAAAATTGATCTAGTTATTTATTTTGATTTGTGTGTGTGTTTGTGTGTTTGTTGGTATTTACTTCTTTATCTTAGTTTGATTATTTTTTGTTATGGATTGGAATGACTTTTTTAAAAATTGAATTGAATTTATTTTCTTATGCAAAACATACAAATCAAATAACATTTCAACGATACAACATATACAACATACAACAACTTTTTTGAACTTATACACAATATAATGATAATAATAGATATGTTGACATTAAAACAACATGTTACTGATTATACACTATTAAGAATTGTTCATTAATAAATCTGCAGAAGAAGAAGGACATGGAGAAATAATGTATGTAAGCACTATTTTAGATTGAACACCTTTGGATTTTTGTATTATTTGATTTTATTTCTCAAAACTCCAATTCTTTTTCGTACATAACATAGTTTATACAAAACTGCAACATAATTATAACAAAGTTTTTTTTTATCATTTGATAAACGATCATAGATACAACATAGTTCATTGTTCATAATTTCGCAAAGTATATGACTAAAATATATCACAATCACATAATAGGAAATGATTACCGCACAACACAGCTGTTTCAGCCCCAAAACTAGATTGGATATAAAACATGATCGGTTACAATTTGAATTTTTTTGTTAACGTCGATTTTAATACCAAAAGAAAAATAAATAACTATTATAATGATGGGACCTAGCAACAGTGTGACAAGTGTTTCAAGGCAGACCTTTACAATAACATAGGCCTATATTCTATTCCATACATCTCTCGTAGCTTTTTAATATTTTCAAAATCCAATAATTGCTTTTTTTGTCAAACAACAGTTGATTGTACTCTCATTCACCGTAACCCACTTACAGCACTTAGGCCTACACTGTAGCCTTTCAATACCGCAAATGGAGGAAACTCTTTGAGCGGAGTCTACGCTAGCAGCAATTGTAAGGTAGCATGTGTACTTTTGTGCAAGCTGCGCCCATTAACAAGAGTGTAAATTGAAGGCACTCTGGGTGCATGACAGGAGGGGCAGAGACAGAAGCATGAAATGCAAATTTGTTTATCACTCTCAACTAATACTAATGTAGCCAATTGCCACGAATAGAGTAGATTAAATTTGCCCTTAGATTTGGCAGAATGAGGCTTGAAAAGTACAGTCAAACTCCGATTGCCCCCTGTATCCCTGTTTGTTGGGTGATCGATAAATTGAAGAGGGGGCACCCCCTCCCTTGGAGCCGAACTCTGTTTATAACGGTCAACAATACTGCATAACCTAGGACAATGGGGTGTAGAGGTAAGACTTGCCCTTAGATTTGGCAGAACGGGGCTTGAAAAGTACAACTCCGATTGCCTCGAGTATCCATGCATGTTGGGTGATCGATAAATTGAAGAGGGGGCACCCCCTCCCTTGGAGCCGAACCCTGTTTATAACGGTCAACAATACTGCATTACCTAGGACAATGGGGTGTAGAGGTAAGACTTGCCCTTAGATTCGGCAGAACGGGGCTTGAAAAATACAACTCCGATTGCCTCGAGTATCCATGCATGTTGGGTGACCGATAAATTGAAGAGGGCACCCCTTGGAGCCGAACCCTGTTAATTACGGTCAAAAATACTGGATAGCCCTGGACATTACGGTTTATAGAGGTGATGCAACGATAGTAGTCTGTGTGTCGAGCACATGAGCCAGACCTAGGATACAGTGGACACTAAACAATAGGGTAACAATATTGGAAAATGTTATGGCCCTCTGAAGTGCCCCTTTAATAGTCGAAAAAAAGCCTTTCCGATGATTATATATATATATATATATATATATATATATATATATATATATATATATATATATATATATATATATATATATATATACAGTATATATATATATATATAATATTTGATTTCCTGTTCACAAAAATTGTTTTTTTTTTTCTTTCTTCTATTTGTCTGTTTATCATTCATTGCTTTCTTTTGGTGGCAGCATCGGTTTTCATTCTATTTATCCTTGTCATAGTCCATTACCAATCTCCCTCTCGCATTTTGGCCACGTTGTCTGATGATCGGGGGTGGGGGGGGGGCACAAGGGAAACGTGTCCCCCTCCAAATCCCAATCTGGCACAGGGGGCCTTCTTTAATTACACACTTAATACAAAAATGACCCATTATTGTGCCCAAAAGGCACATACAAATTGTGATATCCCCCCTTTTTTTTAATCCGCCCCAAAAATCTAGAGGATACTTGAGCCGCTACTGACCCTGCTCCCCCCTCCAATGTCCCACCGACCCTGCAGCAACCTCCCCATAAAGCTTTGCCTAAATTGATATTTCCGATACACACAATAACATTCGCCATTGTTCTTTTTTTATTAATATAATCCATATAGCAGAAACCAAACGCAGAAAAATGTTGTTTATGAGCTTGTTTGTCTCCACATTCCCTTTATGGAAGTAGACTAATCTAATATTGTAACAAAAGATTCGCTCACCTAGCATAGAGAAGAGGCTATATTAGAGGCTATACGCACATGAAACTACAAACTACACAGACATTGATAGATCTGTATACTGTTTCTGTAAGAACGGGACAGCTGTGTTTCATAAAAAATGTTATCACTAACAAATTAATTTGAATTCATCTGGCTTCTTAGTCAAGTATAGAACAGTGGCGATATGCACGTGAAAGTGCAAAATAACACAATCATCGGAGAAAATATGTAGGCCCAATGTATTTGTTAGCACAGCGCTCTGTTTCATTGAGCGTGTTATTCGTATAATCAACTTATCAAAATTCGTATACCAAGCAAAGCAAAACAGAGCAGAACTGAAGGAAAAGAACAAAACAAAACAAAGCAGAACACACACACAAAAAAACTATCGGCATACCATCAGTGCACAAAAAAGTGCCCCTCGTATCCGCTGTGATAAGTTTTACTTGCTTTTCAGATATATTTCGGACTTGCGCCCTCGCCCTCTGCAAAGGAGTCCTGTATTCACCACCGAAGGCATATTTTGCCGCCCGTACCAAATCCCCCAAAGTGCGTACAGCATTTCCTTTATCAATATGGACGTGTTTTGATACGGAATTTGATTATCTCATTGATTTTACTTTACCGTTTGGTACCCAACTCCCAATCATCTCGCAATGGATTATCTTCATACCTTGGATAGCATACCTTGGAAGTAGGCATAAAGTTATACAAAACTTATTTGCCCCTCGGTGTCCGCTAGTAGATTACTCTTGAATTTGGCGATGTGCAGTTACGGATGAACATGGACAGTTGAATAATTCATCAGGATTAAACTTGTCTTTCTTCAGTGACCAGTACTTACCAAGATTTGATTCGAAAGAATTGAGTGATGGACTTTCTGCTACATATGATGGGAGACCATTCCATTCGTTTACTACTGTCTGTGAAAAAGAGCTCTGCCTCAATTTAAATTTTACGTGTTTCTTTTGTAGTTTGAACTGGTGACCTCTTGTTACTGTGACAGTGGTACGATGAAAGAAATTAGTTGACTGGAGGTCGTCAATTCCATGTATCATCTTATAGACCTGTAGCATGTCGCTTCTATGAAGTCTGTATGATATCTTATCGAAGTTGAATTATTTATTTTCATCTCGTTTTAGTAGAAGTTTTCCCAGCTAAATTCACACTCCAGTTAAGCGCAAGTACTTCAATGAAAGAAATAAAGAGGGAAATAAAATGCTAATTTAAAGCATGTTCACAATGTGCATAGCTCGGTAAAGTAAGATATAATATAAACATGTACAACTTGAAGAAAAATTGAGGTAGTAAATTAAACACGATAGTTGAGAGACAGTTAGACGTCAAGACATCCACAGAGAGAGTGAGAGAAAGAGAGAGAGAGAAAGAGAGAGAAAGAGAGAGAGAGAGAGAAAGAGAGAGAGAGAGAGAGAGAGACAAATAGATATGGAACGAAAGAGGGGGAGGGGGAGAATAGGAGGGGATGAGACGGAGAAAGAGAGAAAATAGAGAGAATATTGATGCAAAGACAGAGAGAGAGGCAGACAGAGAGAGAGAGAGAGAGAGACAAATAGATATGGAAGGAAAGAGGGGGAGGGGGAAGAATAGGAGGGGATGAGACGGAGAAAGAGAGAAAATAGAGAGAATTGATGCAAAGACAGAGAGAGAAAGAGGGAGAGAGAGGGGCAGACAGAGAGAGAGAGAGAGAGAGAGAGAGAGAGAGAGACAAATAGATATGGAAGGAAAGAGGGGGAGGTGAAAAACACAGATTTTATACAAATCATATTATTATTATCTTAATGTTTCAAAGAACTCTTTTAATTATTTGTAATATCAGTATCTTAAGTGTACTTCCTAGATTGGTTTCATTTCCTCTTGCGATTGTTTTATATTACACATTTGTATTTATTAACAACAAAAAAAAAATCGATTAGTTAATTGAAAACTTATTTGTATTACCTAGTCTGATATTCCGAAAGAGGAAAAACATACGGTCGTTAATTTTCATCACATTTTACTTTTAGATGTATATATCAAAGTGCAATCACACGTCTCACTACTCATTGTACATGTACTTACGAATATTTGAAACTATCACTGTCAAATATGATGAATCGATTTTTGCAATTTCGCATAAAACTCTGTAATTCAAACTACTTCCAAAAGTGTACTCACCCAAGATAACAAGGTTTTTATATCAAAAAAGCTACGAGACAAATGATAACGCACGTCCTTTGGCGACCAAATGGTAGATGAATAATTTGCCACAGATAATGACGGAAGTGTTCCTTCCAATTTGTATAAAAAAGTACTTTTATTACCATCGTAAATTATCATCGGGGAAAATTGAAATAATGATAGTATTGGCTAGAAATTATCTTCCTATCAACCATGGTTCTCTTTTGGAACAAATTGATTGCTTCTTTCCCGCTCATTAATATTCCATTTACAACAATGCGAATGAAAGTTGTTCAGTGCTAATGATTGTTAAAGTATACCTGATATTGCAACATCATACATACTTGATAAGTCAGTGTACCGGGACAGGGAGAATCTAAACAAGTATCGTCGTCGTCATTATCATTCGATAAGTTTATTTTCACCATTTATATCTTCATCATCATCATCATCATCACCATAACCACTACCACACGTCTCCAATCATCATCATCATCATCATCATCATCATCATCATCATTATTATCGTCGTCTTCGTCGTCATCATAATCGTCATCATCATCATCATTATTATCATCATCTTCATCCTCCTCCTCCTCCGCCTGCTCCTCCTCCTCCTCCTGCTGCTCCTCCTCCTCCTCATCAACATCATAATCACCATCATAATCATCATCATCATCACCACCACACCACTACACTACCATCACCAACTCTGGTTCTCTCCTTCCCCGCCTCTTCCATTCATCATCACTGTCAACGCGATTACGTACAATGATCATATACATCAATTCGGAGGTCGTTAATCATGTTGATCGCGATCGTCAACCACCGGGGTGACACACCTCTCCATCTCTCTGTCTTCCTCCTTTTTCTATCCTTTTCTCTCTCTTGCTCTGTTTTTCTCTGTCTTCCCTCTCTATATAATTATCTGTCCCATCTGTCTATCTAACTATCTATCCCCCTCTTTCCCTCCATCTATCTGTATCTCTTCCTCTCTCCTTCTCTCCTCTATTTCTCTCTATCTATCTCTTTCTATCTATCTCTCTCCCCTCTCTTGCTTCCCTCTCTCTGTCTCTCTGCCCCTCCCTCTATTTCTCTCTCTCTCCCCCTCTCTCTCTCTCTCTCTCTCTCTCTCCCCCTCTCTCTCTCTCTCTCTCTCTCTCTCTCTCTCTCTCTCTCTCTCTCTCTCTCTCTCTCTCTCTCCTGCAGTCAATGTACTTTCCCCCATTGTCGTCCGCCCGCCAAAGAGGTGACGACGTGCCGGGGTTGACGTGCAGGGCGCTGACACGAACTGTCAAACAAGGGATCCCCCGCTTTTGAAAGGGGAGAAGGTCTTTTGTTTTCAGCGAGTACATAGTTGATTGTTATTGGCAGGGTATTACCCCCCTCCTTCTTTCTTTCGTGTCGAAAATGGACAAAGATATAGATAGACGTGTACTAGATGTACCTATATTGATTATGCATTGTACACTGTCGACCATACAGAATTGATTGTGACAACATGATTTATTTTTGATAGACAATGTTTATACTTTCTCAGAGTCTTATGACTGTTTAGATTGATCAAAAAAGAATAAAGGCCTGAGAAGATTTAAACTTTATCTTTCAATAATTAATCATTATTGATAGAACCATGCCATCATGAAAAGAAAAAAAAAACTATTCCAACTTCATGGGCAAAAGTGTATCTTCATTTATCTAGATCATTATCTGATAGAAAGAAGTAGGAATAGAGAAAAAAAAGGAGAGAGAGAGAGAGAGAGAGAGAGAGAGAGAGAAGGGGGAGATTGGATAGGGCAAACATTAAACAAAAATATGTACTAGAAGTTAATTAATCATAAAATCAATATTGTCAAACATCAACATAATTAGTGATTAGATGGACTGTCAACTATCGTCACCATTATCGCCATCATCATCATCATCACCACCACCACCACCACCACCACCATCATCATCATCATAATCATCATATCACCACATCATCACCATCAAGATCATCACCACCATCATAATCATCACCATCAAGATCCACATCAATATCATCACCATCACTATCATCACCACCATCATCACCATCATTATCATCATCATCATCACCATCATCACCACCATCATCACCATCATCATCATCATCACCATCATCATCACCATCATTATCATCATCACCACCACCATCATCATCATCACCATCATCATCATCATCATCATCACCACCACCACCACCACCACCACCACCACCACCACCATCATCATCATAATCATCATATCACCACATCATCACCATCAAGATCATCACCACCATCATAATCATCACCATCAAGATCCACATCAATATCATCACCATCACTATCATCACCACCATCATCACCATCATTATCATCATCATCATCACCATCATCACCACCATCATCACCATCATTATCATCATCATCATCACCATCATCACCATCATCACCATCATCACCATCATCATCACCATCATTATCATCATCACCACCACCATCATCATCATCGAGATCCACATCAATATCATCACCATCACCATCACCACCATCATCATCACCATCACTATCAACATCATCACCACCATCATCAAGATCATCGAGATCCAAATCAATATCATCACCATCACCATCAACACCATCATCACCATCACTATCAACATCATCACCACCATCATAAAGATCCCAATCATGTTCATCATTACCCTAAGTAATTCTGAATACCATCTTCACGACAAAATCATCTTAAATAAAGACGATAGAACAAAGAAAAAGATATTAAAACAATCGTAAAAACATACAAAGTATCCAGAACATAGCTTCTTAAGTGAGTAATTCCAAGTATAATTTATTTCTCAAGACAATAATGTGAAATATTATGTACATGCCTTTTTTGTAATTTTCTCTTCAACTCCCAACACCAACAAATTCAAATAAATTCCTTAATTATTGAATCTTCACAAAAGTTGATGAATATAACGCTCATCAAACTAACTGGTTGAAAATATATATACCCGAAATATAAACACACCCTTCAAAACATGATAGAATGAAAAAAAAATGTTACTTTAAATCCACAGGTTACCATGATTCTAAGTTACAATTCAAAAATGATTTTTATTACCAAGGTTCTCATTGGTAAAACAATAATTGCAACAGCGATCTTTAGTAAGAACGTGACGACATATAGAACAAAATGCAATGACCTTAAATACACATTTTAAAAGTAGACAATAATTGCACAAATAAAGTGTGTTTATTGTAAAAGGAAATGTTAACGTATAAATTCAAAAAGAATATCTCTTTCTAACAAATTATTCTAAATCATCAGAATAACAAGGAATATAATACATCATGAGATAAATTTAAGAAAACGGAAACACATTAAATATTATCTTAATTAATATCAATGACTGGTCATTAGTATGCCAACTTTGAAGGCTATGATTTCTAATTGCTGCTTATTACTTATTTAATATAAAAATGCGGCTTTATCAAACATGACAAAATTTTAAGATAAATCGTGTTCTATCTATAATTTCATTTCATAAGAATTACAATAATTTGTGCATGTTTCAGCGACTTAACGTCATGTTAGAAAATGTAAACATTCCCCAAATGACTACACTTGCGTGCTAACATGATAGATTTAAAGAGTTCTTTTCTTCTTCTAAGTGTTCATTTCATCACAACATCGCTAGACAGTAATTTTACAGTATTGATCTGGGGGAAAAAGAAGCGAAAAACTCAATTCGAAGACAGTTACATAAGGCACTGTCTACATAAATGTCGTTCTTGGAACCCCTATGAGGCTTTGACAAGGAGAAAAGGCGTTCGAAAGAGAGAGAGAGAGAGAGAAGGAGAAAAACAAAAGAGAGAGAGAGAGAGAGAGAGATAACATTGATGAATAACCATAACATTTGAGGAAAATAAGAAAACAGAAAAAAGGGAGAGAAAGTAGGGATGCATTCGTAATTTGACAGCATTATAAGGATTGAGTATAGATCTATTTTTAACCAAATGCTCAATTCCATAAAATAAAATTGAAGCCATGTTTGATCGTACCATAATTCCTACCCTGATCTTAAAAGAAGCTCTATAGTAAAGGGATACAAAGGAGATATTAAATAACGCAAACAAAAATGGTTTCTGACAGTTCAAGAGAGAATGCCTGTCAGCGACAAAGATAATACGACTACAAAATCTCTTAAAACAAATTTATGCATGATTAAATCACATAGAACAGACGAACGTTGAATGTACTACTTCAAGACGAAAATATATCTCTTAATTCTTGTACGCAGCAAATTAGTGACGGCGATTGAAATCACAGGCAAAATAAAAGAATTATTAATGATAACAAATAAATCCATGCGCAGCAAATCGATGTTACTTCACCGTGTTTTTTTAATATCTAGAATCTTGTAGTCTAAGCAGCAATTCGTAAGAAATGTATGTTATTTACAATCATTGCAACGAAGTCATAGTTTGTAGAAGGGTGTTCGCCTTAAAAAAAAATATTATATACATTCCAATCAAGTTTAGTTAAATTTCATCAGTCATTCTTTGTTAAATCTCAAAACCAATATGTACAAAGGGTTTGGCACATGTTTCCATGAAAAATGTCTGGTTTTGAAATTGTTTTCATTTTCATAAATTACGAAGGCAAAATGTGATGATATTTCTACAGTACAAACGTCAGAAGGTACACATCTCTATATAATAAATTCGATTCAGCTGGAAAAAAGACTGGAAAGAAAATCGCTCTTGTTAATTAAATTGAACTCCTAAAATATGACTCCTAAAAAGAAGATACTCATTACTCTGCATTCAGGCAGTACATTATCATTTGAAGAAGAACAAAAAAGCTGAATATATCAACGACATACAAAGAATATCAATTTATACTAAGTTTAATTTGAACGGGGTTGTGGGTATTAGTATCTCTAAAGCGCTTAGAGACGGTATCTCGTATTAAGCGCTGTATAACTCAAAGATTATTATTAGTATTAATTTATTTATCAAACGAATTTATTTCTTGAATATATTTCCGAGCGGTTGAAAACTTTTGAGATACAGACGACATAACAAAATACACCATTTTCCTATTTCAAATTTCCCTCCGAAGCACCAGCGCACATTTACAGTGAAAATGGCTTAAAATTATAATTGTAAAGTTACAACCCCAAATTTGATTTGACATCATAGAGAGCTACGCATTATAAAACATTTGAAAGTAGTGAAGACATTTACAATCCAGTACGATAAACTTTGAATTTGTTTGCAAAGTTTATAGAATATAATATAAAAATGTATTATTACTTACAAATGTAGAGAGATCGATGACTTTTTACATGAAATATCAAGTATTCAAGATAAAAAGTGAAGTGATAAATATTACTTTATTTCAGAATAAGGTCATAAGTTATTAGCATTAATATATGTATAAAGAAGAGAATTAAAATAATGCGGCTTGTTTGCCTTTTCTCAATAAACAAATGGCATAACTTCTCAAAGCATACTGCCACATTCTAGGGAAAAAGATAAAGGAATTGTAATTTCTTCTGTGTCCTACAAAGTTTGATGCAAACAATTAAGACAAACTGCTGACATTTTTATTGTGTTAATTAATGGTGACCGGGCCCCCACATGATTGTCGCAGACGTATCAGAAATGGGATTAAAATTAAAAGGGTAATTAATTAGCATGATTCGTGCCAAATTGGATAATCTTACCATTTCCTCTTTATTATACCGTTAACAACTTAATGATTGGCAAAAGGATAAAAACGACACCGAAAGAAGGTGTATTTCTACATCATGTCTGGAATGGCCTCTACGGTGTTGCAGATATCAAACTCTAAACATGGTCTTTCCTATGACTGTACAACCTCCACAGAGGGTGATAAATAAGAATCACCTTGACGTTGACCTATGACCCAGTAACGTCACAATGGCATATCAGGGAGGCCAACAGGACTAATGGCTGATGGTGGAACCAATGGTCACGCACGCTATGATCCCACGGACCAGAAGAATAAACATGGCGTCTCCTAAATATTCTAAAAAGGCATGAAGACTTTAACACCTCCTATTCATCAAGAGAAAGAGCTATACGCAGCAAGTTCTACCGTGATGATTGGCTATGCTCTCCTAACATTAGCTTACAGTTTGTAGGAGATAGAAGCGTACCAGTGCGAGACCGTTACCTAGTCCTCAGTCTGACAAGAAGAGAATGTACTTCACGTTTGGTGATTTCCTCAAAGGCTACTTTGTCCTTCATGCTGGGGACATGGTTGGTTACCGAGCCATGAGTTCCCGGAGTACCGACGTGACACTCGTATCCCCGATCAGGTGATGGTAGAACAGGTTCTCAAACACGGCTGCACTGAACCCCCGGACACCAGGCAGAAGCAGGAGCATGTGGGAGAGCCGAAGCGGGTCATCGGGATACTTGAGGGTCTCGTACTCCATCAGGGCCGTGTGGACTTTCTCGCTGGCCAATTCTATCGCTCGGCTGTCGGTCAAGGAATGCAGGTCTGAAGGGAGACACAAAATGAATTGATATTAATATCATACTATACACGTATGCCTGCAATACCCCAGTCACACCATCAACACCGACTCTAAACTGACCGATTAGCGACAAAGACGTGGTAATTCGGGGTAATGTAGTTTTTTCGGTCTTTTAGTTAGAATGGCATGGGTCTCGTCGGTGTGACTGAGGACCGAGGTATTACAAATTTCAGTAATTTAGTTAGTTCAGCGAATGCAACTAAAACACCGCCTGACGTTAGCAAACATCTCTGTGGTTTCCCTAGACAAACGGATGCCAAAAAATCGAATACTGCGAAATAGTAATGCACTTTCTAAAAACGTCGTAGAGTTCATGGCAATTATAATAGTACTGATCGCTGTTATTGGTATAATCTGTGCTTTTTTATTATGAGCTACAGAAAAGCACGGTATTGAGTTCACGCTTCTGCTGCGTCTTTGTGAGGCTCTTCCAAGGTCACTCCGCGAACTCACAAGCAGTTGCGTATGTGGTACGAAAGAGCCTCACAGAGACACAGAAGCGTGATCACTCAAGCTCATTATTATGTCAATCAGATCCGATTTTCCCACCAGATCCGAACATGAATAAAAACGACTGAACAAAACGGTTACAATCGATAGTCCAAAGTGTTCATTGGTCATATGGCCCATCTACTCAATACTTGGTCCAACATTGGTCCAACACACCGTTACAAGATTATAAAAACGAATCATTGAACGTAGGACAATCGATTCGTCCTTAATGATTATTATAATATGACTAAAATCCGCGTACCTTATTAAAGCACTCTTGGACACTAGCTCCTGCAACAAAGTTTTCACGGTCAAGTTTTCCTACACCAGGCTTAACCAAATTTTCTTACTGCAACTGGGGTCAAATATCTAATCCCTGACGTTAAACCGTTAAACGTTACACGTTAAATCTTTGACAAAAAAAAGAAACCCGGAGCAAATGTTTGGTCGCCCCCTGTGTTAGTCTTACATTGGCCTTCGAACCTTCCTGGAGAATTTGCACTCTCTTCTCTGCTTGTCTAGCTGATTATCAAGAATATATGTATAAGCCATTCATGCAACATACCTGAATTTAAGAGTAGCAGTATCCTCAGTACTGCGTATTCCTTCGAGTCAAGTTGCATCTGATTTAGCTTTGATAACGTGAACTGGAGCTGGTTAACAGTTCTCATGGTGGGTATTCCATAATCACTCCCTCTCCTCAGCGGATGCACATAGGTCTGAGAAACTACCCCCGTCTTTGCAATAAAATCTCCCTGGAACTGCGGGTCCACCTGATAATGTGTCGGATACGTCTGAACGTACTGATGTAGGGGTATGTCTTCAAGGTATTCGTGCATGCCAGCGTAGACCACGTCGAAATTGAACTTGTTCTGTGCCATGTACAGAATGACAATGTCTTTCCATGCAGAGCACACCAGTACTTGCCTATCGTGTGCGTTGATGTTGGCCAAACCCGTGTGTCCATTGCCGAATTCGGCGCATTTCGTCAACCAACGCGCTAAGTCCATGTCCATTCCACACGACGAGTCGCGATCCAGCTTCACGCAGTCGCTGCACGGACACGTACACCGTTGCGATGTGAACATCGGCGGCATGGTCGTCGTGGCTGTCGTCGTTGTGGCTGTCGTCGTTGAGGCAGGATCGGGCGGCGATGACGGGGGCGTCGATGTACCGGTTGACGATGAGGACGACGATGACTCATTGGCTTCGAAGAGTAACGCTGTGAGCGGTGATGGTCGCTGGTGTGCGGGCGATTGCTGGTTGTTGCTGTTTTGGTCTGTTGACGTTGTCGCACTGCTCCACGGGCAGCTTCTCCGATGGAGTGCGAACGGTAACTCGCCAACCTTCATGCTGGGTGAACCCGTCGAAAACTGCACAGAAAATACAAACAGAAAAAGGAAAGTTAAATAACCATGATAACAGTCTACATGATTCAACGCGTTACAAGCATATTTTAAATTTCAATGTGTAGGTTCAATTTCAATGCTGGGTGGAGGAAAACTGCACAGAATATTTACAAATATGGAGGAAAATTTAAATGAAAGTCGTCTTAATTCAACTCGTCAAAAAAAAAAAATTATCATAGCCATGTTGTGGCTTTTATGGTTGGTGCCCTTGTTGAAACCTGAATAGTAGGGGACAAAATATGACGGAAAAGATCATAGTCCACTGAATTCAAATCGTTACATGCATATAATTTATGAAATCAGACTATACACATATATTATAACCAAATTGAGGTATCGAAAGTCTGTTTCAAATGTTTAAAACATTTGTAATGTTTCCCTTAAAGGTGAATTAAACGATAGACATAAACATCATACACAAAATGCTTTTATCCAAAATGTTTTTCTCTTTTTCCTACAGCATGAAATAATTTCCAGACAATCTCAGGATACCTGAATGAGGTTTGAGGTTTGAGAGACAAGCGACAGTTTGACGGCGACGAGAGCACACGTACGTCTAGCCTCGCAGCTATGGATAGAAATGAGCAGAGCCGAAACAAAAGCACTACTTGTCTACAAATCAAACTGATCCAGATCCGCGTATAAACACGTGAAATATAAACCGTTTGCAACGAAACAATGGGATGATGGTGATGGGCACAGCGAAGCCCTGATTTGATGCGACCGTTATCAGCGAGAGACAACTCCAGAATGGGCCGTGTGCCAACGATTTCTGAATGTAGATCAACTCAATGGCGGTGACGATTAAAACATTTACATGCCGCCTTGGGGGTGGTGGCATCCAGTCACCTATGACGTATTGAGGTGGACTTAAAATGATTTGCTGGTATCAGGTATTACCTAGTCAAGCAGGGAATGTCTGGTTTTGGTATATGAGGGGTGTAGCAACCAGGAACGAAGAGTTTCCTGGAATGGGCGGGCGCAATAAGGTTGATATCATCATGATATCATCCCCTTCTTTTGAAATGATGAAGGAATAAAACTTTTTGCAAACCTGATAGAATTATAATACTGTCTGGCTTTTACCATTCTACAAGAGAGAGGGTTTGGGGCTCTCACTTTTCTTCATTTTCATATTATCTGAACAGATTCTATTTTTTCTTTTCTTGGGAGGGTCTATATGGCTACTCTTGTCAGTGTTGTTGGAAGGGTCCAGTCATTGATGGTAGCACTTGAAAAGTTGATTTGTTACGTTCTCATGTACTCCTTTCATTCCGTGTGTTTGTTCATACCGTCTGCGCATTTAAAAAAAAAGAGTCCCCACGATAATTTTGAAACCAAAAATTACAAGAAGATGTCGTTTTTGCTGGGTGCATTTCTCGCATGCTTGATGAATGAAATTTGTTCATGATAAATTGAAGTATTTTGTTCCTTTCATTATGGATGATTGGCCCCTTTTCAATATCACAATTTTTTTTTTCGTGAACTGGCTAGCGCCTTCACCTCTTTAAAAAGAAAACGATCCAACTCAAGTCGCCCACGTTGGACTACGACCCATTTTCGCTTCAAATGATGGCGTCCGGTGCCGAACCTTAAATTCGCTTAATAAAATCAGACTTTCCTAAAAACCCGTCTCGAAATAGATAGATATCGACCCCTGTCTTTTCCTGCGCCCTTGCTTCAGGAACAGAATTAGGTAATCAAATAGTGATCACGAATAGGTTGATTATTTGATATCAAGACTTCACAGAGCTAGAGGAACCATATATACCCGCCCCTTTGAAGAAGAACAAAATAACCATGTTCTAACTTATACTTGTACACGCACGTTATCATAAATTTTGTGTAAGCTTGCATCATGTCATATCCGAACTAATCGATAAGAACGATTTAAAAACCGATTAGAAAAGCAAACAGAAACCAAGAACCATGAGGAAACCACAACAAAAGAAATTAACCAATGAGAATTTAATGAAAACGAGGAATTCCATGACTTAAAACAACCAACAAAATAACGACAATACAATAAACAATAACAAAAACAAAATACGAAAATAGCAGAGACAAAATAGGGAAAAGGGAAGCTATGATTAAAAATGTATCTATATGGGACCCTATTTTTGAAAATGTGTTAGTCTCCTATATCATCGTGTCCGATTACATGTATATGAACTGTCGTAGGTGTATTGTCACGTCGCTGCTTTGTCTATTTTAAGCCGATCTATATTGTCTATGAACACGCTTTTCTCTCTCTCCCTATCCCTGTGAGACAGTTGGTATATAGCATAGTACAGTGACCCCCAGACATTGACACGTCACATCCCAATGTTCACACGGTTGCGGACTAGTCTGTCGGTACATACCCCTTGTCAGTAGTCGTGCGTAACAGCGTGTCTGAATTGTGAGACTGCGTAGACTACACGGTCTACTGCACTCCATAGGCTTTGTACTTTAACTACACTGACATAGTCAGAGACTGATAGAGCTAGGCTCGGCCCAAGGCTTTATGGAATCGTGTTTAAGAGACAGATTTTAGTATGTGCCCGCAGACTAGTCCAATGCAACCATACGGCCAAACACGCGTTGGTGAGGTTCAATGTCAGGTGGATGCATTAGAACACGAAAATAGAAATGATGGAGGCACTATAATCTGTACTATTTGAAGTGTTAGCGGGAAATAGTCATTATATTTTACACTTATATAGAGTTGACTAAAATTTAACCCAATATCGGTTGTAAAAGGGGACATGCATGCTTGTTTGGTAAACTTTGACCCAATATTGAGTAAGCTAGATGCGCCCCAAAACTAAGTAAAATTTACTTACATGTAATGAGTAGAAATTAAAACAACCAACATCCTTTTTCCTTCATTTTACCCAACACTAGGTAAAAGCTACCCAACTTTTCAATGAGTGTCTTACATACGTGAATACTTGGTTACTGGATTTCAAACCTCAAAGATACAGTTCCGGGGAGTATATTCCTGACATAATTTGCCCCGTTCGCATGCAAGTATGCAAGCCGGGCAATGGCGACGCCCCCACCCCTGCCGTCTTAAAAATATGATACCCCTTATGTTTTTGCTTGTGAGAGAATAACGAGAGTGAACTTTGTAGTAATGACTGAAAAACCTTTCCACCCCTTGCAAATGCACGTCGTCATATTAAAACTTTATCATCGCTCAACCCCGAATCACATGAATAATATTTGTGGTGTTTGCATGTGATCAATGCAACAATAGGCAATTGCCTCCAACAAGAGGACCAGTATAATTCATAAAAATACAACCCATGTATTTCCTTGTCTCGAAATTGCTAGACTAATTTCAAGGGCACCTTCCCATAACATTGGATCAGAAAAATAATTTTGATAGCTTCACTCAAAAGCTTCACGCTTCAGCTATATTGAACTCTAGATTATTTTATTATCATTATTATTTTTATTTTACCAGTGTCAAGGGGTGGCCGATTATTCATATTGAATCTACTATACCATTCTTCGTGCATGCCATAATTGATGACTGTGGTTTGTTACGCGACTGACTGGTTGAACTGGAAACTTGTCCTGGGGTCATGACTCTTGTGGATGGGTGACCAGACTAAGGGTCAACTGATTTCGGGTTCAAATCCCAGTAACTCGCGGTACCAACATCCTCATGTAGACATTTAGACCAAGTGTACAGGTGGCAAGAATCTTTTTTTTTTTCGTGTAAGCTGGCTATACGAGAGATGATGTTTCTACCCTTTTGCATGTTCATGGGAACGGGTGTTGTGAACAAAAATCAATGGTACATTGATAGTCTTGTTTCCCCTCGTTTTGCAGGCACATCAGGTGATGGTTCTAAAAGATAGTAGTACAGACTCAGAGAGAAAAGGGCAGGCCTGCAAATAGTCTTATCCCGATGTAGTTTGGGCTGCATACAGCCCCGCCCCCGCCGCCCCATTGCTCTCCCTACTATAGCTTCCACGCCTGACTACAAGTTCCCCCGATCGTTATGTTTCCTCCACGGAGTTATGGCACTTGCGTATAACCATTTGTAGTAGGTACATGGTACAACCTCTCCCTTTCTCCCCTCTTCCCCCACTTCCACTTTATCTTCCTCTATGTGTGTATCTCTCTATCTCTGCATGTCTCTCTGTCCCTGCCTCTGCCTTTCTATCTCCATCTCTCTAATCTCTATCCTCCTCTCGCCCTCTCTCTTTATCTCACTCCCTCTCTTTCTCTCTCTCTCCTCCTTTCTCTCTCTCCCTATGTATCCCTGCCACTCCCCTACCTCTGTTTCGCGCCATCTTCCATATCATCTTTCCCGCCCCCATCCCCCGCACACTATTCTCTCAACATTCGAGAGAAACATGAGACCTTCCCGAGCATTAGGATGATATTACGACGACCTTGGAATGAAAAAAAGCTGTTCAATCGAATGATTGCGCTACCGGTTTTTACCAAGCGATTTTTACGCCTATTCGGTCACCAAGTACAGTCGCCTTTTGCCCGTTTTGTGGCCGCGGCGCTCTCCAGCACAAAAAAGTGCACCTCACACGCATGGCTTGCATCCAAAACAATCTGCGATGAAAAGGTTTGCAAAGAAACATGGTAGATAATTACTAGCTCGTTTCGTTCCCTATTGTTTCGTTTCTGTTTTGGTAAATTGTTGGTCTAGGGGGTGTACCCTCGCTCTTTTCATACCCATCCGCGATGCAAAATTATGGAAAACCTTGCGGTGAACAAAAAACGATTCGCATAATTCCATGTCGCTGGTACTAAAGTTCACGAAGGCCTGGTATAGCGGCAGCACTCGGGGACCATATTAAAACCTCGATAGGAGAAGGGAAGAGGCGCAGAAGAGGGAAGACGGAACAGAGAGGAAGAGAGAGAGAGAGAGAGAGATAGAGAGAGAGAGAGAGAGAGAGAGAGAGAGAGAGAGAGAGAGAGAGAGAGAGAGAGAGAGAGAGAGAGAGAGAGAGAGAGAGAGAGAATAGAATGATTAACAAATCAGAAAATGGATGCATACCCAAAGACAGATATCCATAATAGTAATGGTATTACTGTAAAGACCATAATCTGTAAGTTTGGACTAATTTTACACTGTAACAAAACAAGTTTCATCTTGATTGAAGCAAGGAGTTAGCTCCTTCTAACTCCTTGATGGAAGCCCTTCCCAGCTTCCAGGATCTGCTCTGGCGTAAATATTCAAAGAGAAATGACAAGCGACTTAAAAAAAAACACTTATAACACCACCATCTTGCTGCTCGAACAAATGCAAGCAAAATTATCATAACTGATAACTACTTTGGAATATTTCAATTCAATATTACCCTGTGTTTTTTATTCAACTGATATGCATAAAAGGGATAACTAATCATAATACTCCTATCTCCTAAATTCAGATCCAGGAATATGTTGACATGATTTTATTCAAATGGATATAGAGGATGCCTACGGAAATTTCAAACTTGCGTCAATATTTACCCATTGCAAAACTGCAGCAGGTAACCATGGCAACTATTACAAAATCACCAATGAAGATCATCACGAATTCAGAGCGCTTCCCTGAAATGTGTACATCGCACACGACATTATGAATATAATTATCAGGGCTAATGGAATCAGCCGATATAATGCACAATGCCGCGTGATTGCATATTTTTTTTTGGAATGTATTTTATGGATACGGAATAATTTACAACGGACAGATCGTCAGGGGGAGAAGTATAGAAAATAGTGGAGGTAGTAATAGTAAAAAAATAACAAAAGCAGGAGCATCAACAACAATAATATTAAACACCAACAACAATAATGAAGAAAAAAATTGTCAATCATCCTTTATAACTCCTGCAGCCTCCCCCCCCCTCCGTTTTCTCGCATTTCAATGGTCCATGTATATACAACTCGCGTTATTTTTTCCTCCATTTCCTTTTCGAGTTTTCTCTTCTTTCCTTTTTCTT
Organism: Mesocentrotus franciscanus; assembly: GCA_037976565.1. NCBI lineage: Eukaryota > Metazoa > Echinodermata > Echinoidea > Camarodonta > Strongylocentrotidae > Mesocentrotus > Mesocentrotus franciscanus. The sequence continues at coordinate 15,467,432 of CP137682.1, read as the reverse complement.
CCCCGCCCCGCGCCCCCCCCCTCTCTCTCTCTCTCTCTCTTCTCCCTCTTCTCTTTTCTTTTTCGTTTTGTTATGTTCCGCCACCCATCAGCGAAGCAAATCAGCACCTGTGCAATGGAGATTAATATGCCTTCAAACAGAAATCAATGGAGCTTGTAAAGATATAACCATGTGTCGACCGCTTTAACAACACAAAAAAGGAGTGGGCAAAAATAACATGATCACATGAAGTTCGAGGAAAACATAACGTCCCCATTGCTGAGTAGCACTGGAATGTTTTGAATGAGATTCATTTCTTTGAATGGGCAGCACACACAAATTATCTTTCTTTTTCTTTCTTTTTTAGGATAATTTAAAAAAATGAATCGTCCCAACTGATGAGTACAATAAGCAAAGACCGCGATGAAAATGATTTGAATAAGCTATTTGAAGGAACAGGGCATGCTAATTGTCTTTCTTTCTCTTTTTTTTCTTCTTCAAAGTATTGCTGAGTGATCTTCCTGCTGCTACACGCACCTCATACGAGTGCGTTGTCCAACCCCTATTCAACATTACCCAACACTGTGTATTAAATGTGCATGATCCTCGTCCCAGTATATTGCCGCAGTATGAACAGCCCCGCTGGCTGGTGCTTGACGCGTGCACACTTCTGCATGGGATTACGTAATCGTCTAGAGTTTTTATGGGGATGAATTTACAAAAAAGGTGTAAAATGAGGGATGAATGACCAGCTACTGTCGATGACCTCGATCTAATTTGGAGAATCAAGCACTGTTATTCTTCATGCATTTGTCCAAGCAGAATAGCGACAGCATATAATTTTAAGCTTCTATAAACCTTAAAATTTAACGGGTAAGCTTTCATCCACTTCCCTAGGGGTTGGTAGGGGCTTATAGATCATGTGTTATGATTATCTAAATCTAATGAAAATCTTTATCTACATAATGATAGCAACTGCTTACTCTCCAAATAAACAAGACAAATACACATAGGATGCGCAGATATTGAATACTAATTACAACCTGAAATAACTATGAATTGATACAAAATGTTACCGTTGGATTTAAAAGAAAATGCCAGCAAAACAAAGTAATGAATAAAATAACAGAAAAGCCCCGAAACAAACCTAATCAGAACAAACAACACACATAAAACAAGCAAAAATCAAATTATAACTTAGTACACCTTCGTTTGGAATTCCCAAATAACTGTCTAATATAAGAACTCTTTTCTAAAAATACAAAAAAAGTTCAGAGAATTCAAGTATATCACTATATGCCCATATCACATGACTCATATCGAGTTACACAGGGAGTTTGGACAAACATTGCTTCATGTATGTCACCAATGACCTATACGTGAACAAAACAGATCGAGGTTAGGATTATTTAGACGATAAACCAGGCCTTTCTACGTGTTTCCGACATGTCCCCGTCAGCTGGGCTTAACCATACATTATCACGAGTAAATATTTATCATGTCAATCTAATTAGTGATATCATTTCGATTGTTCGAAGATACCGTTGACCCGCTAACGTACTATGCTGCCCGCACTGTTTACGGAAGTTTACATGTTTACATGCGTCTCGGTTCTGACTTCTGGAGTGGTTTTCATTTTTATGGGTTTTAATAATTCAATAAAATATGATCTAATTCACCTTTTTAAAGTATGAAGTTCGGTCATCGCAACTTAAAGTCCGCTCTGTCTTCACGCTAATGTATGCAAGAGAGAGGTTATAAAGTCGACGGTCAATTTTTTTTTTTTTTTTTGGGGGCCTTGTGTGGCACATGCTCCTGCGACAGGTCGTAGGGGTTATATCAGTTTGGTTGGAGATAATGGCTGAATGAGTTTGATTGTGGTATTACAAATGTGAGAAAGTGACTTTGAAAGTAGTCAAAATGAATCTGTACTGTAATATCAGATACCGGTACGTAGTCTCACCGAGTCACAATATATTATTTTTTATGCATGTGTAAAAGAGATCTGCCGTTCTGCGTCCACATTTTACGCTTGCTATACAGTTAGATCTATCCTATTATCATGATAATTCTTGCAACAAGCGTCGATTGAAACGAAACACGACATAACAGGATCAAAGTGATCGTATTGCACGAATTTCATTAAAATAAAATGTATTGTATAATTCACACAATTTAATCTTTGCTCTTTTAAAGGCTTCGCATTTCCTCGAAACTCGAGGTAATTTTCGAGCTGTTCTTATGCAATGACGTAGGATGGAAGGCGGTGGGATGGGTATTTTGACGAATGTTCCATTATTGCAATAAACGGCGACCAAATATTCTTTTTACCGTTCATAAATTTTGAGCGCAGACCTCCCCTTTCAAAATGTCAGTCCGTCTAATAGATTGATTTCCAGGCTTATGCCATTTTAATCTCTCTATTCTTCAAGTTTACTTTCTTCATTTTGTTCTGGAGTAGGGTGAGCGTATTCCAGATTTCTCATCCCACTCTCCTCATATTAGGTTTGCTACTTGACGTGTAATGATCCACAAAGAAAGGTTACGAAGAATGGGGACACTGCAATTACGACAAAGGTCCCTCCTAATTGCAGACATTACTTCTTATCTGCAGGCTTCTTCATAAATATCATTTATATGCACCATTTTATTACATCCTGTTTTTGGAACACGAATTATAGCGGGAAGATATAAATGCGTCAATAGCCTTCCAGCAATAATTGTCTTGGGAGTCATGGAAAATATGTTACACGCTTGCACGTTGATAAGTACGGCAGGTAGTCATAATAACATCGATGTATTATGCTTTTATCCATAGGCGTAGCCAGGGGGCACAGGGGGGACATCCCCCTGTTAAAAAAGGGCCAACCACGAACTTCGGGTTCAAGACTTTAATCCTGTCCTGACCCCTACGCCAGGGTACAAATGTGACTATGTGGTTTTGTGTGTCAACCCCCTCCCCTGTTAAACTAGTATGCATTTACACCTCGGTATATATAGCGTGGCAAATGTGGACTGATGCCTTGCCCAAGGAACATTCATGGATTTGAATCCTCAACCCTTCGATTGAGAGTCAAGTGACTGAACCACTCCACCACGTGAACGCAATGAAATGCTCAGAAAATCGGATTAAATCATTGTAATATCAGAATAGAGTATTAACCTAAATGCGAGAGCTAAGTAGTTTACCCATGGTAGTATGGGATGACACGACAGTTCCCGCGCGCATGACCCGATTTAAAACGGAGGGGTCAATGCGAGAATCAGTGTCACGTGACCACACAGCCCGTGGCGATAGCGCAGCAAGTACCACCAAGGATACGTTTCTTTATATTTATTTCTTTTGCCGCCAAATAGCATACACATCGCGTGACTTAAATTTGATTTGACTAACGTTTCTGTCATTTTGTGTGTTGTTAACAGCGTATTGACCTGGCCCCTTAACGCCTGTCCCCCTCCCCTCGTCTAGTTTGATGGAAATTGGCATCCTAATTGGGGATGAGTCATTAGACATGGCCAAGGTGAAATAGACATTTGTTCTATTACTATTATATCGAAAATTAACCCTTCTGGCATAACCAGATCAATGTTATTGTCTATTGCCCTATACACGATAGGATATTCTATTCAGCCCCTTATTATAAAGGTGCTTTATAAATACCTCGGCAGACTGAACCTGTGAAGTTTGTTGTTACTACTTACGCCATGACTTGTATAAATTATCACGGTTCTACCACTACTGAGGTTTAAAGTCGTCGATATCAAAAGAAAAATTATTTTACTTTCAAGATATACAGAGTAAACTTTTAGAAGCCTCGACAAAACGATCAAAATGCAACAAACTATCTTTCTTGACACAGGCACAAAGTCTTAGTAAAGAGATGTATAGTAACGTGTATTTTCCAACGTTAAAGAATGGACCAACAAGTGATCAAAATGCAAACTAATTTTCTTGGTCACGTTGCTACGTTTGCAAGCTCCAAATGGTAGTATACAAAGCTCCTGAATAGAAGAAAAGAGTTATCTGCTTGTATTATCTGGAGTAAACTGTTTCCAGAGAAACCCCTCGACGAGCGAAGCTTCGATCTGGTTGAATCGCATTTCCATTTCATTTGCCTCAATCACCATTCATTAATTCTAATGCCGCAAGTGAAAGCAAAAAGACAAAGCGATCGCCAGGAACAAAATAAGAAGAGGCCATGCATGCGATGAGTGTATTTCATTGATGGCGAAAAAAACATCAAACGAAATTGTCGCGAGCGTGTTGGCAATTCTAACCAAGTAATTGACCTGCATTTTGGCGTGACTGTTAGTTTTACCGTCCCTCTTCATTTGACGGACCTAGGAAAGGGGTGTGTGGGTAGAGGGCAAGAGAGAGAGAGAGAGAGAGAGAGGGAGGGAGAGAGAGGGAGAGAGAGGGAGGGAGAGAGAGGGAGAGGGAGGGAGAGAGAGGGAGAGAGAGGGAGAGAAAGAGAGAGATAGGTGAAAACGGGGGTGAGAGCTGGGATGATCCAAATATTAGATATTCATCAATGACTGATTGTTATCATTTCCAACATGAATTTTGAATTCATAAATTCACGCGATATGTACGCTCAGTTTTTGTTTCGCTTTCATCGTCGCATTCTCCGTCGCGATAAAATCGGAATTACCCCTGGCAAAAGTGTAACAGGATGAATGATTTTGCATCTCAAAGACGGGCGAATCACCTGCTTTATCTGACTGAAAATCAGTCATTCTAATAATAATCAAAACGCGATGAAAAGACGATTCAATAGTGATTTGTCATAGGCTTCATGTAATACGCAACCATAATTTTGTATACTGTTGTTGTCTCGATGTTCTCACTTTCATACAGATTTTTCTGCTTGTACAACTATGAATGTTTTGTGATAAAAATATGAGATAATTTCTAAAAATTTCGGACCACCAGTCACCATCACCACCACCACCAACAACATCATCACTATACCATCATCACTACCACCCCACCGCTATTACCACCATGTCCATCACTAATGATGAATAAGCGATGACCACTAACGACTTCTGAGAGGATGCCGTCTTTGACAATTCTGACCCGTCCAATTTTATGAGGCTAAAGATAATTACCATTAACCCTAGAGCAGTTTTCTAGTGCACGGTGGCACGTGCGGCCCGCTCATTAACCCGTGTCACCATGGTCACTGTATGCTTTAAAAATAGCCTATACAGTAGCAGAAATCGACTCTTCGAGGACTTATATCGGGGATAATTACCCCCAACAGCATCAAGGCGGCAGGACTGCTTTAGGAGACGCGATGGCTCAGCGGTAGAGCAGTGTACTCGTAACCGGGAGGTCCCTGGTTCGAAACTAAATCTATGCGCTAGTGCCCTTTGGTAAGGCCTTGACATTCATTTACATCATTCAAATTGTCCGAGGTTTATCGGCTACGGCATCAAGACAAAAATTCACAAGAAGCAAGATGATAAAATATCCAGATGATAGAGTGTCCTGGATTCGTTTCAACCCTCTTTCAAAATAGGATTATCTTGTTTCATGACCACGACGATTATTATGAGCATGATCGCGAAGGCTTTCGAGAAATCAAATCAGAAGGGCAATTCCGATACCACGTAGTATATCCTATGTTCGGATTACGTAATACGTCATTGTAATGCCCGTACATTGTAATGCTCGTGATAGACAAGGCTATTCAAAATGCCTAAAGAAAAACACCCCCCAAAATAAAACCACGGGACACCAAAAGGAAATCTAAAAACAAAAGGTTGTCACATGACTGCAGCGATGCATGGGTCGTATCATGATGGGCAGGACCAAGGCTTCGTTAATCCGATTGAAATTTAGATGCAAGAGAACGTTTGAGGATGTAACAAGCGACTTGTTAAAGTATAGCTATAAAACCATCACTGTCATTATGTATTGCTATAGTGTGAACGTTTGAGGATGTAACAAACGACTATTCAAAGTATAACTATAAAACCTTCATTATCATTATATATTGCTATAGTGTGAACGCCCCGATATTAGCAATAATGTGCGATTTGAACTGTACATGTACTTCAACAGATACGTGTTATAGTGTTTATATGGTTCACTTGCTCGACATCCATGTAGCTGTACTTTATGCTATATAGCACAAGAGTATGTTAAATCGTGCGCGAATCGCAATGTATTCAATTCCTGTTGAACCTGACAGTGCACTTCGTCATATTGCCTGATTATTAGAGGTTTTTATCACCATTTTGTTCAAAAATAATGAATCTCGTATCAAGTCTGTACTTTGCAGTTTGCATGGTAAAGTGGTGATGATACATTATTTTTTATGGAATGTGATGTTACTGCTGCGCGTGCTTGTGGGGAATTATATTCGTGCCGAAAATGATCAAGTTAAGCTAAGGCAAATGTGCTAGTTGTACACAATTTAATTTGACTCTATACCGTTGGTTGGAGCCAGGAACTTTTATAAAAATTCAAATTCTGACGTTTGTGAGGAATCGCGCAAGAAGATAATGACAGGAAATGATGATTTAAATCACTCACGAAAAAAAAAAATTATAGTCTGAAGAGACAAACCACGTCTGAACCGAACTGCATTTTTAACAGAGATGCACGCTAATATTATATCAGAGGTATTCAAACTTCCTTCATCCTTTCAAAGTACTCTGAGAATCTTGCCATTATTTGGTACTGTTTTAAAGTGCGACAACATAGCAACAAGCAATGTATGCAGACTGGATTCCAAGTAGTGTAGTGTATTCATTAGCAGTAGGTTAATGAATAACTCGTCACTGGGTCCCAAGGAAAGAAACATCCATAAATTTGAATACATTAGTGATTTTTGTACAAGAAAACATAATTGCAAGATAAAAAACCAACTAATGTAATATCAAATCATAGTTGCGTATATATTAAATGATTTGATATTCATTAATGTAGCGTTATTCGTAATACCCATGTTCACTAACCTTTACTTCCTTCCCCCCTCTTCTCATTAAAAATAAATGAAAATGCATGAGTTCTGAGAACACACGTAGATATTACAACCTACATACGGCCTGACGAATTTAGCACATTCCAAATGCCAGTGCGAGTCTCCCCGCCCCCACTCTCTCTCTCTCTCTGTTCGTTAACTTGATAAAAAAAGGAAAGTACGCGCAGTGTATAATTCGAGGGTCTATTACATCTTAATTTCAATCAGATAAATCAAGCATTTTAACAAATCAAATTGTGTATAAGGTTGGAGCTGGTGCACATGTCAATAAATCAATAAAGACGGGTGTCAAACTTCTTGACGTGGCGATTTGACTCTGTCATTCACTTAGCCCTCTCTCCGCTGTAGCCCGATCAATGCGCTGAAGGGCGTAATTTTTAAATTTGCAGCGACGTCATGTGCGCGGCAAAAGATGACGGAAACCCGTGTTCGAGGCGCGAAGACCTTTGTGATCATGCAGATGATAGTTTTGTTGGATAATGACAGATCGTATAAGCCGTTGTCTGTGGCCATTAAAGAGTTCAACAATTATTTATTATTTGTCAGGTCAAAACATTTGTTCACCCTTGAATTATTATTATTATTTTTTAGATCGGGAGAATTATTTTATAGATTCCTACATTACCTTGAGTTCCTATGAATGTGGTATAATTTCAGAGAGGTAGAAAACTGAGGTCGGCGGAATGGGGGGATACAGGACGGTGTCTCGACACAATACATGAAACCGAAGCCTATTCAATCAAACCCCAAAAATGCGGAACGCGAACTTGCCCTCAAATTGGTACGCTATAATAAAATCTAAAAAAAAGTTTCGGACAAAGCTGAAGTACACCATTCCTACGTATAACAAAGAACAAAATATACCAGTTCACTGTTATTGCAAAAACTATCTAAAAACCGTTTGTCATGACAGAAAACGTGTTAAACACAAAAGGCTTGGTCATCTTTAAAGAAAAATCATGATTAAAATCATCATTTTCAATGGTTCGTATGGGTAGAAAAAGTGCAATGTCGGGTCACTGGATCTCAACTAACCCACACCAAGAAAACAATCCCCGAAGACAAAGACACCAATCAAGCGAGTCTCGATTTCGAAAATGATTATTTCTGCCACGCTTACTCGCATGTTTTACTTTCACTCGAACTATTCATCAACACTTCCTCTTCATAGAAAAAGATCCAAAACCATGTTTTCTTTCTGTTGATCACTTAGTCATAAAAAGCAGGGTTTTTTGCAATGGATATGTTCAGGAAGTTCCTGTATCTCCGCGGAGTGAACCCTGGTCGTACTTTGAATTGTTGTTTTCCACGAGTTCAAGTGACTCTCCGATTCTCGAATATTAACATGAAATTCTAGCCGTTTAAAAGCTTCTCAAAACAAATCACTAATCCTTCCGTAACTTTCACCTACTTGGACTTCAGTTCCCTTTTCATAATCTTGGACTGGTATCGATGTGTTGTTTTTGTTGTTTTCATTATAGCCAACCCTAATTAGGAATCGATTTATTCAGGTCAAGCATCTCCCAGGTCTGTACGGTAACTACGGTTAGTTTAAACGGTGTACCAGTACTTTTTAGTTTTGCAATTAGGTTGAAACAAACAATTATTCTACTAGAAGAAAAGTACACCAATGACCAGAGGCGGAGTCAGGATTTTGTAAGGGGGATGGGGGATGAGGGCACCATGCCGAAAATGTATGCCATGAAGGGGGCATTTGTGTTGTGTAGTTAAGGTTATGCCAATTAGGTTTCGCTTCTCAAGAAAGGGGGGAGGGGGGAATTGCCACTGCCAATTACTATCTAGAATTATAAGAATTGTCAATTTCTAGGAATAATAATATTCATCATATTCCGTTCTTGTATATCGCGCATATCACATAACGCCCCTATCCGCTTCAAAAGAGATGTGGAAATGTTTACCCTGGCTATAGCTCCGGCAGCCGTTATCAGCGCACAGTGTATTCCAGGGAATAATCCTACCAGGTACCCATTTACTGGTTGGGGTGTGGCAAATGAATAGATTATCGTCTTGCCAAAGGACATTAGTGCTGTGCCAGGGATTCGAACCCCGTTCACTGTGGTTCACAGCCCGGTGACTTATTCACTGGACCACAACACCTGTATTAATGTGCCCGTGCCCGGAAAAGGGCCCATGACCATTTTGTAATACCTGGTAAACGGCACTTGAAAACAATTATCTGGAAACAAGTTCTTTCAGAATTGTGCCCCCACATTTCAGGCAATCCTAGATCTGCCCTGGGGAAACGTGGAGTGTCAATGCCTTGTTATTCACATATCTGAAATAGATATTACCTGTTTACCATCGTGAACAGAAACTACAATAATTGATAATTCGATAATTACTCCGACTGTGACATTAATTACAATAATGATAATTAAATTATACATAATGTTATAAGGTTATACAAGTATTATAAAAGTGTTATCAAAGCACCACATTTCATAGTATTTTCTGGCAGAAGACAATGAACTGTGGGAAACGGCACCAAAAAATGCGGGCCTTCTCAGCTGCAGAATTTCCTGTTATGAGTTGTTATTAATGAGTAAACTGCGCTAAAGTGAAGTGTTATATAGGAGTTGTTAGTCCACTCCCCCAGCGGTGCAGGAGTTTACAGCGAGGAAGTCTGATCTACCATAGATTTGGATGACATGATTTTCTGCATAGCATCCGAATTCCCGATTTTTGTAAGGCCATTGACCAAAAAATAAGAGAAAATAAGAGAAAATAAGAGAAATATGAAAGTGTTATCAAAGCTCCATGTTTCATAGTAATTTCTGGCAGAAGAAAATGAACTGCAGGAAACGGCACCAACAATTATGGGCCTTCTCAGCTGCAGACTTTCCTGTTATGAGTTGTTATTAATGAGTAAACTGCGCTAAAGTAAACTGTTATATATATGATAAAAAGGTGGAGTCGTTAGTCCGTTCCCTCAGCGGTGCAGGAGTTTACAGCGAGGAAGCCTGATCTACCGTAGATTTGGATGACACGATTTTCTCCACAGCATCCGAATTTCCGATTTTTGTAAGGCCATTGACCAGAAAAAAAAGAAGAGAAATATGAAATTACTTTTTTTGTAAAGTATTCTCGAAACATTATATTGTGCAGGCTCTTCTACTATCCTACCTCCATTCGGCACAATGGTTTGGCACCCGGGCTCGGCACTCGAACTCGCTGCTCGGGCTCTGCATTCGGGCTCTGCACTACGGGTCGACACTCGACCTCGGCACTCGACCTCGGCACTCTGCCTCGCACTCAGGCTTTGCATTCGGGCCCGGCACTCGGGCTCGTCACTCGACCTCGGCACCCGGACTCGAACCTCGGGATAGCCTATCGGACTTGGCACTCGGACTCGCCATTCGGACTCGGCACTAGAAAATGGCTTAGAATTTGGATTATTCACTAGGAATCGGCAACGAGACTCCTAGTCCACCTTTGTCAATCTTAATGTCAAACTTTGATAGTATCTCTCTATCTGATGTTTTTCTTTTCTTCCTCGTTTTAATCTTATAACATGCTCTTACACCTAAGAAGAAGAAGAAGACAAAAAAACTAGCTAAAATTAGAGGTCTTGGCGGCAAATTCTCCGTGATTAACTTACGAAACTACTAATTCGAAGGAGGCCCTCTACGAGTTACATTTCTTATATTTTGCATGGACGTATCACATTATTTTGTGAGCACAGATGTAAAGCATTCGCAAAGGTCGCGCTATTCTCCTCAATCCTGGTAGATGCATTACTATGACCGTCATAATACCATCCTAATTTGATCAGATCAAACATCAAGGCTGGTCTGCATCTATATGATCAGATAATAGGCTAACCGGGTATGGAGGCTAGAAGCCGTGGCGTAGCCCTACGTGGTCGCCCCTTCCCATCGATGGGCGGATAAAAAACCCCAAGAAATCAACAACAAAAAAGATCGTTGCGCATGAAGATGAAATGAAAAATCATAAATCATAATTCGGTGTTGTGAATTGTTAGTACAGAAGGGCTGAATGTAAATCGATACCCCCCCCCCCTAAACAAACAAAAAATGTTTTGTTTTTAAAAAGCCCGCATGAGTATCGGAAAATTGAATACTATCTTGACCCTGGGTAATGCATGAGCAGTGATATATTTATACCAATTACCAAGCGCAAATAACATTTCAACATTAGGTATAACAACATTATGATACTTTCAGTATGACGATTAATAACATATGATACTTTCAAAATTGAGTCGACATAAATATTACACTTTCAATATTGAGATCGAAAACATAATGTTATAATTGTACAAAGACAGCAATCGCTCAAAACAACGCGTGCATTTCTCATGTAAAGTTGCATGTACTTTTTTGTTATTTTTCTTTCATCGTCATCCACACCTCACATCATTTATAATTCATGAAATGATTAGAAAGGAAAATAAAACTTGTGAATGATGAAAAAGGAGGGCGCTACTTCGTCGTACATGTACTTCGTTTTCATCTGACTATTCTTGCACTTTCCTTATACAAACAAAATGTCGCAGTGACCCCGCCTAACGTTCTTTCCGACAACAGACCTAACGACTGGAATTAAAAGCTAAAGCCAAAAGAAAAGTGCCTTCAATTTCCGTTCTCTTCATAAAGTTTTACATTATATAAAAAACTAAAAGGGGTGACGAAATAGAGAGAAAAGGATAAAGAGAGAGAGAGGGAGAGAGAAAGAGAGAGAGAGGGGGAGAGAGAGAGAGAGAGAGAACAGGCAAGCAAAGCGATATTTTATTTATGAAACACTAAACATAGAGTCTAAAGAATAATACCTGGTGCAATTTTCTAATCAAATGAACTTTTCCGTTCCTCAGTTGGTGCGATAATTCCTGAGAGAATTTTATGTATTTGGAGGGATAAAAATATGATTTCTAAATAAAGAGAGAGAGAGGGAAAACGGGAGGGAGAAATAACGCAAGGCATCGTCTGCTCAATGGTGTTGGAAGCAGGTTCGGTCGTACTTTTCGAGGCGTCTTCCTTAATTTTTTGTATCATTGCGTTCCCGCCAATTTACCGAGTAGAAGTTCATGAAGGTCATCTATGTTTTCACTCACCGGCTATAGAGTGCATGCGCACTTACAGGGTTCCTCTTCGATGAAAACGCCATTAAAAAAAAAAAATGCCCACTATTTCAGGCGACACTTCTTTCTATTTATCTACTCTGACAAGTTTATTTCATTTTACGTCACGAATTGTTAATTTGTATATCATAGAGTGAACAAACTTTAGCGTTTCATCCTTTTTAGGGTTTTCCTCTTCAGCCAGTCATTCGTGCTGATGGTGATGATGTCCATATCAATAAACGCTACAAGTACCCTGAGCTTTCCCGAGAAAATATATATTTCTCTCTTCGCTCTTACTTTTTGATCTCGCGATGTACTTTGCGACTAGACGTCTCCTCTGTATGAAATAGTTATTCTCCTGTCCAGAGAACAATACATAACTATTCTCACACAGCAATTTTTGAATTACAAAACTGACCGTATTAAAGCGGTTGACATTGTATCATCACGATCATTAAATCTGTTAAATCTGTTTACAACTGTCTCCCTTCTACTATGGTACTTCGTTCTCTTCGTTTACTTGTCATCTATGGAGAGAATACAGAGGCAGACATATACATACCATAAACTAACACGTAATTAAAGGGAAGTGCAAGATCCTTGTTTGGAATTAATATCAAATTTCATTTTCCTGTGATAACGGGTACCCGGTCACTATTTTAGTCAACGAAAACAGGACAGATTATTTTCTAAAGTCGGTGTACTGTTTTCTACAGACTCTGTACTTTTGAACAGACTATTTAGTCAATGACAATAAACAGACTATGTAAAAGCATGAATAATGTTACGGGAGATAATATTTACTATACATGCAATGATAACAGACGGTGTATAATGTAGTCAAATGACAATAGAAACGACTAGATGCGTGCACGACAGGTAATAGCTAAGGTCATGTGACTGTTTAGGCAGTAACCTACCACATTTATACAACTATCTCACATAATATTAGCATATCAAGGCGGATGACGTAGTATTGGTGATATAGACTATTTGTACTTCTCTATTGTTGGAAATTGAAGAGCATGGCATTTGATTAACCCCGATTTAGTGCAAAGAACCGGTTAACAACATCATAGGTTAATATACAATGGCAAAATTTGGTTTGAATATCAAATATGCTATCAATTTTAGTTGATAAATTCGCCATTTATTTTAATAGCAAATATATTTTGTTGTGCCTTATTATATATAGGCCTACTGTAGAAAGGGGTTATGCAATTTAAATGCAACTTCAATATTTAGAAATGTTTCAGACATAATGTTAGCGAAAATGGGGAATTTTTTGGGAGTGGTGATTTTAATAGTGTGAGTGGGTGTTCGTGCGTGGGTGCGTGTATTGAAGAAAAAAGTATGTGCGTATGAATGACTCTGTGTGTGACCGAGATAAATAGGGGGGGGGGGTGGCATGGGGTGGGTGTGGTCAATGTGAGAACCACTTGGGTTTCGAGAGACCAACAGGGAAGGGGTTGTGAGACAGATGATGGCACAAAGAAGATCGCACAATTAATGTACCTCGGCCAAAATAATGAATGTTGAACTTTATGATCGAAGGTGTATACCACATTTGAAAATTTAAATGAAGTCTGTAATCAAGGCGACGACAAGCCATTCCGTCACGCTTACGATCCTGGCTGTGAACCCGTGATATGCTGGCCCCAAAGTAACCACGAATCCTCAACCCGGGCACACCTCTTACCCTCCAAATGAAATTAACCTCCAACAGCTTCGCCTAGTGCATTGACCTTTCCTTCGCAGCCACGTCCGCTCGCCATGTGACGCATCTGGCAAGTTCGAGTAGACCCTTAGTCTCCGTGTCGAGCGCACCCAAATATGTTTACTTTTCAAATAATCCCCAAACATTCGGAAGAACATACACCTCTGAACCACAAAAAGTGCATTTATAGTCGAGGGGGGAAGTTGGAGAAGTTCTCAAGTACTTTTTCGGCGTCATCGGCGGGCAAGGTTGAAAGGGGTGTGTGTGAGTTGGAAAAGGTGGGAGGACGAAAATAGTGCTCGCGTCTTGATGGAGACTTTGAAAGGGGAAATTGCGAGGTTTCAGTGGATTAATTCAATGTAATCGTCATTAACTTGTTAGTTTATTGTTCTCGACACCCACACCCCTGTAAAATTGATTTTGCAGTCCGTGCCTCGTAATGGGCCGCGTACCCTCTTCTAGATTGCTTGCACTACCCCGTGAAATTGGCAATGAATCCATGTGATGCCTGAACTGAATGAAATACATTCATGGTTTATTGTCTGTCGGTTATACCATGGTTATACGAGGAGAGCTGAGAGGAGGGAAAGCGGGGTGTTTTGAAGAGGAAAAGGGGGTCGGGTGGATGCAGATCGTGAGAAGCGAATCATTCACAGTCGTGTGGGTTTGTTGGGAAGAGTGCTTTATTTCAAGAGTGGGCAATACATGCGTCGTTTTCATATTTCTCATCTTACGCAACTTGTATATCCCAAACTTATCATTAAGAAATATGAATTCATATCTGATTGTTTCCTTGTAATAACTTTGTGACTGATACACCACGTCTCCCATTTTTTCTATTCTTCCTTATAACAGTTCGTAGACGTCTTCCTTCCCTACTTTATTTTGTGTTTTAATTCCTCTGCATTTCTTTATTTTTTTATGAGAGAAAGTGTGTGTGTGTGTGTGTGTGTGTGGGGTATATATATATATATATATATATATATTTTTTTTTTTTTTTTGGGGGGTCGCAACGTTTTCAATGCTATACTTTCAATGGTGGGTGGATATTGAAGAATGCTTCTTAAGTTAAGGGGCTATAGCTAGTCTAATACCCCATCCCCCGAATACTTGCTGGTAGTGGTAGTCTATAAAAAAAAGACTATATCATTATTGGTAATGTTGACGCTGCAGGGGAGGGGTGAGGCCATGAACACATAGGGAGGGGGCATCGGTAGGCTATAAACTTTGAACAAGGAGGGGGTAACGTATGATGAGGAGACGAAAATTGTTTGCTCGGAGCTATCTCAAGCTCTTCGGGGAACCCGCCGGGAGTTGCCGCTGCGGACCCCGGCTGGGTCCGGCTGAGCAAGAATTCACCCAGGAGTCCAATGCACACAAGACTCCACCGCGCTCGACGCTCCCTGCGTGTGAAAAGAAAAAGTCCAAGCGACCTTTCGGTAAGAATGGTGAGAAAATGTCACTGTGTTTTTATTCTTTCTCTTTACTTCATCTATACCCTCGACAACCGCCACTTTGTGAAAAGTACACAGAAAAGTGCATCCAATTGTTATCAGCCATGATAAGAGAGAGGTAAAAAGGAACTCGATGAGAAACTGATAATCATCGTAATTATCAGAGCCTGATCGGCACGCTTTAAAGTTCTAGTTCTAGTGTTCTCAGTGCAAATGAGCATAACTCCGTGACTGGGCTTGTTTTTACCCCCACCTGCTTTTCAAAAGTTCTTTAGATTGATTTGCTGATCTTTGTTAACAAATATTACCATTGTTTGCAGTAGTTTTGTATTTTGTAATAGCGCCAGTTTTAGTTTGAGCAGTAATACTACATGCAGCCTTGATGAGGTGGTATGGGCCTACAGTATTGGTATCCATCTACAAATCGTTACTGACAACGTCAGTCGTACATACGTTACTCATTTGTATCCTTTTCCACATATTATCAATGTTAATTAAGCTCTCCTAATTAGGTCATTGCTTCTTTCAACTGATTGAAATCCTTTTAATCATTCCCAAACAACACAATCATTCTTCCTATAGTCATAGTAAAATGATTATACCGCGCCATCCTGCCTCCTGGCGAAATGTTAGTCATTATTGGTTTTACATTGACATCAATACTTTTTTCACAATTGTAAGTTTGCGATAATTGTGGATGCCCGCCATCACAATCACGCTTTACAACCAGAAGCATTTTTATGTGACAAATTAATTGGGTAAAAATAATGTAAGAGAAATTCCATTAGGCGAAAAAAAAAAAAGGTTCAAACATCGACTTCCTGTGCGAATTAACGCACGTGATCCATTATTGCAAGTGGAGGAAATAAAAAAATGCATGAATATGAGCTTTTGTTTCGTGGCGCTGTGTGTTTTTTTCTTCTTGGCGAATCTGCAGTATCCAGCAAAGACTGCACGGGTAGGAGAAAAAGCGGAAGACATTAGTGAAAGTAGAATGACAGATAGAAAGAGAAAAAAGATGGAACTAACAGGAGAATTATTCCAAAGAGAAAGAGAGAGAGAGAGAGAGAGAGAAACGAAAGAAAATGTTGAGAGGCGGAGAGTGGGGACTGAGAGAGGTGAAAAGGAAAGTTGAGAGGAAAGGGGGAGGAGGAGGATGAGTTGGCACATAACAAAAGAGAGAGAGAGAGAGATGGAAAGAGGTGAGAACGGAAAGAGACAGGGATAAGTGGGTGGGGGACCTGACATTTCCTCCTGGCGTTAATTCGCCAAAGATGTAGGGTTAGGGGTAGAGTCGCAAAAAGGTTTTAGTTTAGGTTTAAGTATATGCATAGTGTTGGGTCCAGGACGTGAAAGAGTTCGGTTGGTGTTGGAAATTGACGCAGAGCATTATCGTCGCAGGCGCAAGTGCCGTACAACCGAAAAGGGACAGAGATGGAATAGAGAGAGAGAGAGAGAGGTGGGGGTGAGGTGAGGGGGACAGAGAAAGAGAGATGCAAAGAGAAAGAGAGAGTGTGTCAAGAGTCAGAGGAAAGTGCAAGGAATGGCAAAGAGAGAAAGTGGGAGAAAGAGGCGGAAGAGACAGAGAAAGGGAGAGAGAGAGAGAGAGAGAGAGGGGGAAAGATGAAGAGTGAGAACGAATATAAAAGAAAAAAGTCCAAATGACCTTTACGTCGGGGGCTGGCGAAACAGCCGCCATTTTCTACATTATGTTAACACCGCTGAGCTAATAGAGAGAAAAGTACGTCCAACTAATCGGCAGATTAAAGGCCAGTATGGCCTCACAAACCTACTTTTTCGGAGACGCTCGTATTTTCCGAAGTTTCAGTTTCGCCAAGCTTCGTAATTCTAAAGTTGAACAGAAACACATTTATTTTATTTTCGGAATTATTATCCTTAGGAATTATGAACCCTAATTAATTAACGAAAGTACGAACCATATTCTACTTTCGGAATGATGAACCTTATTTCATATTTGGAATTAAGAAACTCGAAATTACAAACCTTCGGAATAAGGAACCTTGGCAATAACAAACCTTAGGAACAACAGTTCAGCAAGGTTTTCAGTACAACGAAACTTGAAATTAACGAATGCCTACATGTACTTGTATATAATTATGTGACCAGCGAGGACAAAAAGATGGAAAGAAAAATGTCTTGAAACCTTTTTCACATCATCTACAGCAAGATGACACTTTGATCACATAGTGAAGAGACTTGGCAACGTACTTTGACTAAAGTGGTACTTATAACTACTTAAGAAAAGAAACACACGATCCTTAAAAGCTTACACTGCAAATTAAAGAACTCGTTCACGTAACCAACTATGACCAACGCGGATCGATTTTGCTGTGACGAAGTGTGTCAATGGCGCGATTTAAAAAAAAGCAATACAATTATCACAATAGGGCAATATTTATTCCAATACAAATCAAATTATAAGGATGGTGTATGAATTATATGAAGTACAAACAACTTTTACAAAATCAATCTCAACATCAATTTACATTGCAAAATTTTCTAGATGAAAAAAATAATAAACAAACAATTGTTACATTTACGCCACCATTACCAACGAAGGTCATATTTTGACTGCTTTTCATAGTAAATGGGCTGTGGTGTTGTGCCAAAATCCCCTAAAAGTATAGTCCGGTTTAGGACTCTCTCCCTTTCCGAAAACTCTTCGGAAACGTCGATCTCGTCTTTAATCCCCCTGCTAATGTGCACGCGTGCGGCGTTGCACCGTGACGGTCCCGTCAAAAGTGCGTTCCCCTCAATACGGAGACGTGTACACATAGGCACTCGGTCGACTCGGCGAAAAAGTGCACTCGCGCTGTGTCACTTTTTTCAATCAACTTTCCCCAGGTAGGCTGTGAGCTTCAGACCCACTTAGGGTGGTATTACATTTCGGATCAACAAATACAAAGCGACGGCATTGCCTAGATTTGAGTTGTAGATTGCA
The DNA here is from genome assembly GCA_037976565.1 of Mesocentrotus franciscanus. NCBI lineage: Eukaryota > Metazoa > Echinodermata > Echinoidea > Camarodonta > Strongylocentrotidae > Mesocentrotus > Mesocentrotus franciscanus. The sequence goes on along the minus strand of CP137682.1, from coordinate 15,449,224 downwards.
CTTATACATCCATCAGCGTTATTCTAGCTTGACACACACAAAATGACCCTGATTTTCTTGTCTTTCTTTATTTCTTCGAATTTCTCTATCCAACATTTGCAAAAAAGCCAAAAAATGATTTTTCCTTGTATGAACTTATTTTGATATTATTCATCATTTTCACTTATTTTTAACTTTGTCTTGGGCACACACACAGCAGCATGTACGCCCTGAAACATAACATCACAAACATTATTCAAGAAGGTGTAGTTTGAAATCACATGTTCAAATTGCTTTGACAAACTCGCGGGTATCTCAAATTTCGAGTCTAGATTTCAGTCTCTTTTTATCTGAAACAGTGGTCCAATTTCCTAGACTATAGTCGTGAGAAGTACCGATAAGGGATCAGCGCAAATTATCGTATCGATATGATTTTTATGAGTTGTCGCCGAATCGCAGACGGCTGCTTCAAAAGCAACAAAAAAAAGTACAGCCGGTATTAATATCCATTATTTGCACCAAATTTGTTTAGTATTACGTTAACCTGGTCATAAGCCGGTGCTTCAGTTTTTTCTTTACCTTATTTTCGGCCTTGTTTGCTTAGCGACACGATAGTCAATGACATTACGAAAATTGATCTTTTACTTTCAGCATCGGAATGGCGTCATTTCGTATTTGTGAAGGACGGCATGCGTTTAAAATGAGAGCTCCAACGCGCTGGTTTCTGGTTAATTGAATCATAGAACGGAGCCACCACAGACCAAGGTTAGCATAGGTAGCGCATTAATTCAGCAATTGCAAATTGTAAGGCATCCAATTAAAAACGAAATTATTTTACAATAAAGTGCATGTTGGGGAGATTAGAAAAGCGCCAGTTTGACGCTAATTCGAACGTAATCTATTCAGGGGAAAATATGTAGATGATGTATTGAATTATGTTAAAATATATGTGTTGAGTGATGGTCAATTTTCAATGCAAATACATGTATATAGTTTAGTCTGGTAACGGAAATATATACAGTGCGTCCCAGAAAAAACGAAACCGAGAAGTATCGATGTTTTATCATAACTTAGTCACAACTATAATTAATAAATGACACGTATTTGTAAAGCTTAGAGTCTCCCCTTTCATTTAGTGCTACTCAAGTGATGCATATTTCACGCATGAGTGATTAAAAGCAATTTGAAGGAAGGAAACCAAAAAGTCATTTTGCGGGCGGTATTTGAATTTCGAAGACAAAAATTACATTTCTGGAAAGTTCATTTTCTGCCATTTCAAATGACACCTGAATCAGGAAAAATGAGCCAGGAATAACAAAGTTCTGTTTGTTTAAAGTAATGCTTGCATTCCCAAAATTTTAAACAAACAAATACGTTTTCACTGGCTGTCTGCCCTAACAACACAGAAAGAAGACTCCGTTTCGTTGACGATCAACCATGCATGAAGACTTTTGATAACTCTCTTTGTTGCTACGGCAGGCAGCCATTGAAAACGATTTAGTTCAATCAACTTATGGAAATGCAAGCAAAAAATCTCGCTTACTTGGTTATGTCTTTTCGCTATACATTCGCATATTGGCCACGTTCATAATTATGGAAGCAATGAACTGCTGATCTAAAGTGAAATAAGGGCAGTATTCATATTTTCTTTTTGTAATGGGACATATTTGGGTTAATGGCGATTAACGATTGTAAAATTTGACAGAGGCAATGAGCAAATATGACAGTAACGTGGCTTTTAGAAGTAGTTTTGTAAGAGGTTGTGTATTCAAAAGTCATGTAGGATATACACCAGCGGCCCCCAGCGGCCCTATATTTAAATTCACACAATGATTGTGAATATCACAATGAATAAAAAAGCTGGCGCCATGTTATGATTCATATAATAACAATGCGAATATTGCGACATAATTGACCTTTAAAATTGTTGAAAAAAGCCACGTCTAGTTCATTTCGTTTTTCATACAGATTTGCACTCTATTATTACACTGGTTGTACGGAATCTGTACCCTATTGTAAAATAACACACGTTAACGTTACCATACACCATGCATAATATGTCTATATAGATATATATTTGCACAATTTATATCCCTATGATATTGTCATAAACTGTATTAGAAAATGGTCTCCGATACAGGTACTGTATAATCAGAATGATGATAGGTTCCTTCAGCTGCATATTTCGCATTATGTGTATATACATTATACCCGATTTTCTAGTTTGTGGATGATAAACAAACGACCGATCTCTGAGGAAATAATCCCATCGTTACAGTAGATTGTTACAGATTTTACTGTTGCTATTACAGTTACATTTGGCACCCCATACACATAGCCAATATAATTTGGCGCCCCGCCTGAAACTCAATTTAAAATCTAACCGTTTATTATTCCAAGAAAATTCAGTTTCTATTTCCTATAAGAGCGGGGGGTGTGCAATAAACGACATTTTCCTCTACCTTTAATCGTAGTCATATTATGTTTTCAGATATTTGTCCTGCAAAGGGGATACAGTACTTTTGACCGTCCGACCAATACTGCGATAACTAGGACAAAGGTAAAGTCGTTAAAACATGTTTGTCTCAAATTCTATACTTGTAAAGGAACTACCAGCCTAAAACCCCTGATATGATTCAAAGCATAATGAAAACCCCGTATGCGATTGCGGAAACCACAATGAACCTGTTGAAAGTGCAGGGAAACGCTGGCAAAACCATATTCGAATAGCGACCCAGAGAGAGAAAGGGAAAGAATGATCAGCAAAATCACAATAGCCTACATCCTGCGTACGTGTACATTAACATTTACAACTTACCAGTTGTAAGTTTTGTTAAAGACAAACGAAAGTAGATATTAATTTACATAAAGAGGTAAATTAATGCATGTTTCTATATCTTTTATAGCTATTTTCGTGATTTCGCGGTGGTGAGTGTCTCGCTATTGCTCTCGATACATGGGATTATTTATTAAATTATTTTAAACAGAATGATTTAAACAAAATCATTGCTGCATGTAATATCTCTCTCTCCTCTCTCATTCTTTCCCTTTCTCTCTCTCTCTCTCTCTCTCTCTTTCTCAGTAAGTCTCCAATCCTCATTCCATCTCATCTCTCTCTGCAAGAACAGTTATAATTAACAAAATTACACACACATACATATATATCATAGATATTATAGTGTGTAATACATTGTGTATCTGTTACATATATTCACGCACATTCACACACACACTCACACACACACACACACAAATATATATCAAATCTGTGTCTGTTTCCGATGAAAAGCAACGGCATAACATACAGTTGTAATATCACGAACATTGCGTTGATGAATAATTGATGCACTTGAAGCATCGAGGAATCACGCTACGCCTAAGATAATACCAAAAACTCTTTTTATGAGCGGTGGTGCATGGTGTGGTGTACTGGTACTGGTAGTAGTTTTCAATGAAAATGAGGATGGGGCAGGTATGCGCATACAGGTGTTCTCAAGTATTTGTGCATGATGCAAATGCATTGCGTACATAAATTATAGATGTACATGTATAATCTTTATGCATTGGTGGTCCGGCAAATATATAATAATAAATATGTAATAATAAATCTCGAGAAATTAATGATATGAAGCTCATGAACATAAAAGAATATGGAGTCTCATGAACATAAAAGAATATGGAGTCTCATGAACATAAAAGAATATGGAGTCTCGTTCGTTCTTGTTCAGAAAATTTGCCGGAGGATCTATGTTGAAGCGTTCTTTCTTCTTCTCCTCCTCCTCCTCCTCCTCCTTCTTATCTATCACATTCTTCTCTTCTACTTTCTTTAATCCTGAAGGTACTAGAAGATGAACGTCATATCCGGTTAGGAAAAGAATTCATTTAAAGAATTGTCTCCCTATAATATATATATATATATATATATATATATATATATATACAAAAGTATACACCTGTATATATACATATATATATCCCGACAACCGTTACCAATGTAAAGAAACATTATTATAAAAAGCACATACATTAATTGTATCTTTAAAAACCTTGCTATGTCAACATAATTCATAATGAGTTTCACATTCCGAATCGTTCATCGCGGATAGAACACCACAAGTAGGTGCAGACTGCCACTTACAAATAATTAGAATATTACACTAATCTGTATAGATTTAAAAGATGTTTGTTGGTGAGAGAATGTTTGTATTCCCCCTTTCCGTGGCGTCTACCAGACGGCCAGGGGGTTGGCCTATATACTGCAGGATTAACATACCCGAACGGAGTCTAAGCATTTTTGCAGGATACCAGTATAGTATAGTGTTGTTCGTCACTCTTGATCAGTGAAGCTCAAAGCTAAATATGTTTTAATCCCCTAACAAACCCTCTGCAGGCGGCTTGGTATGCATTCGAGCAAAATAGTCCTCGCCAACGCACATTCCACACCACATACAATTACAATACAAAGGAAGGAAATATAAAGAAAACAGAAATGTTTATTATTTTCTCACCTTAGAAGAATATCTTGAAAGACAGTTGATCAGTAATAAAATCCCGATTGCCAATGCCTGATTGCAACTTTTCTCGCTCTTTTTTATAGTTCCAAAAATGCTCAGCTAACACTGCACTCGATCAATTTAATAGTCGAATTCAGATGCTATTTTCAGAGGGCAAAACGTCAGTGAATGAGTGACGAATTTGCGAGCACAATCGATGACTGAAGCGGGCGGCTCTTAGCTCCAAACAAACGCTGAGCGGCTGGAGCTTGAAATGGATACGATTGCTGGCAGTCAATACTATTTGTCTCAGCGTCGAAAGTCCAAGGAGATATAGAAGAATGCTGTCAATTCGCAGTGACGTATATAGGCAGCCATGAACTTTGGAAATGTGGGCGAAAACTGTGGCTTTTCTTTCTCTTCAAGTTGCTCAGGCCCCAAGGACGTACAATTCTTCGTGTGTTAATTGCTGCCTGGCCTGTCGTGTACCAGTTCAACTAGTAGTATATGCGGGGGTACTTAATGAACACCGTGCAAGTCGTGTACGTGCGGACGTATTCGCTTTGAACTACACACCGATAACCAGGTCATTTTAGCACGGGTAAGACGGTGACGATTAACCGTTACTCACGCGTGCATGACCGCCGAACTGGAATTCAGCGTGTGGACAAGCGGCGCGTGGCCACTCCGATATTCGATCAATATTCACAGCGCCAGGCGGGTCGGGATTTTTCATTGACGCGAACCCGGGAACAATGAAGTGGGTTTACACAGCTAGGGGTGAAAAGAAATGGAGGCTTCACAGAGCCGAGGATTACCATTCTGGCCCAATTAAATATAAACTGCAATGTTAAAAAGCAAATAAGCAGGATCTGATTCTGAGCTCTCTCTCTCTCTTTCTCTCTGCCCCCCCTCTCTCTTGATGTATCATTGAAGTCAATCCCATTTATACCTGACCCTTGTTTGGATTCACAAATCAATAGCCTCCGCATAATGGGCCTTTTAGACCTAATACTGATGGCTTTGAGGAATTGTCACAATGATTACGCTAACCTTCATGTCAATGGTTGTAATTGTGACTTCTCAATTCTGGAGGTATAATCGACTTTGTATAATTTGTATATATCTTAATGTTTAGTCACCATTTCGAAGGCTTATGCTTGTAATTAGAGTATTAATCCATGTTGGGTCGTGATACATGAATGAATGATATTAAGTGGAGTTTTAATAAGAGCAGAAAAATGAGTGGAAGTTGTCAGTGAAATAATGAGTAAAATCCGATTAGAAATAAGAAAGTTATGAATTTTTGAAGTTGTCATCAGTGAAACACAAATTGACAACACTGTGACGTATCTTGCAAACAAAAACAAGACCTTAATTCAGAGACTCACAAGCGATTAAACTAGTGTGCCGTAACGATTGACTTTTTGAGAAGTCAACGTACATGACTTTGTGTCTATTTTACTTTGAGTTCATATTGAAAGCAAGAGCGTTCTGGTAAGCAGCACAGCACTATACAATTTATATCAGTGAGTTCATGGCGTTGCTGTATTAAAACAAAAGGAATTGGGGGGGGGGGTGGAAAGGGTTTTAATATAAGTTCTTTCTCATATTATGTTTGTTTATGTGGTATACACTATAAAACAGAATTCATCATTGTCATTTTTATTATTATTATTCTTTATCATTAATATGTTATTATTATTATCATTATTATCATCATTATAATTATCAATAGTATTATTAATATTGATATTATCATCATCATCATCATCATCATCATCGTCATCATCATCATCATTAATGTTAATTGATGATACCTGTTCCTACAAAGACTCTAATATTCGACTCAGAGAAAATAGGGGAAGTCCTGGCCGGAAGAAGAGGGGAAAAGTAAGAGAGAAGAGAGAGAGAGAGAGAGAGAGAGAGGTGGGGGGAGGGGGGAGAGAAGGGGGTATATATACATGCTATTTGGTTGATTTAAGATTTGTTTAAAATATTGAATATTGCATATTACTTTGTATGCTCGTTTTCCCTACCTCAATCATGATATGAACAAAATCTTTCTTGTGGCAATGGTAATCGGGATATTACCTTTACACTTTAAATCACCAGAAAGCTAATTAATTGTTGCTAGAGCACACAGACAAAATTATGAAACAACAGAGAAACACGGTATACGGGATCTACTGTTCATACGCACTCACACAAAATTCACGAAGTTTATGAATGACGACGACTTCGTATTGATAGAGCGCCACCACACGCTACCGGCATGACAACTTCTACACATATACATCGGCATTTGTCGTCATAGTTATATTCGGTTACCCTTGAATCTAAAATCCTTTCACTAAATCTCTCCTTTCGATATTTTATAAAAATAAATAATTGATGAGTACCTTGGAAAAGCAGTTGTAGTTATATCAATTTAGTTCATGAAATAGTATACATACATACTAGTTAAATAGCTTTGTGATTTCAAATTGTTAGCTCTGCCCCGTAGTTATATTACCAAATCATATCCATGAAGTTATCATTTTGATTTTCTATTTTAGGTATTATCAGGCCCCGGGTACCTACTTTCCAATATGAATAACCGAGAAGAAATAAATGAATAGATGCAATGCAAACAGAAAATTAAAAAAGAATACAATATAACTCTGTCTTCTTAATGACAAAGTGATGTAAAAAAAAAAAAATAAAAACAATATATATATTCGGTTTCCAAATTGATTATGACTAGGCACAACCGGGCCTTACACGCTGGTACAAACCCTTTCGGACTTCGTCGTGTATATGCCATGAATGTATTAATATCTGGGTAATATAAGCTTTATTGCTAATCTCTGATTTGACCTCCGCAAAAGAATACCGAGTAATCTATCAACGTCATTAAAAAGCGAGCAGAAGGGCGCCTTCTCTATCGAATGGATCAACATCCCCCCAAACGTATCTTTTCCTTGTTTAGCATAGCATTTCCATTATTAATATGCGAATCTGGCTTTTAGTATGGTAATCCCATTTGCTGGATGGCGTCGCGCTGTAACATACGGTCGAGGCGCCGGCTGCGAAACGCCCGGGCCATTTGTCATGTTCGTTACTTGCAGTTGCGCTCCCTGCATGCACACTGTGCGGCCGAGTCACAGAGCTATCACAGACGACATATTTTGGCGCCACTTTATTAAGAATGGTCTTTAAAATGGAGGATGGAAGCGATGGTTGTCCATGGGACGAGGCTTGCGAGGTTAACGACCCGGCAGTTAATAACACCTAGCCTCATCCTCACCTCTGGCAGTAATTTTAAGACTATAAGTGAAGCGCCAGAGTGGTGTGAAGGGAGTGAGTGGGAGAGAGGGAGGGAGAGAATGAGTAACATTAAGATATGAAGAGAGAAGGAGATAACAGGAAAGACCCAGATATATTCTTTTCTTCTCTCTTTCCTTGTTTCTCTCGTTCCTTTCTTTCTTCAGGACCTCTGGGAAGAACAGAGGCTTTAAAGTAAAGGCTCTGAATAGAGCGATCTATCCGTATTATTTTAAAGTAATTATCATTATTTGTTTAATAAGTACAAAATTATGTATGTATATACGTGTTTGTATACGGAAAATAAAACCAAACCGAACCCCAAAAGATAGATAAAGGAGGGAGGAAGGGAAAAGGAGGGAGAGAAAGGATGAGAGAGATAGAGAGAGAGAGAGAGAGAGAGTCAACGAGAAAATTAACATTGCATGTGGCTGTGGCAGCTACTCGAATTGCATTTAATATTTGCCTACTTCAGTGCTTTCTTAGAATTATCTAAACTGCTGTATACAAATTTTAAAAATCCGGCAAATGGTAATATGATAAGATATTATCAGTATTTAAGACATTTGTTTTACTCTGTAAATAAAAATCCTAGTTGTTAGAGCACTTTTCATTTTATATTTTACTTTGGTTTATATGCACAACCATTCTGCTGATCCATAATAATCAAAACTTAATTTTTGTGACATTAAATTATGATTTGTAATTTGTAAATTGTAATTGACATCAAAAATGTAATTCATATGATACAATATAATATCAAGTTAATTAATTATAATGTTAGTTAATTATAAAGCTCTATAACAAAACTTGAATTATCTGTAAAAATCTACAAAGAACCTGACAATGTGAATTCTAATATGAACAACGCTTAATACAAAACAAACAGAAACAAAAATCCAGTGCGCTGAATTATTAAAATGGGCGACATTTCTACAAATGAATTACAATTCATATCTGATGCGACAGGCCGATGTTATCATAAATACAAATCATAATTTGCAATGACCTCTTCGCAACTGGTACGCACATGTTTGAACATCAAACTCGAAATTTTTCAATGAAATCCTGATCAACTTTTATCATCACGAGAAGGCTATTTCCGTGGCATCTGTTAAGCGGGAAGGGAACCACGATTTCAATGTCGATAATTAGCTGATAATAGTGAGTAGTTATTGGTCAGTGATGATAAAAAAGGACGAACTTTCGCACATTTAGTGCACGTTGAAAGCCCGACGAACAGGATTGGATTTAATAGTCCACTGAATTTTGAAGCGCCCGTTATGAGTCAAATCCTGAATAAATCACCATAATTCTCCAACTATAAAGACAGATTAAAGTAATATCATGATGCATGTTATAGATTCAACATCAGATTGTTGATCATGTTGATTGCAACTGCTATAACAAGACACAATACCAAATACCTACGAAAATTAATATTCAGAACAATTTAATTGTTATGTTGTACGACGATGTTACAAATTGGTACACACGTATACACATTCACACACACACACACACAAATACCACACCCCGCCCATACGTATGGATATCGAACCTGATTTTTTTTCAATGAAACTCCCGGCTTATGACAAATAAAGAAATAAATTGGAATCCTTACGTCATTATACTTTATCTACTTGTAGTCCTTGGAATTTTAATGAATACCTGAATTCAGTTGGACAACTAAAGTCGTGGGGCATGAATCGTTATCATTGTTCTTGTTTCTTAACTTAAGGATCAATGACATCAAAGATAAGGTCGCGTCGGTTCCATAAAACAGGGTTTACATCTTTCAGTACACGAGGTTGAAATGAAATAGGCGCCTTTTGGGGGCGATTGGTGTTGCTTGTCGGCGGTTGACATGAAAAGAGACCCGCTTGTGTTACTTCGAATAAGAAAGAGAAACGTTTACCAGAGTATTTGTAGTTTAAGTTTTATTCTCCTCCCCTCCCTCCAAAGAGTGCACATGTTTATTCATGTGATGGTGCTCGTTTTGTTAGTGTGGGTGTGTGTGTGCGTGTGCGTGTGTGTGTGTGTGTGTGTGTGTGTGTGTGTGTGTGTGAGCATGTGTGTGGATGTATATTTGGATGTATGGATGTATATCAGTGTCCATATGTTTCCATTTATCGGTATGGAATGGATATGAGTTTCTTTTTTTCTGTATGGAATTGTTTAATGAGATATAAATAAACTGTATTAAGAACACAACAAAAATATACAAAGGTTTTTTTTTCAGGGGCAGGGGGGGGGGGCTTTAGGGGGAGAGGGAGTTTCAGGTATTTTATGTTATATTGTTTCCATTCTGTCATTATTTGTCATAATATTCGAAACGTATGAGCTTGTTTTTGTATAAAATGTAATTTTGTTTTCTATGAATTTATTGAATGGAAGCACAATAAATAATATTCAAAACAAAAATATTTGGGCGTGTCTGTGCGTGTGTGGGAGAGTTTGGTGAGGGTTTGTGCGTGCGTGAGCCAGAAGAAAAAAAGAATTAGAAGGGAATGAACTGAAAAGAAAAATGTATTCGCCAATATTGTGGAGGAGCAAAGAATGACTCGTGTTTTACTGAGGAAGCTATTGTTGATATTCTTTACATATTCTAAAAATAAGTAAATCCTGCATCGAGATGAAATGCAAAATGGAATCACGAGATGTAAGTCAAATATTTAATATGCAACTAAGGGATATAACTTGCAGAATATAACTTTTCACCACTCAATATACCTTGATTATATTTATAAAAAAGTTATTTTATAACTTAGCTTCGCTTATGGAAGCTCTTTCTCTCTTTACAATAACTGTACATTCAGAATGGCAACCAATATCTTTTTTTTTTGTTCTACACAATGGAAAAGGCCGAATTATGCCATTTCTACGTGCAAATCCTGGAAATATGAAATATTAATGTCGATTTTTCTTCGAGCAATGCTCAAAATCACCATGGGCGCGGTATTATATGGATAATACCCAGGTCTCTGCGTCGCCTGAAAGCTGGTAATATGTCATGGCTCAAAGCAGTACAACCTACTTTTATTAATCCCGCCTATAGATACCCTTTTCCTGCTAGGATATTGGCAGTTCCACTCATGGGCGTATCTAGGACCTTATAAATAAGGGGGAGGGTTACAATACCGAAAATTATACAAGTAAAGGGGACATTTTTATGTGTGTATTTGAGGTATGCCGGTTAGGATCAAAACGGGGCAGGGCGGGGCGGTTGTGCCCCTTCCCTCTGATTCCGCCACTGGTACCGCTTACAACACCCCAACTTCCATCAAGAAAAATGAAAAGAGGTACCCTAACCCTACTCCCATCCCCGACCCCTTCCTACTATACAACAGAACTATGCCCCTGCCATTACAGAGAGATCGAGTAAATGAACGAACAATTTCCCCTCTATTTTCTGTTATCTTACAAACGACCCTCGGCTTATGTAGTCATACATTCAACTCAATTCAACTAAAGATTTTATATGAAAAACATAAAAACAGCTAAATAGTTCACATTGAAAGCTATCATACAGTGAGTTTACATTAATTTTGAAAGAAAAAACATGAATCCAATTCAAAATGCAATAATTTCACAAATGCGATTATAACAAGGATTTGCATTTTGAACCCTACACAATCCGATTTCCCTAAAGAATTAGAAAAGGAGACTGAGAAAGAATTGGACAAAAAGGGCTGGGAATATTGCCTATAATTATTTTCAGACATAATGGTTGTTTTAGAAAGAATACAGTAACTTAATACTGATAATCTTACAATGTTCTTGCTTACGACTTACAGTTATAATAAGATATTTATAAATAGACATACAAATTTGTAATACTTAAAACCCACACTCACTTGGTTTTACATATTTCTACATTGGTGTAATTGCAAAGAGATTTAATTTTAATGAATCACATATACATGTATATAGGCCTAATCCTTTAATAATGGATATAGACGATAAAGACGATAATTGTATATATAGGCCTATATAGAGACGACAATTGTGTATATAGGTTAATTTTCACTTATTGACGTCGAATGAAACAACCGAAAACAAAAATGTAATGCATTATTGCCAAATAAAATCAACAAAAAACAGTTTATTATCCGAATTTTCGTAGCGCAAATTTGTTCCTTCTTAAAGGAGGTTATAGGCCTAAAATATGAGCTTCGATATGAATATATATATATATATATAAAGATATATATATTTATATATATATGTAAACACACTCCTTCGCACTGTTTCTTCTACCACGTGTTCGCCCATACTCAAGATGATCTCATTTATTTGGTGGGGTTAGCACTCACATAATCACGCTACACAGCGGCCACGTGACATGCCTCTTGCCAACGTGACGTAGTAAAGAGTAGGCTACGTATCAAGGTACCTGTCTAGTTGCAGAATCTGATCTTGGCGACTCATTTTTTGTATGGTTTTACCCTCAAATCAAAGATATCACTGACGCCGTACAACGCCTCGTGTGCATAAAGCTATTGCTCGTGGCAAACACGACGTATCAATCCGATTGCGTTATTACATGCGCTAATCAGTCCTGCAAAGGAAATTAGTCCATGTACCAGTAATTCACCACATATAGTTTGCATAGTGTATAGTATGCACTCACTCTTTTAAACAAGGCTAGTCTGTCGCAAATGGCGCGTCAAAGACGGCGTCAGTCACTGCGTCAGAACTGCGTCAGTCACTGATGCAGTCCTGCGTTAGCCGATGACACCTTTTTGCAATGGGCATTCATGCGTCAATGCGATTTTTTTTAATATTAAAGTAATAACCCGTACTTGACGTCCGTAGTCCTAATGCCCTTGAGAACGTTACAGTTCCTCAGTATTTTTCAGGACCTGGGAAATGGCGTCTTATGTCCTAGGAAAGGGTGTTTATTTAATGTGCATTACTCCTCTCTACCCAGAAGTATACACGGACAGCTGTAATTTGAATAAGCGTCAGACGCAATGTAGATAAAGTGCTTTGGGATACAGTTATGTGCCTTGCGAGGGCTCGAACCCATTACCTGTAGCTCCAGCTAAGTGACCTTACCACTCGGCTACGCATCCTCTGCAAACCTAAACCGCGCATCAACAACAAGAAACAACAGCAACAAATATATATATATATATATATATATATATATATATATATATATATATATACATGTATATCCTATAGCCCTAAATTCCTTGACAAGCAAACAAAAGGAGGGCGAAAAAAGAATGAAAGAATTAAGGTAATAGTCTGACTACTTTTTTACGTTTTATAGTTCTTTTGAGATTTGACTGAAAACTCTCCTGCTGATCAAAAGATGGTAAAATTATCATTGGAACAACACATAAATACCAATCATGTGCGACCACATAGTGGCTTCTCAAAGTAAACAAACAAACAACCAAACAGTCAATCAATCATCATTGAAGTTATCATTGAAATAAGTATCATTTTCAAATGGAGGGATACAATATTTTTGTCATGCAATTGTAATACACCTACTGTCAGATGAAAATTAAAGTTTTATTTAGTGGTATGAATACAATGTATGTGTTTACTCAAATTTTTAGAAGCCATGAAAGAAAATCTTCTATTTTAGTGTAAGTACGGAATTTTGTGCATAGTTGTGAATCACCGTGAAAAGTGAGCTTTCGTAGGTAGATGTAGAACTATAATTTTCAAAAAAAATCCTTGGTAGCAAAAACAAACCAATCAACAAGCAAAACAATTAGCGCGAGTCATTTACAATAGCAGTAGTAGTAGTAGTAGTAGTAGTAGTAGTAGTAGTAGTAGTAGTAGTAGTAGTAGTAGTAGTAGTAGTAGTAGAAGTAGTAGTAGAAGTAGTAGTAATAGTTTTAGTAGGGATGGTGGTAGTTATTGTTGCGATATTAATATAAGTAGAATTGACGGTGGTAGTATTAGCAGTGATATATATAGATGTAAAAATACAGTTTTGGGTTATAATTTTTCCCGTCATTCAGATATTGATTGTTAATAATGATATATTCACAGTTAAACACGAGATCATATCCACATACACAGTAAAACAAAACGCAGTACATCAGACACTTCAAATGAACATTACTAATATACATTTTCTGGAGGCCTATATCCTAATTTCAATCCCCATCTGAATACACTCGTGCAAGCAGATGGCTGCACCGAGTAAAGTTCTAATCATGTTCACCGTATATTTCGCAAGGCGAGGGTACGGCACACCCGTTACACAGAAGCCTGGGAGTAACACCATTTTCTCCGAAGTTCATGTGCTACGTAGGTTGACAGCGAGGGTAGGATCACAAACAGCTTAGCGGTTGGCAAACGCGCACCCTATTGTGCAATTCAATCCTGTTTATTTCACGAACTGTTGTGATACCGCGCATCCGATATACAAGAGTTAACAGAATAACAACTTCTACCAGAGTTCATGGTTATTGATGTTGACTTTTTCATTCTCCTGCTTTTTGTTGTTGTTGCCAAAACAACTATCTCGAAAGACAACTTAGCTCTCAGATAGCATATGAAATGGGATTATGGGCGTTAAGCCAAATAAATTAAATTGAATTGAATTTGAATTATAGTATGAAATTATTTGATTTGATTTCAAATTTATTTGAATTGATTAGAAAGATTGTGACGATCGTACTTGCTGAACTTGCAATTAGCGTTTCATATATGTTATTCATTAAAAATAACTACCCACGATTGTTAGCCAAATATTTGTTGTTTTTAACACATCATTTACTTTTAACTTAATGCCGATCTTTAACGATATCATTGATTACAAAACTCATTTATTTTTAGTTAAAAATGTTTGACGCTTCATGCCAACGATAGGCCGATATCGATGAGCAATCAACGCTTAGCCCGGTTGCAAGATTTTATGTATTCCATGTGGGTCAATAACTCAATATTACAAAAAGGGATAGAGATAGGGAAATATAGAGAGATGGAAAGTGTGAGAGAGAGAGAGAGAGAAAAAGGGAAAGAGAAAGAGAGATACAGAGAGAGAGAGAGAAAGAGGGTGTGAGAAAGAGAGAGAGAGAGAGAGAGAGAGAAAACCCCCAAAATCCATTATAAAAGCTTTCAATGTTAGGCCTCCTGGGAGTAATTTAAAATTCGTAAAGAAATTTCGACGAGATACACCCGTTGAACCATAAGGCCATGACGTACGTGTAGGTAAAATACCCTGCCTTTCAATTCAAGCGCAAAAAGGCACGCGGAATGAAAGATCATGTTGGTGTAAACCGTTCAACGGGTGAATCTTTGATTCTAATAAAAACTGGGTGGAGTTCGAAACAATGGCAAAACCTAATATTTCAAAGTGGGCCGCTGGATTGTTCTTCGGTTTAGAGCGATTAATCCTTGTTTAACCCATCCTTGATCACCTTGATTCTAAAGGGAGTAAAGGTGTGGGAAGAATAATATATGAAGGACTCAACAGCATTGCCAACGCCCCTGGCAAGACAAAAACTTGTCTCCCTTCTCGCTAAACATTCCTTCGTGTTTCCAATAGGCTCAGGAAACTAAAAGCGTCCTAGAATGAAATAACCCCGCGTAATCAAGAGTTTAAAAAAGAAGCGATTTTCCTTCCTCTGCTTTGGATTAAAAAGTCAAGCTTATAAGACGTAAGAAAGCTTTAAGGGATGTGAATTTTTTTTTTCTCCCCTAGGCAGGACAATTGAGTTACGGAGAAAACCAAAGCAAAACTTTGATAAAGAGCGAGAGATAGAAAGAGGGAAAGAGAGCGACATGAGAGAGAGAGATAGAGAGACAGACAGGCAGAGAGAAATGGGTCGGATAAGAACGAGAGGGAGAGTGAGATGGATAGAGAAGGTGAGAATATAATAAATGGAAACAGCGAAGAATGGAGAACGAGGAGAAAGAAAGTAAGAGAGGGGAGAGAAAGAAAGTAAGAGAGGGGAGAGAAAGAAAGTAAGACAGGGGAGAGTACGTTAGAGAGTTGAGAGAGAAAGCAAGAGAAAGGTAAAGCGACAAAGAAGAAAAGAGAGAGAGATAGAGATAGAGAGAGAATGACAGAGAAAAAAAGACAGTGAGGCAGACAGAGGGAGAGGCAGACAGAGGGAGAGACAGACAGAGACAGACAGACAGACAGACAGAGAGAAAGCATCCACACCACAGGGGAACCAACATTACCTCACTTGAAAATCTGTGAGTGTGTGCATCAGGTCATGAAATAAGAAAAAAATCGCCTGGCTGGCAGAAGGGCGTTAGCTCGAATTTCAAATATAAAATGATGCGCTAAGCAGAAGGGCGTTAGCACTAAATCGCCTCAAACTTTTATAAAACTGACTTATTTCCGAACAAAATTTGTGGCCGTGTTCTACTATAACATTTCTATTAGTCTTTTAAGTTTTATACCAATTTTCCGGACGGAAAGCAGTTTAAATATAAAACAAATCTTTAAGTGCGAATAATTGGAAAAGTAGTATTCGAGTCGCTCGCGCGCTAACGCCCTTCTGCCACCCGGGCGACGGATTGCACACGATCAAGATGTATTCCACTGAAAATACAAGATCAAGCGACTGATCCATACATTTCCACTTATACCGTAAAAAATCAGGTCAGATATTAAGAGTGATGGATATTTAATCTGAGAAAACCAAAAAGACGGAGGGCACCTGTCCATTTACTGAACCATAATCATAGAAACCTTTTAAACCACGGTCCCTATTACGACTGCCATGATAACCTTATCGGCATTAAAGACGGTAGAACTGAATATTTATTCTTTGTGAATGAAATATGAAAGTACTTAAAGTACTTGAATAATTGTGCAGAAAATAATTTAAAACTGCTTGGGAAAATGGAAAGCTTCAGCCATCTAGCTTTTTTGACTGTATTAGAAAGGAAGTTTGCCCCTTTTGTTGTATTTTTTGGTGTTCTGAGCGCGTCAACCTTCCTCAACGGTCGGGGAGGGGGGACCAACATTATCCGCTACTAACATTTTCTTAACGAAAATATAGATAACTACGCGATATATTGTATTCGTTATCTTATCCGAAACACTTTGGATTCGTATTGCGTTACATACAACAACATTAATAAGTACCTTTAAAGCCCGTCTGCACTAGTTTGGCCAGGAGGGATTAGACCTCCCAGCATGGTCACTGACAGGTGCTTATCTCATCAACTCAGCTCTCAATTAACATAAGGAAAAGAAGATCATGGGGGACCAACGGGCACCGCTTAGGCATTGTTTTCTATATAGAGGGAGCAAGTAGCTACAAGTAGTGCAGCGGGGCTTTAATTAAAGGAACATCGTTTTAGTTATAGCAATGGTTCATACCCTAATTATCGAGTATGACTGATCATGAAATATCTGTTCAAAATCGACACCCGTTCTCATTTCTCCAGATTCCTTCTGGGTCTCATTTCCAAAAGCATTGAAAATGCATCTTTATTCGTTCAATTTGAGATGTTCTCATTCTTTCCCCTTGACGGAATAAGGTCTGTAATATTCTAGGTCATAGACAAATAGATATCCTATCATGACGTCATTGTTTCCAGCTAGAGGGGGCAATGGTAAAGCCGAGAGAATCAAAATGCCTTCTGGCTTTCAATTTCATTTCGGATGATATTTTAAAGGCTCACGTCTGTATATTATATAGAACAGCCTTGACACAAGGATATATATATACCTCAGAGGTCAGAGGTCAGAGGTCATTAATTGTATTATAGTTATCATAGAATACTTACGCACAATAGGAAAAACAAATATTGGAATTAAATGCAGACACAGGGTTATAAAATGTAATTATAATTGATAGAAAATTCTTATGTGACATGTGACACCCTCTTTTTTTTGCTCGTATTCGATTGGCATGCTTTAATAGAGATATTCCTGGGGTTCATACATTTTCTAGTACGTATGTCTGCTATGATATTTCAAAGGGAAAAAAAGAAGACAAAAAAAGGAAATGGGAAGTTTATTCTCCAATTTCCGAGGCAGAAAAAATTGACAATAGTCTTCGAAATGTCAACAGAACGGTCGCATTGTTAGAGATCTGTATGCCTGGTATGAGGTCAAATATTGAGGTAGAGAGAGGCCGAGAAATAGGAAATGAAGGGAGAGACGAGTAGAAATAGAGCGAGTGAGTGAGTGAATAAAAGAGAAGGAAAGAGAGGAGAGAGAGAGAGAGAGAGAGAGAGAGAGAGAGAGAGAGAGAGAGAGAGAGAGAACAGGGGCTGAGTATGGGGGGTCTTTAGTCATGGAATAGGAAGGTGTATGTTTGCAAGGAGGGTTTTTATTTTTTAGTGGGAGGGGGGGGGGGAAGAGTCAGAAAATAGAATAGAGACAGGATATGAAGGAATACAAAGTAATGAAGGGGGCGCTGTTTATATTTGAAGCATAAAATATGAAGACACGGTATTACCCCCATTAGCCAAATGTTTAAGGACAATTACCCCTATTATATAACCACCGAAATGGGAACTACATGTCCTAGATTAACCTAGAAGATAACATTCGAAATTCTATTTTAAAAAAAATTGAGTTAACTCAACTGCGTCAAATCTACACGATCTTTCAAACCGATGAAAGGCAATACATTTACTTCAGAATCATTTTCTCTCGAATTTTGCCTTCTCTACCTTTATGCATTATATTTGAATTCAAACAAGACATCAATGGAATAGCATTGTCATAGCAATCACGGACGTTAAACCCAAACGAGTTGGCGATTGTGTTGCACAAATTCGAAGGATAATATTCTAATGACGATTGTGTCAGAGGGAACGATGAAGTGAATGGTATGGAGGGACGGATCATTGATTTCTAAATGAAGGGTATAGGGACCTCAGGCAGAGGGCTGAGTTTTCATTAATTTTTTAATTTTAATTATTGATAAAAGAACCAGGAAGGAGAGAAGGTAGACTAGAGGAGTGAAGTGACAGGGGAAAGAGAGAAAGATATATATATAGAGAGAGAGAGAGAGAGAGAGAGAGAGAAAGAGAAAGAGAGACAGAAAGAGAGACAGAGAGAGAGCAAGAAAACAGTTAAAAATGGGGAAAAGACATATCACAATTGTCATCATCACGCACAAATAAAATTAAAGAGAAAGGGGGATAAACAGAAATACAGAGACATTAATATGGAGAGAGAAAGGTAGAGGGTGAGAGGGATATTGGGTGTGTGGGGTGCGATCGTGTGTCTCAGTGCGTGTGTGTTACGAAGAGAGACAAATATATATATATATATAGAGAGAGAGAGAGAGAGAGAGAGAGAGAGAGAAAAAACAATACTTTAAAGATACTATGTCCCTTTTGCAGTCAACATCAAATTATGTAGAACTTTGCAGGAATTTTGAATATGTCATGTATGTCCTATCTGTGAAATTTAAATGTTAGCAGTGTCCTAATATTCAAATTATGCAAGGAAACCCGTTTACTTGCTAGACTTCACTGTCAGACACTATTGAGTGACTGACTGGCTTTTTCATCTTTGGTAATAACATATACATAAAATGAGCTGTAAAGGGTACATGAGCATTTGTCTACATCAATAACCCACTTCTTGTAATGGCCAAAATTAAACTGATTGAATCTTTGCGCAGCATAAAACGTACGATCATTCGGTACAATGGTCGTTATTTTCCCACTTAAAGACATTTTCAAGCCCCCTTTTTTTAGGGAAGTTCTAAATTAGTATTGTCTTTAAAATGCCGTTGGAATTTAACCTTTTCATTTTTTTGGCCTGCAAATAGGACATAGTACCTTTAACATGTTCGTGATGCTCATAGGTTGAAGAGCTCTAAACCGCAATGTGTGTGTTGTCGAATATTGACAAAATAGTCTTTTCAACATCGGAAAAAAGATTTATAGGTTCGATGCCATCCAAATCACAGAAGAACGGGTAAGAAAGCTCGTAAACAAACCAATTAGTGAACAATAAATTGGGTATAGCTGACGTTGTGATTGCAATCTATAGTTCTCTGAACACAAAATGATAAATTTGAGATACTGAAGTACAATGAAGGATTTGAATCTCTATAATATTTCATCTCCGCTGGTTTTTATTTTTCATTTAGTAAAAGAATAATACCAAAAAAGTAGTTGATAAAACTAGTGACAAGTACTTTTTAGGATTTATTTTCATTTCATATCTTGTTTTACTCATGCTATTAAAAAAGAAAGATTTTAAAAATTGTTCATTTACATTCGAGCTAGTTCTTCAACGGTCACCTCTTTGCCCGCTTCTCTCCACCCCCTCCCATCTCTCCCCTCTTTCTATCACTCTCTCTGTCTCTCCGTCAGTTTTCTTACTAATTATTCTCTCTCTCTCTCCTTTGTAGTAACGTCTTCTTTCGATATATCTCTGCAGTATAACCTAACCTCCCCTCATCCTTTTACTCCCCTTTCCGCTTTCCTTTACAGAGGTTTACTCTTCTCTCTCTCTCTCTCTCTCTCTCTATGTATCTCTATCCCTCTCTATGTATCTCTCATAATTTCCTTCGTGATATCTTCTTTTTTAAGTACTCTCCCTTTCATTCCTTATTTTCCTTCTTCATCACATCTCTCTTTCCTTGTCTCAGCAACTCCTTCTCACCATCCAACCCAAATCGCTACCAATGATCGATGTCTCGATGATAGCCCCATTGATCGCGTAACGAGAAGAATCCCGTCAACAGAATCAATTTCAAGTGCACTCGCAAATCGAACAAAGGAGTATGGGAAAGAGAGAGAGAGAGGGAGAGAGAAAGAGAGAGAGAGAGAGAGAGAGAGAGAGAGAAGGGAGGGTGGGAAGGGGTAGGTTGAGTTAGAAAATGATAGAGAATATGAGGAGGAGGAGGAGGGGGAGGAGGAGGAGGAGGAGGAGGAGGAGGGGGAGGAGGAGGAGGAGGAGGAGGGGTTAGAGTAAAAACACAGAAGAAAATTAGATATAATTATAGAGAGAGCGGGGTAGGTAAATGAGAGGTAGGAGATAGAGAGATACAATTGCAGATAAAGTGATCGAAAAGAGAGGAGGAGAGGATACCAGTGGAAGAGCGTGAGAGATATGAGAGAAAGAGAGACAGAGAGACGGACAGAAAGAGACTCTAGGCCTGTCTTCATCAGAGAGTTATAGCAAGAGAAACGCGGAGAGAAAGAGAGATTGAGAGAGAAGAATGCAAGCAAGAAAATAAACCACGACCCTGCCACTGTACGTCGCCGAACAACAACAGCGCTCGATTTGTTGAAAATATTCCTCTTCTTTTCATGTCAGGTTGAGAAAATGGATGTGAGGGAGGTCACCGTCAAAATTGCTAGAAAAAAGGACGCATATTGGGAGTAATTTGTATCGTGGATTGAAACGAATTCGTCATCACAGCCCAATGGCTATGCATTATTTCAGAATGTTAGCCTGATGTATGCCCTAAGTGCCTCTATGAATGAGGGACGTGCATTCTTTTTTTTTTTCTCGTTTTCCTTTTCATATGGAGTTCCTTTCTCGCGTAAACAAATCGGGTAGTCTGCAGCTCCCTGTACACACGGAATTGAAGCAATGCCGTCTTTTTATCATGATCGCGAGAGCCCTTATATTGTATAGGGTATAATTTCCACTTGAATCATTATTGTAAGTTTTGTTGGTTTCTTAATAATGTAAGTGATCCAGGCAAATGGAAACAGTTTTTGTTTTATTACACCAGAGGGGTAAAAAAGAGCCCACCTTCGATAACTTGGGCGGGGGGGGCGGGGCGATTTGCAGGTATAAACCCTTGTCATGACATTATGATACATTTAATAGTAATTAATATTGAAACAGGGGGGGGGGGTAGACCTATCATGGCACACCCAGTTTCAATTTCTTGTAAAACCTTGAAACTGGCCCACAAGACCTCAAATTATTTGGGGGCACCTCCTTCGATCGCCCTCCATATTATAAATAAATAGATACATAAATACATGATAAATACTTATAAAGCGCACTTATCTAATAACTTACTCAAGGCGCTATACAAAACAAAATACACAAATCTCTCTCCAGAATTTTAACAACATAATATCATTAGTATCTCCCTGCTCTGAGTAAATAAAACCGTTTTAACATGTTTCTGAAAGGTTTCTAGCCATTAAATGTTTCGAATGTCACTTGGCAGCTTGCTTCCCCTCACCTATGCGCTTCCTCACTGTACAAACGATGATTTTTTTTCCCTCTCTCATTTATGAATTCATGTTTATACGTTTGCTTTTAATAGTAAATATCTAAACTTAATAACAATGGGAAGTTTACAATTTGACGCTATATATTTCAAAATATGCATTCACAATATGTCACTCCAATAGCATGGACTTATTTGCACATTTCTCTTGTGTACTTATCTGTCAAGTGATAGGCCTACCTATGTTTAATATAGATTTGATAATATAATTAACGATATATGTGTTTCAGGAAAAAACAAACACGCGTATCACTATGAACATGACGGACAAAGAAAGAGGACAAAATATACAATTTCCATTCTACCCTCAACAATTGCTGTGGTAGACAAAGGAACATCCCTCACTGCTATTATGTAAAATAAGTAGAACAGGTGAATACCTGTTGAGGGTAGAATGAAAATTGTATATGTTGTCCTCTTTCTTTGTCCGTCATGTTCATAGTGTATGTGACATGATTTTTGCGGAAGGGAGGGGGGGGGGTGCCACTTTTGTGAACTTTGAACATAACCCTTATTTCCTTAATTACAGGTTTAGTATAATTTTATAGATTATTATGATTTATTACATTTTGTTGGAATGAAATAATGATAATGAAATAAACCTAAGTTTGGTTATCATATTTCGTGTCAATGGCGGAAGGGGAGGGGATTGCAAATTTCGTGAACTTTGAACGAGACCCTTTCTTTCGCAAATCCAGCATATTATCTGCTCAGTTCGGGTTGGTAAAATATATAATGAAAGTAATAACCACAAACTAATATGATGGTGTGCCTCTCTTTTGCCAGAATTCATGCTTCCATAATTTGATTACAAAGATGAAAGGAAGTGGTTGGGAGACGAGCAGCGACAAACTCTTAAATTCCATCCAGAGATTCCAGACATAAAAAAGGTTATGTGAACTTTAAAAGCTTATAACCTTTATCCCTCTCTTTCTTTCGTATATCAAACAGTAACTTAAAGTGACTCGGTAACATTGTTGAAGGATGATGAAAAAACTGTGTAATTTTTGTATGAAATGTTACTTATTATATTCCTTCTACTCTACTAACCCTCTGGCATGCAAAAAATCCTGAACAAATTCTCAAATCACAGAGATATTTATGGTTTTCTTTGAAGGTGTCATTGGTCAACACCTTCTAACAGTAAACTCTCCCTACCATATTTGAATTTTCCCAACCGTTTTTCCATGAAAATAAGACATAAGACAGGATTTAAAAAAACTTTCAACATTTAAATGTCTGGAATGATATATAAAGCCAATTCATAGCTTTGTTACGATTTACATTCACCTAAAATTGAATTAAATTGTAATAATATAGTTGGGAGAATTAAGGAATCGATCAGATCAGTTTTTCCCAATTTTTATCGTTAATAATGGTCCGTTTTCACTCAAACTTTCAGATTATCTTTAATTTTACTTCTAGCATTGAAGTCACTACCTTAGCACCATTTTCTCTCATCTGAACAATGTTACCAAGTCCCTTTAACAGTTCCCCGTCTGCTGTATACCGTAAAGAAATCGGTTATGAACTGCCAAGCATGCCCTCTTGGGCAATTAAAAGCCCAACTCGGGTGTTTTCTTTCTTTATATCTTTATTTATCATCATTAGTATGATTATTATGATTGTTATTATCAATATTAATATCATTCATATTATTATTATCATAAGGAGTAAAAGTAAAAGTAGTAGTAGTAGTAGTAGTAGTAGTAGTAGTAGTAGTAGTAGTAGTAGTAGTAGTAGTATAGTAGTAGTAGTAGTAGTAGTAGTAGTAGTAGTAGTAGTAGTAGTAGTAGTAGTAGTAGTACTAGTAGTAGTAGTAGTAATAGTAGTAGTAGTAGTAGTAGTAATAGTAGTAGTAGTAGTAGTAGTAGTAGTAGTAGTAGTAGTAGTAAAGGTGGTGGAGAATCGGAAAATCATTACCCAATCATCAACCATTATACCAAGTATTTTAAGAGGTTTCTCATTAATTTCTTAATATCTTTATATGGGATGTAATGGAGCGAAAAAGGGTAATTTGCAACAGGTCCAAACATACAACACCTTTTTCTCTTCTCTTTCTCTTCCACATTTCTTTTGAAGAAGAAACGAGGACTTTATAGATGTTATCGTTCTCTGCACCATGTCTTTAAAATCGAAACGCATGTTTTCATCATAATCATTTATATAATTGATA
This sequence comes from Mesocentrotus franciscanus, assembly GCA_037976565.1. NCBI lineage: Eukaryota > Metazoa > Echinodermata > Echinoidea > Camarodonta > Strongylocentrotidae > Mesocentrotus > Mesocentrotus franciscanus. The sequence goes on along the minus strand of CP137682.1, from coordinate 15,425,102 downwards.
AAAGAAGGCACGCAATGACGTTATCCTTTACAAAAATGGAATCACAAGAGAAATGAAATTGTTTTAAAATAACATGTTTACAATCATGGTTTATTTGAACCAGAATTGTTGAATTTACATGAAAATACGTATAGAGAATACGAAACTGAAGGCAAAAATATCCAAATGTGAGAAATATCTGAGTTTTCTAGGTCGGATTCACAAAAGGCCGATTCAAAAAGTTTGCAGTGCGTAAATAGCTCGACCTGTAATGACCATAGTAATTGCATCCGGCGTTCCCATTTATTTTCTTCTCAGATATAGTTTATGAAAATAACTCGATTAAAGCTCCTAGCCCGGCCCTGGACTATTCACGTTTTTCTGAGGGCAAACAAAGACACAGTTGCGTGCTCGTGTGATATTAAGGAGGTACTTTTAGAGGGGTATTTTTAGGAAAATGACTGATGACACTTTTTGGCTCCTGACACTGGCTGTTGAATCCATCAAGTTATTGAGAGACCAAGCAACAGATGCGTCTCCGCAGTCACTCTGCGGATCGGAAAAGCATCAGAACGGAGGAGTGAATGAGGGAGAGAGAGAGAGAGAGAAAGATAGGGAGAGAGCGAGGGAGCGAGAGGGAGAGATAGAGAGAGGTAGAGAGAGAGAGAGAGAGAAAGAGAGAGAGAGAGAGAAAGAGAGAAAGAGAAGATGAGACGAGTGAGAGACGAATAGAAACTGGATAAAAATGAATTAGAATGAGAAAGAATGGATGAAAGTAAGATGCGCAGAAAATAGAAAAGAAGAAATAGGGAGAAAGAGAGATATGGATTGCGGGAACAAGAATGGTCGTTGCTATAAAAAAAAACCTACTCGCCAAACAACAAAAAACCATGAAAACACACAGACAAAAAAAATAAACAACACACACACACACCCACCCCTACACCCACACACATACACGTCACCTATTGATGCAAAATGGTGCGCTTGTGATTGAATTAACAGCACTATACTTCTTCTTCTTATCCTGTTCTTCTTCTTCATCTCCTTCTCCTCCTCCTTATTCTTCTTCTTCTTCTTCCTCTCCTCTTCTTAACCTCTTCTTCTTCTTCTCCTCTTCTTCTTCTTCTCATAATGCTCTTCCTCATCCTCCTTTATTTGGATATGATGATAACGTTGCCAAATTCAATCAACATTTCGCAAAGAATCCCCAAAGCAGCTTTCGATAAATCAGTGCGTTCGCACACTTGTCTTTGGATACCCTCCACAAAGGAATAGGAATAGGAAAAAAACAAAAAAACAAACAAAACGGGGAAACCCCGGGAAGTGTACGTGGGATGCTAGTGTGCTGATTGCTGTGAAAAGCACGTATTATAACTCAAAATCAAATTACCAAGGAGACGGTTTTAATGAAATTATCGCAAAATTGGTAAGATTTCGTAATCCATCATCAGGATTGATATGTTACATCCTGAATTTTCTATTTGGCAAAGGCAATGAAACGTTACGCTTCAATCAAAGTTACTAATTCTTTAATCGAATGCCTTTAAAGTACTACCAAGTGATCCTATTCTCAACGATTGCAATAAAGTGAACTTGGCCAACGATACGAATCACGGGGTGCTAGTTTTTTTTAATCACAATACCCTTGTCAATCATAGTGATTAATTTGCTTCGAAGGTCTAAATATAAACTATACTTGATGTATTAACGGCAACCCTCATAAACTTAACTGCTCAAGGTTTCTGTTGTTGTTCTCGTTTCTTGTTCCTGTTATTGCTGTTATTTATATATCTATCTAACGGATGGATTACACTCGTAACACAACTTTTCTTTCAAATTGATTATTTTGCTCCAGGGTCTCAACATCCGAAAAAATCGACTTAAGTCCGAACCGGCGTTCGTCAGGCGAAAGAGAGAGCGGACCACTAGTCCAACACTCATTTTTCGATACGAAGTTGATTTATTAGGCTTCAAGACACAAGTGCCCCTTTTACACCAAAATTTAAACCCAACCCTGGGTTTCAGCACAGTCAAAATTCGATTTTCATAAAAGAATTTAGACTGATTTTTTTCCCTTCTGTTAAAGGCAATGTTTAACAATGCCAAATCTGAGATGCATGGCCCTACGTGTTATCAACGTCTGTGATATGGTGTAATAATAAAGCCCTAAACAATTGCGCTTCATAGGCCTAATGATCATGAAGTGCCTCAAAAAATTAAAAAAAAATTGAGTGACCAGTTTTACCATACTCATTTTCCCCAATAGACTGTAGTGTTATAAAAGCCGTTTGGAAAACGGTTTTTGGAATTTCGAATTCCAATCATAAATATATTGATAATCAGACGGGCGATCGGCTTGTAAACGTCATGGGATTCCTGACTGACCTGAATGTTTTTAATAACGATTGCGAGCTAAATCCAGGATTTAGTTTAGAATCTGAAACAAAGATACCCAATCCCTTTAAACGCGACTTTGTAGATGACGTAGCAATGCTCTTGGTGCGATTGTCAAAACAGGGTTTGTGATTGCAGACTAACATGGACGACATGAGTCGAGGGTCTATCAGTCTGGTTGATAGCTTCTTGGTAATGACATTGAATGGCAAGGCAGATGTGAGCTAAATTCATAGACTCTAATACGGGTACTTCGCCCCATTTTCACCCTTCCTATTACACATTATCCTCTTCTTCTGTTCCCCCCGTTTCTATTTCATTCATTTCTTTTTGACTGTCTGTCTGCCATCAGTTTCTCTGCACCTTTCTCTGTCTCGCTATTTCCTAAGGTCGCTGTATGTGTGTCCATCTGCCTATCTGTCTTCTGTCTCTCTCTTCTGTCTCTCTCTCTCTCTCTCTCTCTCCCTTCTCTCTATATTTCTCCTTGTTCTCTCTCTCTCTCTCTCTTTTCCCTCTCTTCTCTTGTCTCTCTCTTGTCTCTCTCTTCTCTTGTCTCTACCTTTTCTCTATCTTTCTCTTCTCTCTATCTTTCTCTTCTCTCTTCTCTCTATCTTTCTCATCTCTCTCTCTTCTCTCTATCTTTCTCTTCTCTCTCTCTCTTCTATCTCTCTTTCTCTTCTCTCTCTCTCTCTTCTCTCTATCTTTCTCTTCTCTCTCTCTCTTCTATCTCTCTTTCTCTCTCTCTCTCTCTCTCTTCTCTCTATCTTTCTCTTCTCTCTCTCTCTATCTTTCTCATCTCTCTCTCTCTCTCTATCTTTCTCATCTCTCTCTCTTCTCTCTATCTTTCTCTTCTCTCTCTCTCTTCTATCTCTCTTCTCTCTCTCTCTCTCTCTCTTCTCTCTATCTTTCTCTTCTCTCTCTCTCTTCTATCTCTCTTTCTCTTCTCTCTCTCTCTCTCTCTTCTCTCTATCTTTCTCTTCTCTCTCTCTCTATCTTTCTCATCTCTCTCTCTCTCTCTATCTTTCTCATCTCTCTCTCTTCTCTCTATCTTTCTCTTCTCTCTCTTCTCTCTATCTTTCTCTTCTCTCTCTCCCCTCTCTCTCTCTCTATACACACACCCACACACACACACGCACACACCCTCATATATACATACATACATAATATTACATATTTACGTGTCTTTCCGTCATTCTCCCCCTCTATCTCGTTGGCTCATTTACCCAGTTCATTCATGTTTTCAGTATTCCACTTTTCTATCCACCTTCCTATCACTATATTGGCTTGTAAGATAGTGTTTATTATAAACACTCATTTATCAAAACAAACGAATAAACAAAGAAAACAAAAACAGTACATTTGAGGTAAATAATATAATTAAACAAAAACGTCCTTAGTGCCTGGAAATTTGAATGGTTTGATAATTCCCAACCCAATTGTCATACAATGAAACTTCTCAAATCCCCATAATATAGGACTTATACCTGGATCTAAAACATACAAATTAAATAAATATAAAAAACCTAAAAACAAGAGTTCACCGAACTGACATGCAGGAATCCACCTTGCTTATCCATTACAATTAATACCTTTCCAAGAAAACGCAGGAAATTGTATGGATTTGGCATTAATTACATTTGCTGCGACGTAAACACAACACAAACAGTGTAAATCCAAAGACCAGATGTCATTTCGAATGACAATATAATAGCCTTTATTTGAATTCCTTTTAAATGGTACGAAATTGATTTGAAAAGGGGAACGAATTATGTATATTTTAATTTCATGCTAGAATCTAGGTAAGGTTTTATTCATCAACACAAAGACAAACAATATATCTCACTGATCAAAAGGGACAAAAAAATTAAGGACTTGGTATATTGGTTTTTAATTTTAGCCGCATTATGAAGATTGTTGACTCGTGACTTCATTCTTGAAGAGTAATGTTGCATATTGTTTTGTTTTATTAAAGTTAACTCGTCACGTATGCTGTATGTTTTTTTCTCTTATCCTCAGTATGCTGTATGTAGTTATGCACCATTTGATCTGACTTTTAAATAAGCAGTATTGATGTTTTATACATAAATAATGAATAAATAAATAAATAAATAAATCCAGAAACAGATTAATTAATTAATTAACGGACAACTAACTAGCAAAAAATATGAATAAATAATTAAATAATTCATTGAATTAATAAATAAATGAATAAATTAATTAATTAATACATAAAGAAATAAATAAATAGATGACAAAATAAATAAATAGGCTTGTCTGTTAAATACAATATTATTGTACATGTACGGTTTTAAAAGTACTATTCGAAATATTAAAATAGTCTTGAAAGTAGTTTACCATGTAAGAATAACCGCTCTAAAAGTTACAGGGAAATAATTAACGCAGTAATGCCTCGGTCACGCCACTAAAGTGACCCGAGATCGACTCCAAATACACCGCCATGTCCATAAAGGTCATGTAATTTTGTTGTTGTTATCCTTGTTCTAGTACTTGTTTTTGTTCTGCTCCTTCTCCTTTTTCTTCTTCTCCTTCTCATTCTTCTTCTTCTCCTTCTTATAATGTTTCGATGGCTCTATTTCTAGCACAGAAGCTATGTGCGCGTGCGAAAATAATTAAGTTGGATGACTGTTCAAAATTTCGAAACAAATTCCCACCCTGGAGGAAGCTTTCGCGTGTACATGAGTTGTCATCCCACTTTCGAGACAATTTCCTACCATGCCTGATTTCATTTTCTTCTACCTTTTCTTTTTCATTTTCTTCTTCTTGTTCTTCTTCCCCTCCTCCTCGTTCTCCTTCGGTTTTTTGTCTCTCTGGCGTTGGCTTTCTCAGTGTGACCAGGGTATACAGAGAAAAGCAATTTTGATTCATTTTTTTTAAAAACATTAAACGAACTTTATTCTGACCGCAGTATACAGGTAAAAGTAAATCAGAATATCTCTATAATCAGGGGAGTGATTTGAATTTCAAAAGGATCAACCTATAAGGCACTGTAACCTCACCGCGGTAGAGATAACAAGCAAATCTGATGCCTGGGAATCGAGGGACTAAACACCTTCCTAAGAAACAACAAATCCCGTCTTTTATACAAGGGTTATTAGCCAGACTCTACGAGATAATTGCCAGGTTCACATGTATATACAAGTGATCAGTTACGAGGTAAAATGGAAGATCTAAGCAGGGGTGTCATCGTTGCCATGGTAACTAGAGATCGACGTAATACGATTCAAAGATGAAAAGAAGGCATGCTGGAGATCTTGCCCAGCGGCGGAGATTATACCACAACTGTTCAACTTTCTCGGTGATTTGGTATTGTTTCATAACGGAATGGATAAAGAGTAAGAAACAAACTAAATAAAGACTTTAAAAAAAGGTGGAATATACATTAAAAAGACGATTTATGGGTCAGTCTATAATTGTTCTAGTGAAAGATGTTAGATAAGCAAGGGAGAAATAATAAAGGAGAGGGAGAGAAATTTACAAGTTTTCGACAAAGCTTATAAAAAGTTTCTTAAAACTGAACATGGTGCCTGGGCAAAGATGAATTTCCAAAAACTATTGAAAGAAGGTCTTTTTTCACATGTATAAAAACGAGCAAAATTAAGGTTCACGTATTATTTAATTGACAAAATATCGACGTTCAAATGTTCACATTCATTAAATTCGCTCAAAAAGAACAAACTGAAATTCGGGTAAAGAACATTTATAAGCTACCAATATAAAAAAAAAATAATGCGTATGCTGTATGCAACAGCATCCCCTTCATACAGAGTCGGTGGCGCCAGATATTTGTAATGGCTTGAACGAGAGTACACACATTATCCCAAAATTATTTTATTTTTGTTGGTTTATAAAACACGAAATACCTTTTACTTGTAAAATAGAAATTAAATGATATTATCTCTGTATAAGAAAGGGGTAATAATGATTTTTTTTTTTTTTTTTGTCAGGCGTGTGTCAAAGGTGTGACACTCCATATCGCTTTAAGCCACTTTCTACAATATACTTGTCGAAATGTTTGAGAAAGACGTGATTCCAGCTGAAAAAAAAACAGTTATCGAAACTAAAGGTTAGTTTGTTCCTTGACAGGATACACTGTTGCCCATACAGTTGGAATACATTTTCCTAACCTCTTTCTATGAAATGATTGTCACAATAATGTTTATTCTTGATAGGTGGAGTTTATATCGTCTCAGAACTTTATTGATCAATCTCTATATGCCCTTTTAGATAGATCAATAAAGTGCTGAGAATATGTAAACTTTATCTGTCAATAACAAATCATATTGTCACAATCACTTCACTAAAAGAGATGAGGACAAATTAATTCAACATAATGGGCCGAAGTGTATTAATCTACCATTGTCACTCTCCCCCAGGTGTACAAAGGTACCTGGTATGGTTCAGCGCTAGTTACTTTGGCGGCACGGCTATCACCGATTTATCTAGCGTAGTGAGAGCTACAGCTTGGCGGATATGAGGGCTAAATCGGAAGTCATTATTATGTATCCTATATAACCATTCATCATACGTATGTTGCTATTTTTCATTTTATTTGCTTCCTAGATTTTGCATAACATTATGTCAAAGCATATTCAATTTGGAATATTTCTTATCATAGGCGTTTGTATTTAGGCAACAAACCCTACAGTTTTGCCTGCAGCCTCAATTCATATAAAATGGCGCATAATGAATAAATTCATCTGTCACGATATTATAGTGTAGTCATGATATTGAACAAAAGATCACGAATATCGTTCGATTCCGGGAAGGAAACTGCACGTACATGAAAGTGAGCACGTGAGACACATATTCATTAAAAAAAATGAATATCTAACGTAATTGTTAGTTTATGCCTAATTTAGCGATGTTGTGAGGGTCTGGCATGGGAGACTAATATATGGGGCACTCTGGTCGACCCCTTGCCAATGGCGTATTAACCGGCTACTGCATGGTATGATGCAGGCTTGATTGGACGAACGCATGCGACGCTATACCCAAAATTATAATGCCGTCTCGACCACTTCACCGAAATATATAAAATATATTCCCCACGGTGGAAGGCAGTACAATATACGCGGGGATTACGTATGGCGCGTTACCACGGCTCGAGTTTGCTTGTCACGCAACAAGCAGCTCACATTGTTGTGCGCACCAGTATGCGCAGTCGGATGCGGTGCTCACGGTGTTACGCACGAACGCGCAACGCAAATCGTAGACGTGGGGATGGAGCCAAATAGTGATTTACGGCAAAACGGCAAGATTGGCAGATTGAATATTATATCGGTCGTGTGTTTGTGCGTTGGGTTGGTAGACTGGCAGGATGGGCAAGTGATTTCATCGCAGATTGCCGTTGCCAAGCTGGATATGAATTTAGTCATAAATTATTTATTTCGACGGTGGGTTCATCTTGAGTACGATGACTGGAAGCGAAGCTCATCATGTTGCTGAAATGTAAAAATCGTTTTTATTCCTTTCGCTCACCCACGAAAGATTAAACAAGCAATTTAGATTTTATCAATGTACTGGATATAAAAGTAAATGTGTTCTAGATTGAAGAACTTCTGCTGATAATCAATATGGATGTGTTCATTTCAATATTACACTGACCATGAGTAGATAATTACTCCCTCAACATTAGGCTTATGTAAGTGAGGGAGACAAGGAGGAGAGGAAAATAATGATGACACATAAAGTAGACACAATTTCGAATCGAGAGTAGAAACCCTCAAACATACACAATTGACAATTATTCATCAAATGAATAATCTATCTAAAAAACCTTATGACTTTATTAATCTTGTTTGCATCATATCTACTTTCATCTTTCTGATTATCGGTATCATTAATCAATACAATTATCGTTATTATTTTTACTATTGTTCTTATCATCATTACTTTTATTATCTTTATCACCACCATCATCGTCATCATTATTATTATAATTGTTATTGTTATTGTTATTATTACTACTACTACTATTACTACTACTAGTACTACTACTACTACTACTATCATCATTGGAATCGAAATATACAAATATTTGATTTCTCAATGCTATTAATAAGTCATGTAGACAATGCAGATGGGGTAATTCCGTTGCATAATTTATAACTTATACCTGTAGACCTGAACATATTCCCATTACACAAGCATACGTTTGAATTTGGAAAGACCGTTATCCGTTGATTACATCGTCTAAAATATAATTTGATGTCTATAATGGAAAGCATGTTTGCCCATTTCATAAGGTAACTTCTGAATGATGAATGATGTTTGGACAAAACTACCTGAGGTAATCTTCCACAATTACTGTATAACTGGACAATATTATGCCCTGAAACAATTACCATCCAAAACCTCCTACCGAGTTCAGATTTTAAAATGTTATATTTTTTTTTGTGTAAAATAAGATTTTAATACTTACAAGATTGTATCGTTACCAAAATTAACTTCCCGAGGCTTTTCTAAAGCCCATATCGCTTGCCGAGTGATATATTTATAGATATACCGACTTATGGACTTACGTTTTATAATCCAAAGGATCACATCAAGAAAATGGGGCTAATCAAATATGGATGGCCTTGGTAAATGAAAGGACTCTCGTGACGTAAATGGACATTACGAATACGTGTGATAATCATATACCTGTCGTCTTAAATAAGTTTGATGAGGGGAATCAAATTCTTTGGATTTTTTTGTGGATTAAAAAAAAAAGGTGATCTAATGTCTGATAGAGCGTCTGCGTACCTCTGTAGAAAGGGGGCGGGTAAACTTGAAAATAAAGGCATGGTTGAACAGAGGCATTAACCTTGAGGAGTATTGTTTATTTGTTTGTGATGTTTAAGACGTCAAAGGAGTAAGTGAAGGAGAAGGGAAGGTTAAGGAGAAAGTTGAAATCGAGAAAGGTCTGTCAGATTCTAGGCTTAAGACGCTGATCGGGCATTGGAGAGAGAGTTGACAAGGTAGGGGCGATCAGAGTTCAAGAAACTGATATTTACACGATAAGTCACCAGAACACCACGTTCGATTGCAATTTGCTGTGTTTACTTCGCAAATTTAGATCCTTCTCTCTCCCATTCCCCTCTCCCTATCTCCCTCTATATAATTTCCCCTCTCTCTCTCTCTCTCTCTCTGATTCTCTCTTTCTCTCTCTCTCTCTCTAGCGTTCAGGGTAAATTCCGCCGGGATTCACATCTCTTGCCCAAATCATTTTCAAGCTTTTACATTTGATATGTTATTATAGTACACTATATTTCTTTTCAACGAAGTTGACCTCAGACTCTTACTAAATACAAAGTTTACAAATATAACACTTCATTGCCTGAATATGTGGTGACGGTTGCCCATTAATAGATGCCTGTAACCAAAATATAAGTAATTTGAAAATTATCTGAAGGCGGCAGGCCCAGACGCCCCGTCCATGCCTCATATACGCTTATGTGTGGAATCCTCTCTCGTTCATGTCCTTTGTCGATTTCGGGCGGGGGCGTAGTCGATATGAGTATATTGAGCATATTATTATAAGCCTATACGTGTACATAAATATCCGAAATATTTTCAATGCTTTTATTTCATAATTCATTTTTCACGTGATCAATCTCGCCAATCACTCAACCTCATTCATATGATATGTCCTTATTCCATTCTCTCCTGTCATTTTTCCTCTGCTATAATATGTCTCTGGGTATCTAAAAAAAAAAGAATACCATGTAGAGAATAACCTCTTCATGCTGATCGCCCTTTTTCATGGTAATTTTTCTTCTTTTTCTGTTTCCTTTTCTCTAACAATTTATTGGGTTCTCTCACTTTGAGGACCCTGGGAAGTAAAAAAAGTGGAAATCCAGAAGCCATGCACCAATCCATCAATATCGATTGAATTTCAAATCTGAAGGTACACTCTTCAAACATCAAATAAACGCATTTGACCTTTAACTTGAACTTCACCATAAACATGAAAGAACGCATAATGCGCCTCATGTTACTCTTTTCCCGGACTCTCTCTCTCTCGTTTCATCCACCCTCCCCTTCTCTGCCCCCCACCTCCCCCTCTCTCTCTCTCCATCTCTCTCTCGGCTCTCTCTTTCTCACAGACACAAACTTTTTCTCTCCCTCCCTTTCTCTCTCTCTCTCTGGCTCATACCCCAATCTCTCTCTCTCTCTCTCTCTCACACACACACACACACAAACATACGCACACACGCACGTCTCTCTCTCTCTCTCTCAAACACGCACACGCACACACTTACGCACCTCTCTCTCTCTCTATCTCTGGCGCTTATACCTGATCTCTCTCTCTCTCTCTCTCTTTCATACATGTATACACACACAAATGCACGCACGCACGTCTCTCGCCCTCCCTCCCATAACCCCCATCTCTCTTTCTCTCTCTCTCTCTCTCTCTCCTTCCTCACTGTCTCCTGAGGAGACCTCTCTCGTTGTCTGTGCTGCATCCTTCTGACTCCCAGTTGTCTTAGCAACCGGTAGAATATGAATCTCTACTGCAAATCATGACAATTCAATGGCTGTCGAATTGTTCAACCATTTTAAACTCGAATCAATCGGTGCATTCGCTTCTCTCATCGCAGGTGTTGGGCTTCCTAAATTCTATTCTAAATCGATTCTTTTAGAGAAATCATGACGAAATCTATATAGGAACTTTTTCGTTCACCTTTCTTCTTCTTAAAATGCAGTTGGGATGCCGTTGCAGCACAGTATAGTAATTATTGATTATTGTATATTAAGACGGGGGAAAGTCGGTTTTCAATCACCGTTTGATACTTCAAATTTAACAAGTAATCAATTTAGAGTCCGTAATTACCTGCATCTGCCACTCTCGCCCAATGTGTATATTGAATGTGTGCCCGATTATACTGATTGTGGTCATTCATTGAATGCACTAATCAAGTCGGTCTCTCTCGCTCTCTCTCTCTCTCTCTCTCGTCTCTCGTCTCTCCCCTCCCCACTCTCTCTCTCTAATCATATACAATGCGAAAGGAAATGAGAGAATACTAATGATGGCGTAGCTTGAATCAAAGTTCCCCATTGCTGTCCTATATATATTTGCAAAGGTTAAATATATATATATATATATATATATATATACATACACTACTGCCCATAAAGTAAGAAAAGTTTGTTTTCTTGCCTCTTTTCACGAAATATTTGTGAAAATATAATGTATTATTGATAGATAAAGTTTATAGCTTGGAAGTTTATTTATCGATAAAAAAAAGTAGATTTATCAATAACTTTCCGAGAACATATAAACTTTACATATCAAGAATACACAATAATGTTACAATCAGTTCATGATAAGAGGCAAGAACAAAATTAGTCAAACTTTATGGGCAACAGTATGTGTGTGTACGTGGGTGCGTGTGTGTGCGTGTGTGTGTCTGTGTGTGTACAGTAAGCACTCTCTCTCGCTATCTCTCTCCACTTTGCTCGCCCATCGTCCTTCCAACCATCTTACACCTTCCAATTCTCTCACCAGGACCCTCCGATAGCCTCGCTCTTTGAGACTTGAACTACCCTCCCATACCACTCGGCATGGTTGGTCTTGTTCGCAAATATTTGAGGGAATAATTGCACTAGCACATTGGGAGCAATCGCAGAGAGTAAACAAGTCGGTTAGGTCGCAGCGAAAATATGGAGAGGTCATCAGTGAAAAAAAAAGTCATGTTTGGTTCACTCTCGAGCTTTTCCCGTCTTTTTTGTCCCTTGTCATCATAATTTAAAAGTTACCACGCCGCCCCCTCTCTCTGATTTGTTTTAATCACAGGGTATGTTGGAATATCTTTAGGACTATAAAAGTCTGGCGTTCTACCTGGAGCTCGAAAAAGTAAATGTACGAAACAATGAATGAAGAGGCTCCGGATGTATGGAAATAATTGCAAGGGAAAACACCAGGAATAAATACGAACACACACACACAAAAACACACGCACACACACACCCTCACAAACACAACCATATATATATATATATATATATATATATATATATGTGTGTGCGTGTGTGTGTGTGTGTGTGTGTGTATATAACCCTCCCCCGTAATATATCACTTAGTCATTGTGCCTTTACCTCACAGCTTTTCTCGATATTAATCTTAATCTACTAATCTATTAATCTGTTGTGGTCTTGTGGATAAGTCACCGGACAAATTTGAAATATTTAAATTCGTAAACTTTCCTCAAAACGTTCATTTCAAAACTCTTGTAGTACGCTGGGGCCCGGGGATGTTTAGTAGCCTAACGTGAAATATTTGAATTCATGAACTGTTTCTCAAATATTCTTTCATGTGCGTGGGAGCGAAAATTTAATGGAGATTCTTAGAAGATGCCATGAACTTGTAAAATAAATCGAAAAAAAAATAATTCAAGGTGATAAGAACATTTGAGAAGAGTTCTTGAATCTGAATTAGTATATCGCCCTTACCACCAGCATATTCTAGTATTTTCGGAGAATTTTAATGCTTAATTTTAGCATTTCATTATTTTATTTTTATTGCTCTGATGCTAACTGATAAGTAATTTATATTTCTTATCGGTTAATTTCTCTTATTATGCTCCGTAGTCTTGCTTTTCCAAACTCATACATGTACAACTAAACAAGTAATTCTAGGATGAGATCAAACATAATCAGTAATGAACTTGATCATCTAGGCCTAATACTACTGTTATTCAGATTAATACTCATAAGTATAACATGAAATGGAAATTGTGTACATTTGGAGTAATATAAAAACACCTTTATATATTTTATTCCCCTTCATATTTATTTACGTATTTATTTATTCATTTCTTTACTTATGCATTCACTTTTTTTGCTTGAAATTTTGAGAGAAAGTTTGCATACCGACATACATTCAGGCCGACCATGGTAGGATGATGGTCGTCTTTTATTAGTATTACTTTTTGTTGTATCTAACCAAATTTAATGATTTGACATGAGTACAGCGCCAATCATATACTATGCCAAATCTTGTTGAGATCCTTCGATTCTGTACACCTCCTTGGTTGAAACAATATTCCTAATACCTGAACATACCAATAATGAATCGATATGTGGAACATAATGACAGGAATGAAATGGGTGTTACATTGTAATGGTCAAGAAATACAACTGATTGTTTGCATATCAAGAGCGCTGGTATACAGTACCGCATTCAGTGTATTTTTTTATTGTAAACATTCATATGAGTGGGATAATAATATTTCCTTTATTTGATTCAATAGCATCGTGTAAGCAAGGGGAACAACAATACTATACGTCAATGTGATATACAAGTTGCGTCTCGGTATACTGTGTCTGCGGTGTAGGTTTAACATGGGCCTACTGGCGTTTCACGACTTATACCTCCATGTTTTACCATATCATGTCATGTGACTCATGCTGTTGGTATCGTTTACCTGCCCATTTTCCCTTTCACGATCACATAGATTGTGTAAGCTTGGAAACACCTTGGGTATTCCATTCCGCTGCATACATAATATTAATACCTGTACTACTGTAGGTGTTAAAATATGCACCCGGTAACAAACATCAGTAAAGATAATTACGCCCCCGCCCCCTCTTGAAATATAGGCAGAAAGAAGCTGTTCTACTTGCATCGTCATGACACGTAACTTGAGTCTATCGTAACCTTGAGTCTTTTCTCTTTCAAATCATGTTTGCATTGCGTCAGATTGTTAAAACCCTGATTATTCCTTCAGTTGCATACATAATACCTGTAGGAGTTGGAATATGCACCCAGTAACAAACTGCATTTGCGTGACACGGATACGTGGGCAGAAAAAAAACATTCGAATGTCACATGGCATATTTCAACTGGTATCGCATACCTGACTTTCTATTTCCCAATCATATACATAAATTGAGTCTGATTATAAAACCTGGTTATTCCATTCAACAGCATACATAAAACACGTATGTGTTAGAATATGCACCCAGTAACAGTCATCGGTTAATTGGCACAAAAATATGGATGGAAATAAGCTGTTCTACTTACATTGTTGTTGTTGTTGTTTTTGTTGTTGTTGTTCACACCGTCCGTCATGATTGAATCAAAAGGGGCGTATAATCCTCCCCACTGAAATCTTATGAAGATTTGAAGCTGGTGGCTTTCCTAGCCATCAACAAGACGCTCATATCAACTCGACTTCCCTTATCCTCCAGAACAGTATCTCGATCTCCTAGGTTTTCGTTTTGTTTCCGGTGGAGAAAAAAAGAGAGAGACGCCGTCGAGTGATTGGGTTGCGTATACTACGAGGGGCCCACTCTCTGGAGAGAAATCAAGGTTAAAAGCACAAGCTCAGATTTCGATGCCTAGTCGGTTGTTCAGTCGCCACAACAGTTTGAAAACACAAGTGTTGACGGGAATGAAACCTAGCTGTCTATCAGTCAAAACATAAATCGATGAATGTGTTTCAAAGAGGGAGGAAGTTGAGCTAACGCGAACAGAAAGGTGATTTTTGGAGCGCCGTGTTGTTTCGTAGGTACCTCGTCAGCCCTGCTGTCTCCTTGCAAAGCGTGTAGTCGTGCAGTATAGTATAGTATGGCAATGTTCAGTGGGGGGCTGTATACTATTGAATGGACTTGTATGTGACTATAAATACAGCTCGTTCAAAATGCCCTGCCTGCGGGGTATGAGGCATTGCGTGCGACTAGCTTGCGGAGCAGATTTGAGCCGGGCATGGAGGCTGGATAATAATTGAGAGCGAGGGAGAAAGAGTTTGCGAGACAGGGAGAAAGGGAGAGAAAGAGAAGGGGGATTGATATGCGGAGGGAACGAGGCAAGGATAAGAGAGAGAGTCACAGACGTGAGCTTACGCCAAAATTGTACATTCCTTCCCCGTTGCTTCTATATTGCTGTTAAACCACTGGTTTCCTGCAGTAAACACCGGTGTTTCCTTCTGACGCGAATCTTATATACCATGCTATTTAAACCCCCTCGATGGGGACGATGAAACTATTTCAACACACTCTTAAATATGACTATTATTAAATAGACACAACAATGAAATAATATTTTTGTAAATTTTGAAATTAACCTCCGGAGGCGTCCAATATAGACAAAAACTTGTGAAGATTATGGGTGGAGAGACCCCTGCGTTATATAAATGATACTAATGAATATGTGTTGAATTTAGATATTATTGACACGATCAATCAAAAAGAAAATCCAGAACTCTCATGAGCCGCGCCCTGTCTTGGATGGATATGCCTATTAATAATGTATACTTGCGATTCTTCCTGCATAATAAAATCCCAACCATCATCAAGAAAAGGCGAAAATATGAAATCAAAATCATGATTTGGGATTGAACCAGCTACACATCCTGTTAAAAAAAAATACTGGTAAAAGAGCAATGGTGGTCATCATTTTTTTTGTTATTGTGTGATAATTTTTGTACGCCATTCCCGGGCTTTTTATACCATTCGTTGGTGTGTTTACTGAATGGTTTAGACTATGAAGTGCGAGCGGGAGGCAGGAATGAACACGATAGCATTATGTACACGAAGATGGGATTAAGCAGACCCTTCGCTCCACTAGCGACCTAGATTCTCACTGAACCGTTTTTCCGCTCTTGACATGAAAAAAAGAAATCCTTAACTTTATACTTAGTGCCCCTTATTCTACCCCCACCCATCTCTCTCTCTCTCTCTCTCTCTTTTCCTCCAAGGAGGTTAAGAGAAATGAAATGTGTCCACACTTTGTTCAGTTTCGAAAGGACATAATGTACATTTAAGTTATTTTATCGTGTGGCAAACAGTAATTTGAAATTTGCAGACAAACTTTTTGGTAGTGGTGCGTGCGTGTGTGTGGGAGGGGGATGCGTGTGTGTGAGTGTGTGTGGGTTTGTGTGTGCGTTAGGGTCTTCATTCTCTTTTCTTCGAGCTCCTTACCCTTCTTGTCTCTCATGAATATTTTTATTAACGGTTTATACAAATGCGACAAAGTAGCTTTTTACCTTGAATATTGACGGGTCATAAATCATAAATATGAGCCGAACCAATGACATAAAAATACATTTTCATTGATTTTGTTTGTCAAATAATGTGGTAAATCTTCTATTGATACTTTTATATGCATTTACTGATAGTTTTGTTTTTCTTCTGAATTCTAGAATTCTTGGAGAACGTCGTACCAGTGTATTATCAAATTGGCTTGGTTGGTAGCATACGGGAGGGAAGAAGTTTGCTATCCACCGCGTCCTAGGCTGTGTTCCCATGCACACCACTTTCCAGTTGCAAGTGTGCACATTTTCGTTGAACGCGCGCATCGCCTTGCATGACATAGCTGATTTTAAGTGTGCGCGAATATGTGTAAGGGTCTTGTTCTGTATCAGCGGTGTATAATTGGCAATGGGTCCGTGATAGCATGATAAAGAAAACATCCTGGTGATTTTTCACGGCGCTCGCTCGGTAGCTCTCCGAAATGGGTCGGGAGTACGGGCAAACAGCTGTGGTGAACTTCGAACGACCCCTGCTGTATCTCCCCTGACTCAAGATATCATCTCAATCTCTCTATCTCTCTCCACCTATGTCCATGGAGTAAAATCTATGCTTTATACCTCTGTATGTCTTTCTGTCTTTCTCTCTCTCTCTCTCTCTCTCACTTTCTCTCCCTCTTTCCCAATCCCCTTGCTCCATCGGTCCCTCCCGCACTGCCTTTCTCTCTCTCTTTCCGTTTCCGCCTTTCGCTCTCTTTCTCTGTATTTCTGTCTCTGTCTCTGTCTCTCTCTATTCATATCTCTCTTTCTCTCATTCATTCTTCCAGCTCCCCACCATCTCCCCACACAAATACATAGTTTTTATTAATATTTAAGAGTGATTACCGTCTTCCAGAAAGGAAAATTTAAAATAATAATTTGTTTGAATTTCATACAAATAATGACCCGGAGTAGTGTGCGTGCGTGTGTGTGTGTGTGTGTGTGGGGAGTCGTTTTTATCTCTCCCACCCACCCCCTCTCTCTCTCCCTCTCTCACCATGGACCTAATGCTCTCACACACACTCTCTCTCTCTCTCTCTCATTCATTTGCTACCCGTCTCTCCTCCTTTCTCTCTCATTCTCTATCTCTCTCTTCCTTTGGCTTGACCTTCTTAATTCTCTTTTCGATTTGCTTTCTCGATGGGCTGTCGAATTATCCCTCGTACTCTCTAATCTTCACGCAATTTACTCCGAAATGGTCTGATTCATTCCCTCCTCCTCACACTAACCAATTCAGCCCTTGGTGTGACAAAGACTCATTCCCACTGCTAGCAAAATTTGACGGGTGGAGAAATGATGCAGTGTCGTGCAATCTCGTACTTACATATTTTTAGCAACCACCTGTATAGAAAGACCATCTGCCTATGAAGACCCAATCACAAAATCGCAAACAATATCGAAAAATCAATTCAAGGGCTTTTCAATACCCTGCTGTTTATCCCTGAGAAATCATGTTCGGATTACGCAATACGTCATTGTCGTGTTCGCACATATTTTCAATAGGTGCCACATAAGCCTATTGAAATCGCCTTACGTTGATTTTACGAAAGCAGTTGCGATCGTGTTCCACATTTTTTCGTTTCCCTTGAAAACGGTTTCTCATTGGAACATGAACTACATGAACCTATGAAAATACATAGACAGAGAGAGTGAGAGAGAGAGAGAAAGAGAAAGAGAGAGAGAGAGAGAGGAGGGAGAAAGAAAGGGACAGAGAAAGAGAGAGTCTAATATAATGTTTACAATCATCATAATATGGGGAGAATTTGTCCCCTGTGTAATGAAAGCAAAATCTGTGGAGATGACGCCAAGGAAAAAAAATGTCGGACCACCGATGAACGAGTCGAGATGGAAGGTTGGTAATGTGAACAAACCCTCAATTCATGCTTGACCACGTTTGATGTCTTGGCCTTGACCATGGCTCACATCTGCCCCACTGCCTCCTAAACCTCAAGAGGAGGGAAAAGAGAAAGAAACAAGAAGAAAAGGAGAGAAGAGAGGAGAGAGATTTGAAGAAAAAAAAACGCTTTCAGTCACACCGCCGCGCCATACCGCCTACAAAGTGAACGATTCTTTGACATATTGGGAACTGAAGTTATTACACAATGGCAAAGACTGTCAAATATCAACTCCAGAAATTATAATATCCTTGAAATGTAATGCAATTGTAATTATGTAATGTGCGAACATTATAATGAACATATTGCGTGATCAGAACATGATTTCTATAGTCTACTGAAATGGCGTTTGAGTTGATTTCTTGAAAGTGCTTGCGATTACGTTTGATGTGTTTTTTCGGTCTGTTTTCGGTCTGGTGTGTGCCTCGTGAAGCCTTGTTCAGGTAAATAGCGGTAAACCAGTGTTGGTTTTATTTTTGGTGGCGTATAGGGTAATACGCTTCATATTTTACTCTTAAAACACAGAGCCAATTTAGCAAGCGCAGGACCTTTGTTGCGCGCAGTTGCCATTCAGTTACACGTACAGCGGTGGCGGTTTTTTTTTTGCGGCGGTTAACCGCGTCAAATCTGAACTAGCTTTTTAGGAGCCTGAGGTATAATATATCAGTCACAGACATTGCAGAACCGACCCCGTACTGAATCCAAACCGACCGACTCTTGGTCATTCGACGTGTATCTTTTCTTCTTCTTCAAATTCAGTGTATTGGTCAGTGTGCAGTCGGCCTCGTAGGTGCGACTGGAGGTTAAAGGGAGTGTAGCATGACGAAACTATGTGTCTTTCCCGTGGCCCTACTCGGGGCCAATCGGGAACGACTACGGACCGTCGACCGCAGCATTCACGTGCGTGCAACATACGCGAAACCGAAGCGTGAGGAGAACTTCGGTCTGTTTCGCGAACGCTAGCGCGCGCTGACCATGTGGAGATTAACTCGCTGACTACCGTTAATCAAGTCCATTCATTTGCGTGCAGTTGTCCAAAAGAAGACGAAGATGGCGTTAACCAGTATTTGCCATGCTACACTCCCTTTAACATATCGGGAGTGAAAGTCAACAACTTTAATCATATGCAGCCGAATAAAGATCTGCTTGTATAGTAGGCCTACGTAGTTATACACAATGACATAGTTTTATGTAAATAGAAGGTTTACCCGGTGAGGATTTAGACACGAATGCGTGCAAGTCTTGTGATTTATCTCACTAACAGAAGGAGGTAAAAAAAAAGGTACTAAATTAAATGTCTTTCTCCTAAAAACAAACAAGTGAAATTAATAAAAAAAGATACTATAAACATCTGTATTTTAACAGATAAAGCTTTTTCCTTCAAAATAGTAGAGGTGTCGTGGTCTAGTGGATACGTCATCGGACTGTGGATAGCATGGTTCACGGTTCGAGTCCCGCTGCGGCACTATATCCTTTGGCAAGACATTAATCTACACTTGTCACACTCGACCCAGGTGTAGTAAATTGGTGCATGGCAGGATTTAACTCCATGAAATCCTAGAGCGCCATTATGGCAGCCTTGCTAAAGCCCGGGTAATAATTAGGATTGTCAAGTCTGACAGACATGAGCGCTATACAAGAACCCACTATAGTAGTAGTATAAGTAGAACAACTAAATATATACACTAAAACAAAGCATGGGTAAAGACACGTTTCTGTATCATATGTTTGGGACGAATATGTCATTTTCCATTTGAAATATTAAAAGCCTTTTAGCATTTAGTTAACAAATCTTCATCAGTCTTTACATAAACTTACTTGTCATCAATAAAAAGGCATCCTTAAATTATCTCTGAGAGAATGTAACGTCTGATATACATAGTGTTTTTTTTTTAATCTAACGACGTTGGATTTAGTGAGATTTTCTTTGATAAAGAAGATCTTAGTTTTGTTAGACATTCCTTACAAGAATCTAACTTTTACAAAGGAAAAATTTACCGAGCAGGTGTCTTAAAGATACTATGTCCCTTTTGCAGCCAACATCAAATTCTGTAGAACTTTGCAGGAATTATGAATATGTCATGTATGTCCTATCTGTGAAATTTAAACGTTAGCAGTGTCCTAATATTCAAATTATGCAAGGAAACCCGTTTACTTGCTAGACTTCACTGTCAGACACTATTGAGTGACTGACTGGCTTTTTTCATCTTTGGTAATAACATACATAAAATGAGCTGTAAAGGGTACATGAGCATTTGTCTACATCAATAACCCACTTCTTGTAATGGCCAAAATTAAACTGATTGAATCTTTGCGCAGCATAAAACGTACGACCATTCGGTACAATGGTCTGAAAAATCAGACTATTACTTACTGGCTCTATAGCTCCTAAGTCGATTCGACAACTAATAGTCGTTATTTTCCCACTTAAAGACATTTTCAAGCCCCCTTTTTTAGGGAAGTTCTAAATTAGTATTGTCTTTCAAATGCCATTGGAATTTAATCTTTTCATTTTTGGGCCTGCAAATGGGACATAGTACCTTTAAATCTGTGTAATACGTGCTGAATAATGCAACTTAACTTCTAGAATAGGGGAAACGACACATTGACACCGTGATCACTTATTATGGTTTGATGCCTATTAGCTCCTAGAGCAGAAAAAAAATCCCTTTTACGCAAAAGTCCTCATATCGATAGGTGCGTGTTCCAAAAATGTCAGAATTTATTTTCGAATATAAAGGGGGCTGTCGAGAATATGACCTCTCTTTCATATTTTTAGCCCCCTCCTGAATTGTTTTTTTATTTCTCTCTTTCTCACTCGAGCTTACTACATAATTATAAAGGTTCAAAATAGTAAAATTCATTGGTAAAAGTAGGGATATTTTGGAAGGGGGTACATGTTCAATGTATTTTCCTCAAAATATTGTTAAACATTCTTGTTATTTTTTAACTGATGGGGAAAAGATGTTCAATAATTTATAATTATTCACTGGTAGCCTGTTTTGATCCCTCTTTTGTACTTACTCTTTATTGGCTGTAATACTGCTACTGAATTCTAGATTTCATTTCAATAACTTTTTTGATTCGATTTGAATTGATCTATATATTTGCTTCGTGGGGGCGACTACTATAGCTCGAAAATAAAACGCGACTTTATCAGACCAATGATTAGGGGATGGGGTGTTGGTTGAGGGAAAGGGGTCCTATCGACTTCGTTTCTCGCCTGTTTTCCCATCTGCTTCTTCCACATTCTACCCTTTTCTCTTTTTCTCAGGATTTTTTTTTTTTTTTTTTTTTTTGCCATTCGATTGTGGGAGAGCGTCACGCACCCGCATGCCTCCTATCCGGCTGCGCCACTGAAGACGCTGAAGAAAAAAACAACAACAACGAGGGAACAATGAACTTGCATTCGAAAGGCTTCTGATTACATAAACTTTCTTGAGATCTAAAACATCAACAGTCAACAGTTTTGGGTGTTGTTGTTTATTTGTTTTTGTTTTTGTAAAATCAACATGCTGTAAGCTCGATTTAAAAAAAATAGATAATGCTCTTCATTGTCATATTCAATGCGAACAATGAGAAATAGATTTATGACATTTCGAATCCTCTTATTATTTATCATTATATCCTGCATCAAAAATTTGTTGGCTTTTGATTGGTTGAGAGCTCGTCACATGACCAGAAATATTTGAACTATTTTTAGAAAGTACTATATGAGAGTACTATTTGGGAGTACTATTTGGGAGTTGACAAAAATTTTTATTATTTTTTTTTTTTTAATTGAATTTTTTTTTCTTTCTTCAAATCTTAATTTAATGAAAACAAAATGTTCAAAATATTTTTATTTTTTTGTCCCAAAAATGTTTATTTTTTATTTATTTTTTTATTTTTTTTATATAATAAATTTTTGATGCAGGATATAAAACAAATATACCATGCCTTCTATTCGAGGTACTGGTTAAAACTATGGGCCTCGGTGACTCCAAAAGTACCATTTGTTCGGGGCTGCGCCCCTCAGCAAATAGTACTATTGGAGTCACCTCTTGCGCATAGTTTTAACCAGAACCTCTCAAGACAGTGTATATTTGTATACTATTTTAATTTTCATCCCCCCCCCAAAAAATTATATGCCTTGACGATATCATTTGTATAGGCTAATTCTAAATTAATTTCAATATTTATGAATATGCCACTAAGTTGATCAACTTTCTAATTCCTCGATTTCATGTAAATTTATGTAACCTTTATTAAAGCTACATTATATATATATATATACATTATTTTTTTCGGCTTTCCGTTAATTTCGATTTCGGCGTTGTGTTCATTCTTTTGTTTTCTATAATCAGTGCGTGATGATATGCTTCAGTATTTCTCTTAATACAGCTATACATATTCTTCGATTGTGTAGTACCAATCAACTCTTTGTTTATGTAAATATAGCATCATTATTTCTTATATTTTTGTGTCATTTTCTCGGATTCCGAGCAAAAACCGGGTCTTTCTTCTATGCATAAGTACACACACACACATATAGGCCTATACAAAAAATACAAGAGGTAATTATTTTGTCATATATATATATATATATATATATTATATGTATATATATATATATATATATATATATATATATATCTATATATATATGTATATATCATACATACCGATATATATTTATTTGTTTATTTATGTATGTATTTACTTATTCATGTTTCACAGTTGTCATTTTACTGCTCATATATGAATGAGATATGAAGAGTAACATATCAATGTGTGATTTTGTAGTTCAATGCAATATCACTTTGATGTTAATGGTCGTTTTAACAGCCTCCCTCCATTAATGATCCTCTACATTCTGGGCCTGACGCATTAGCACGGTCATTATGCATTAATACTTACTTCCCACGTCCCCCCCCTGTCGCGCGCTGCCAGAAATGAGCCCCGCGGCCCGCCCTCCAGCCGAGCAGAAAATACCACAGGCGCCGAGTTGGCCGCGTCGTCGTATACACCCATTTAACCGAAAGAAATCGCGTTTAGTAATCCAACCAAACTCCTTAAATTATAAACCCCTCTCGGGGAAGACAGACAAGAACCCAAGGACATTCTTTTCCATATTCACAATCATCAATCATAGGAGAACGGCTTTAAATATCATCTCCATATAACTGCATTATCACTTCAGGAAGTTTATGATCAAAAGCGATTCAATCTCCGCAATATTGATACTCCTTTCTCGCAGCTTCTACTTGGAACGTTATACATGACTGTCATATCTCTTTGATTCGGCGGTTAAAAATAAATTTCGAATCATTTTCGGAATGAAACATACGCATCATTTCTCCTACCGACGTTATGATTGGCAATTATGTTCTAGTAATTGGTCAATTTCTTCAGTCTAGCGTTATCAACTTGGGTTTGCACTTTCGGCTAGCAAAAAAGTGTTACATACGGACGGCAAGAAAATTTCATCTTTATTCGGAAAAGCTTTTATATTTCATAATTTAATTTTTTTTTTTTTTTCTGTGCATCTCAAAACTTATATTGGATTGTAAGATTACCCCCAAAAAAAAAAAAAATTGTTGTTGTTGTTGTTGATTCTTCCTTTTTCTTTTTTCGTTTTATTTGTTTTGTTTGTTTGTTTGTTTGTTTTTTTTTTTAAATATATAATATTATTTTAAAAAATGGCAATTTCTCTCATCTGCAATTTTCAAATTTGGGATTAGGACGACTGTTTTCGAGACCGAAACCTCTGAATTCAAAGACAGGAGACCTTGACGTACGAGACCACGACCTGTAAGGACTGAGACTGGGATCGAGACCGAGATATTGGGGGTAATGTCTCGAAAAGGAGACCTGGCAAAACGGGTCCCAAGACCTTGTCCCGAACTCCAGACCACCTGGTAACCTACAACACTGAACTGTACTTTGATATCAGTGTTGTATCTGGTATCTTGGACACTACTCCATGTCTTGATATAGTTTTGCCTCAAAATGTTGAATTATTTCCATCATGTCACTAAATAAAAACCTGACGTGCACACTAACCTGTTGAGTTAATAAGTGTTGTATTATAAAGATATAGAAATACAATAATTTATATCAACAAAACTTACGAAACACAGAAGGATAAGGGTCTTCCACATTGTTCTGGTCCAATAATTGAAAATCAAAGAAAATTACACACATAAAAAAAGAGAGGGGGAGGGGATGAAAGGAAGTAAGAAAAGAGGGAAAGAGGAAAAATAGAGAGAAAGATAGAGAAAGAAAGAGACAAGAAGAGGAGAGTGAGGGAGAGAGGGAGAGTGAAAGACAAAGAGAGAGGCAGAGAGAGACAGACAGAGACAGACAGACAGAGACAGGAGAACGGAAGGGAGAGGATGAGAGAGAGCGAGAGAGAGAGGGAGACAGGGACAGATAGACAGATAGACAGATAGACATATAAAGAGAGAGAGAGAGAGAGAGAGAGAGAGAAGGGGGGATGAAAGAAAGTAGGAAAACGAGAGGGAAAGAGGCTAAAATAGAGAGAAAGTTAGAGAAAGAATTTTAGAGAGAGAGAATAACAAGAAGAGAGAAAAAGAGTGGAATAGAAAGGAAGGGATAGGATGAGAGCCCAAGAGAGAACGAGAGAGAGAGAGAGAGAGAGCGGATATCGTGAAAAGAATGGAGGGTTTGTGTATAGTTGGCGAGGGGATCTCTCTTTCCATTTTAATCTGTACAACGACGAGGTTTTAAATCCGTCTGGCTCCTCAGATGCCCATCGAGAATCTGCAAATCAAATTTTCTAAGATTAACCTTACAGATGCTTTCGAAGACTGGAGAGTTACTTCCTTATTAAAGTAAATACTGTAGACTTACAATCTGTCTCTGTCCATATCAATCCGTCTTCATCCTTCCCTAACTCATCTTTGATCAATATAGGATTATTGTATTAAGAGAAAACTATGTTGAAATGTAGTAACCTTAAATGAACATGATTGCTTTCGCCACAGTCTTCAAAGAGTTCAGTACATATGGTCGAGGTGTTGTGGTCCATTTGACGAATCGCCCGCTTTGGATCATGAATCCCATTATGACGGCACTTATGTCCTTTGGCAAAATATGAATCGGTGTTTGCCAAACTCGAGCAAGATGATAAAACTATAATAGCAAACAAACAAACAAAAACAACGATGAAAAAAACAACAACAACATGGGCATTAATAGGAACAGTTTCAATGAATGTGCCTCATTTAACATTTTTTGTGGTCATCCCTGTGACTTTTACTCGCACTTGGCACAATTTGCATGATGCCGTGGAAAATGACCAAAAGGTGGCGCTATAGAGAAACTATACCAGGTTCTTTGACAATAAACCATTTTTGTAATGTAATTAAATTTAATACATATATCTTTGCCCTGTTATAAATTATTTTATTCTCCTGTTATGAATAATTGTATTCAATAGTCGGAATGTGAATTGCATACATTACTTGTTAATATGTAGAGCAAACATTATGGCTTTGCCCTACCTAACAACACGTAATGTATGCGATTAGCATTCTGAGGTGAGGATTCATGAGATGATTGTGAAAAATATTATTTAGTATTGACAGATAAAATTTGTCCTCTCAGAACTTGATTGACCAATTTATATGACTCTTTAGATTGATCAATAAAATTCTGTGTTCTGATATAAAATACATATGTCAAGAACAAATCATATCTTCACATTCACTTCGTGAAAAGAGGTAAAAGAAATTTATTTATTTTATGAGAAACAATGAATATATATATTAATCTATCGTTCTATCTATCTTTCTATCTATCTATCTATCTACTAATCTCTCTCTCTCTCTCTCTCTATTTATCTATATATCTATCTATCTATTTGTCTGTCTGTTTATTAGAATCCATGTCTGTTTAGATGGATGAATGTATCCATCTTTCAGGTAATTATCACAATCCCCTTCTCTATCTCCATCTCTCTCTCTCTCTCTCTCTATCGCTCCTTTTCTTTCGTTCCCTTTCTCTATCGTGTCCTTCCTAAATCCCTATTTATTCCTACTGTTTCTATCACAAACTGCTGTTGTTGTTGTGTTTTTTACTCACTTTGAAATCAGGCATGTTCGATGTACACATTTTTAAAAGGAATACTAAAAGTGGTCCGTAGTTAAAATGTAAACGTCCTGTCTAAAAGTGCAGTGCTTGGTTATAACGTGGAAGTTAGTTCATCCAGAGAGAGTGTATGAATAAAAACTACCGATCACCTTCAATGGATATTTTCTGACTGAACGGAACGTTTACACTCATACTGCACTGATACAATGCAACATGAATTATGTACCATGCAGCGCTGGCTGATGTTAGCATCTCTACCGCCTCTCATGTTTCCGTACTTTAACAGCATTGCTTATTACTATTACGTTATAGTTTAAATTTGAATTTTGCGCCAAGGCGAACGTGCTCACTTAAGCGCCAATGGACAACGTGCCAACGATTCTTTGTCGACGCATCCTGAACATTTTCTACCCATAAAACATGAAAATAAAAAGGAAAAAGGGGAAGGACTTATTTCAATATTTTGAGATTGAAAAGTGCAGCCGGGGAATATAGAAGCTTCAGGAGCTCATGTGGAAAGACGCATTCTAATAGCTGCGTTAATTGTGAAGACTAATTGGCGTGAATTGACTAAAGTACGTGAGTACTTATCGCGGCAAAAAGAATAATATATTTTTTTTCTTAAGAGGAGAGAGAAGACAATGCAAAAAAGCAAGAAGAACAAAACAAATCCACCGTGGAAGATTTCGATTAAACATTTCCGCGCGAATGGTTTCTTCATTTCCCGCGCGTGGATGAGTTTATTGAAATGATTTCAGGCGCACTTTTTGAGTCGGGCAGAGATTGAATTCTTGAAGAAAAGGGAAATTGACGACAGGAGATGAAGTTGCATCACGTCTTGTTGCCTGTTGGTTTCTTTATCATTTTTTTCTCCTTCGTTTTCGTTTTTATTTTTTATTTTTTTAATTCGTTTCCCAAGACGGGAAGAGGCAACATTGCTGAGATTCTAGCACTTGCACGACAACCCATCCCTTATTTTTCTCTCTTTACCCCCTGCTTACGCCTTTCTCCTCTCACCCCTTCTAGGTTCTACCCCCTCACGTTTCCCTCCTCTCTTCTCCCACACCCCTCTTTCTTTTTTTATCATTTTCATGACTTTCTTTCCCCCTCCCCCAACATTCTTGTTCCTTCTTTGTCTGATTTTTCTGCTTTTATTGAAAGTAAGTTACTTTTGGAGTGGACTTGCCCTTAAAGGTATAGACCAGTTTTGGAAACGCCCCCCTCTCAAAAAATGAAATGGAAGCTCTTATTACTAATCATGTGAAAGAATATGTTTTGACTAATACGTGATGATACAAATTTTGCCGGGAAACCGCCTACTAATTGATATATTTGGTAAATTATCATATCGATCCGGACTGGATAGATATCGCGATCGCGTATATTGTCCCATGTACATCTTTCTGTGTACAGTGCTTGTAACTTTACAAAGACTGGGCCAAATTTCTTATCATTTTAATGATTCTAGAACCTTGCATTACACACCAATACTTATATGCTAGATGATCAACCCTTTCTGATCGATTCCACAACGTTTTTTTCACAATGCAATCGCATGACCAGGACTGGTCTATACCTTTAACTGTTGCCTACTATTGCGGGGGCAATACTGTAAATACAGACAAAATTCATTAATATGATAATAGTAAAATGAATGATATGAGGGGGTGCTTGTTGGGGTGGGGGTATAAGGCAAATTAAACGGTTTTTGTGTGTTTGAAGAAGAAACAAATGTTGACATCTGTCCGGGAATTCTGATATCCGAATATCCCGTTTTGGCCTTTTCGTCACATTCGATAACCGTTTAGAAGGCCATTTCCCCCTATTTCATTTATGAAGTAGACCAGTGCCTCGCCCTGCCCCTACATGCCAGAAAGAAAAAAATATATATATATATAATTTAAGTTCTTTTGCTCTCTCGTTTGAAAAGCTATAAGGTGAAAGGTTCAAATGATAACACGTGCTATCTAAGGTCACAAACAAGGGGTGATACTAGTAGTTGTGTTTTTATAATATTTGCTCAATTAGACTTGAGATGAAATATAACCAATAATATTTTGGTTGTGGAAGTTTGACCAGATGTGCTTCAGAAATGCCTCTAATTACCTTTGCTAAATCTACTTTTCCTGCTTCTATTTCTTCTGCTATTACTATTACAAGTACTACAACTACTAACTATTACCACCACCACCACTACTACTACTACTACTACTACTACTACTACTACTACTACTACTACTACTACTACTACTACTACTACTACTACTACTACTACTACTACTACTACTACTACTACTACTACTACTACTACTACTACTATTTTTACTTCTACTTCTACTACTACTACTACTACTACTACTACTACTACTACTACTACTACTACTACTACTACTACTACTACTACTTATTCTTCTACTTCTAATACAACTACTAGTACTTCTACTACGTTACTGCTAAAGTTGCATACTCTAAGTACACAAAGCACGAGATGTGTCCCCTTTCCAAATTTTCGTCCAAAGAGGCGCGTAATGATGGGTTAACTATTTTTCCTTGCTCTCTTGTGATAGATTTTTGATTGCAAAAAAAAAAAAGAGTGATGAATCGTACCTGGTAAAATGTGCTTTTCATTCTCCAACGCTTGCACGCTCTCTCTCTCTCTCTCTACTTCTCCAATTTTTTCTCTCGATATTCTTCCATTGATTCAATGTATCTATGGACACTGATATACTGATGTTATACAGTAGTTAGAAATCCCTTTTATCGTGTTCATTCTCTCCCTCTTTTCTTTCTTCTCTCCTATCTTCGTATTGCCCCCCTCTGTCTCTCTCTCTCTGCCCCCTCTGTCTGTCTGCCTCTTTCTCCATCATTTTGTTTCATTATACCCCTTTTCCCTTTCTATTCTCTCTCTTCCACTGACCATCCCCCTCTCTCTCTATGTCTCTCTCTTCCACCTGTCTATATTCTTTATCCGTTGATGGAGATTAAATGGGGGGTCATGGACCACTCCTTTTTACCGTCATCAACAAAATCGGCAAAATAATAATACTCGTAATTTATTACACGTTTTTTCCCAGCGCTGGGGTCACTTTAATAGGTCGTACCAGTACATTAAGAGAATAAATGCACAAGAAATGCCCGGGATAGCTGCTCATGAAAGAAACCAATATACATGTACTACAAAAGACACAAATATTCGTGCCTCACTCTGACAAGACCGACACCATACCGACTACAAACCGAACAGAAACTTACATTACCGCTAATGGCCCCAGATCGGTCGGTCTGACGTCGGTGTGGAATCGGTTTGGCGGTGACTGCGGCGCGGCGGTGTGACCGAGGTATAACTCACACAAGCTTTATTTTCAGCCGAAAGGATAGTGGTATAAATTCAAATGGAATTCAAATGTAACCGTAACCATGGTAAAGATTTCTTAACGTAATCTACCAAAACTTCTGTAGAAAATCATTGTCAAATCATTGTCAGCGCCTTTGATTAGGCAACTAGATATTGGCGCTATATAAATACCTGGATTGGATTGGATTGGATTGGAAACGGCAAATGACCATGAAGCAAAGAATTGATACAATGTGTACGCTTTCAAATCAACCTACATGCCATACAAGTACGATAGTAAGCAGAGGAAGAGTTCATTGCGCCTACTTGAAGAAAAGATTCCGTTCCTGGTAAAGGTGAAGCATAATCTGTAACCTTTCTCGTTTTTTCATGTCAGTTTAGATGAAGAACATGCCCCCCTGAAATTGAAAAGGATTGCTTTTCAAATACCTTAAAATTTGGAACATGACAAGAAAAAGCTGTGAACTGTGGTCCAAACTTTCATGCCACAGGTGTGTTGAGTCCCACATACACATTTCGGTGTGCAGTGCGTGCGAACTTCAGCAATATTGTATCAATTTCTGACCATTTTGATGATCTCAATACCAATTCCTATGCACCTCATAATCAACCGTCCCCTAATTGCCACCAGGCATTTTTCACACTGTAATTGATATATGACACGAACTCAACTTTATATTTATTACAATCCATAAATATATATATATATATATATATATATTCCTATACGTTCAAACAGTGCATAACAAGTTCTGTTGTAAATATCAATTGATTTGAATTCTCTTTACAAGACTTTAACGAAATAAACACTTTGCCTGACATTGATGTAGATTGTATATGTACATAGGCCTATATTTACGTTTACAATTACAAAATAAAATTGATACAGTTATGTTGTATGAGAGTGTGAGAGAGAGAGATAGAGTACCCACTTAACCACTACAAAATGCATACATCGCAATAGTCACTCAGACCGCACAGCAGTCTTTTACATGAATATCCACTAATAGTTTGTTTTACCCCATGTAACCCTGTGGCTATACACCTGCTATAAGCCCCCAAAAAAAAAAAAAAAAAAAAACATCTACATGATCCTACTCGTCCAAGCATATCGGCCCGATAGATATCACATTTGCCCAAGTCAGCCCACCCTCTAAATTACACGTAACCCTCATCCATGCAGTTAGGATTCCATTGCCTTTTCCAGCAGTTCGAGGAGCTGTTCCCATTTCTTGACGTCGGCATTCCCATTGTCCCCTTCATCACGCTGTTCCTCCTCCACTAGATCCTCTTCTCTTGCACTCCACTCCTCACGGGCACTCCACTCCTCACGGGCACTCCACTCATCCCTTTCACTGCCTCCTCTCAATTCCATATCATCATCCCCCTCATCCTCCTTCACTAGTTCACGCCGGAGCAGCTCAAGTTCCATTGCCCGAACCATTCCCGCAAACTCCTTGTCCCCTTTATCACGCTGTTCCTCCTCCACTAGATCCTCTTCTCTTGCACTCCACTCCTCACGGGCACTCCACTCCTCACGGGCACTCCACTCATCCCTTTCACTGCCTCCTCTCAATTCCATATCATCATCCCCCTCATCCTCCTTCACTAGTTCACGCCGGAGCAGCTCAAGTTCCATTGCCCGAACCATTCCCGCAAACTCCTTGTCCCCTTTATCACGCTGTTCCTCCTCCACTAGATCCTCTTCTCTTGCACTCCACTCCTCACGGGCACTCCACTCCTCACGGGCACTCCACTCATCCCTTTCACTGCCTCCTCTCAATTCCATATCATCATCCCCTCATCCTCCTTCACTAGTTCACGCCGGAGCAGCTCAAGTTCCATTGCCCGAACCATTCCCGCAAACTCCTTGTCCCCTTTATCACGCTGTTCCTCCTCCACTAGATCCTCTTCTCTTGCACTCCACTCCTCACGGGCACTCCACTCCTCACGGGCACTCCACTCATCCCTTTCACTGCCTCCTCTCAATTCCATATCATCATCCCCCTCAGTCTCCTCGTTCTCGCCTACAACTCTCTTGGTCGAACTATGATCGAGCTGGTTTTCTAGCAAGATGACGAGCTCTCTGACCTCTTCCAGTTCTTTCTTCACTTCACCTGAATCCTCTGCTAGGAGACCAAGGTCTCTCTTCGCAGCCGTTTCTGGCTGGTAGAAGCAGTAGTAGATCTTGACATTATGGCCCGTATTGCCGGGTCGAGGATGTGCTCCGTCCTGCCACGTGGTAGGATTGGCTTCCTTGGTAGCCCACTCGAGAGATTCCTCCGTTACAGTCATGCCGAGTACCTGCAGGAAACAAGTCAAGACTGTACTTGTATAGCTTTGTTCAGATATGACGCGGTAAACCGCGGCGGTTTCTTTTTCCTTTATGATGACGGAAGTGTAATATCTTTTATTGTATCTCATGACTCAGGGGTCACTGTATACGCGTAGGACATTAATTTTGTTGCGCGCAGTTGCCATTCATTTTCAAGTTATTTATTCCCCCCCCAAAAAAAAATAAATAATAATAATAATAATAACAATAAAAATAATAATGATAACAATAATAATAAGAATAAACAAAATCAACAAAATCAACAAAATCAACCCCCCAAAATAAAAATAATAATAATAATAATAATAATTTTTTAAAAAAGCTTCAGATCAGATCAGAACGAGTCACATGCTCTATTCCGATACTTTAATGATAATAAGAACAACAACAGCAATAGCAATAATAATAGTATCAATAATAATAATAATAATATCAATATCTTAATGATGGTGGTGATGATAATCATGATGTTGTTGCTGCTGCTGCTGCTGCTGCTTCTGATGATAACCATTCTTGTATAGCGCATATTGATTACAAAACATCCCTATGCGCTTCTAAAGGATTTGGATATTATTGTCCTATCTTTAGCTCAGTCGGCATTATTCAATCAATCGTAGAGGCATGTTTCTAAACATAGTCACAACCCTAAACTTAACCCTAAGTGATGCACACGTTACTATATGCAAATGGTGCAAAATGGTTCCCTTAGCTACATTACGGTATTAGGCTATTTTAGGAAACATGGCTCTACGACTGACGGAATAATGCCTACCCTATAACTCGGGCAGCCGTTATCACGGTGCCTTTTCAAGGAATAAATGCTGCCAGGTACTCATTAAACCCCTGGGTGAGGAGAGCCAACTGTAGACAAAATGCCTGGTCTATACACGCTTAAAGTACCAGGTAAGCAGGTTGAGTATATCAAAGTAGAAAGTAGGTGTGGACATGTCGGGGTATAGAGGTTCATTCACTTGACTATCAATCCAAGGGTTGAGGGTTCGAATCCCAGCCCGGCACTTACGTCTTTTGACAAGACATTTATCCCCATTTGCCACTCTCTACCCAGGTATAAATGGGTACCTGGCAATATCTGGGGTAATAATAATTGCAGGGCCCTTAGGGGAAACAGCATTGAAGCTGATGAGGCTTCCCTGGGTGATAAAATTATTATTATTATTATTATTGTCAAAGGAAACTAATAAATATAAATCGTCTACCAAACTGCCATTGATAGTCATAAAATGAGATTCCAAAATAAAAGACTGATGAATGGACGATAGAACAATAGAACCAGTCATGCGTGCGACTCACTGTGAAGAAATACGAAAAAACAAATAGCCTAGATAAAATCACAGCTTTACTACCAGTCTGAGTTTGTGAGGTTTTGGCAGGCACCTTGAAGGGATACGCACCGCGCAGAGATTCGAACCCTCAAAGGACGTAAGTACTGGGTTGGGATTCGAACCCTCAGACATTTGAATAAGAGTCAAGTGACCCTAGACACCTACCTTCTGACATGCGCCGTGGAATTTCATGAGGTAAAAGCTACTCTGTGCTGGTAGGATGATTGGGTTGGCGGCACTGCCATCTTCACGGCAACAGTACTCGATTTCTGTGGGTCCCCCGGTAAAGGTCCCGGCGGGCATTGTGTTATAGTCAGGGTCAACCCCTCTATTTACATCGTTCCATCTGATGTTACCATCCTGGAACCCTAGAATATATGATACAATATTTGACCAGTTAAACCTGTCTGTTTATTATAATGTCCAGGGCCGTAGCCAGAGTTTGATGTTGGGGCACATACATGTAATTGATCGACGTCCTGGGGAGCTCTATGAGGATGGGTGTGTGATCTTGAAATTGGGGGCACGTGCCCCAACCCCCACACCCCCTGGCTACGGGCCTGATAATGTCATCCAATGGAAACAAAGAACTTGGCCACAGAAGACAGGAGACTCTTCTAGACAGGCTCTACAACACAATGTTCTTTCAAGAGAGAGAGAGAGAGAGATGTATACATGTAGGTGACCATTTTAGACACATGTGGCCTTTATAGAGAGTTGGCCCTCCATCGCCCCACCCTCCTCCTCAAAA
This sequence comes from Mesocentrotus franciscanus, assembly GCA_037976565.1. NCBI lineage: Eukaryota > Metazoa > Echinodermata > Echinoidea > Camarodonta > Strongylocentrotidae > Mesocentrotus > Mesocentrotus franciscanus. The sequence goes on along the minus strand of CP137682.1, from coordinate 15,390,938 downwards.
GATCTGGCAATGCGTTTATCAAAGTCCGGAAAATGGAGATTATTTTGAAGGGATAACGAAAGTACGACGAGGAAAATAAATAAATAAAAAAGAATTTATGATGCGAAACATGATCCTTTGACAATAGCTCAACGGTCAGTTTTAGCTTACACAAACTACCGTTTTCTGACATCACGTTGAAGTTCAAATCTGGACCAATTACGATCACTCACCCCAGCCTTAAATTTCACTCTTAAACGAGTTGGGTAAAAGTTTATTATTATTATTATTATCATGAATTATTGGGTGGGATTTTACCCAACAAACATGCGTGTTCCCTTTGTACACAAAATTGGGTAACATTTTACCCACTATCTTAAAGCCCAAGTCCACTCCAAAAATTACTTACTTTTAATAGAACCAGAAAAATCAGACAAACCAATCAAAAAAAGTTTGAGCAAAATCGGATAACTAATAAGAAAGTTATGAATATATAATGACATGAAAAACTTTGAAAATCACTACACAAATTGGCAACTCACTCATGAGTCTGTGACGTATGGTCCTCACTATCCACTAATTATTTTCTTTATATTGATAATATAAATTTCCTATTTTCACCCTAAGAATCTTATTTCTTCACACCAGCATCCAAGTTAGATTGTTAGTCATGTGTTTTTGTGTGGATGCATTTTGTCCAGTTAAATCATGAAAAATTGAATTTTGATAAACTATTTATATAAAAATCAATAATTATGAAATACAATATTCAGAAAATAGTATCGATTCTTCAAAATTCATAAAAGTTTTTGGGAAATGTCATGCACGCAATATGATACAAATCATATAACCTGGGCAAAGGCATGGGGAAATCAAGTTTTGGGGGATAAAAAGGGAAATTAATGGGATTAAACTACATAAAGCAATTGATAAGTTGTGAGGACATGACGTCACAACATGATAACCATCTTGGCAATTTGTGTTGTGATTCTCATTGTTCCATAGTTTTACATACTTTTTCAAAAATTCATAACTTTTTTATTAGTTATCCGATTTTGCTCAAACTTTTTTTGATTGGTTTGTCTGATTTTTCTGCTTTTATTGAAAGTCAGTTATTTTTGGAGTGGACTTGCCCTTTAAGAGTGAAGCTTAACCAAATCGCAACCCTAACCCACATTCGAAGTCTTTGAGGAACCGTAGCGTGGGGTAACTTGTCGCTGGGGCATGTTTGTTTGACTGTTTGATTGATTGATTGATTGATTGATTGATTGATGTTCACTTATTTTCCATAAACATCATCACACATATCTGATTTTTTAACATTTATGATCACATAAAATCATACATAGAAAAAAGAGGGGTCGTCATAAGCACAGCTTGAGCTGACGTCCTCATCATAAGTAAACACAAAAATGTTCGTACAATAAATATATATGTAAACAATGCATAGTGGAAAGCGGAGGGCCAACAAAGAATGAAAGAGAGAGAGAGAGAGAGAACGAAAAGGGGGAGGGAAGAGTTGCATCCAGATAGTATCGATTGGAACATTTAAAGTCTGTGGATACCAACCACCTTTATAAAACTTCTGGCAACTAAGTTTTTCATAGTGTAAGGTACAAGGATACATGTTATAAAAGTAATAGCTGTAGGTACATGTAAAATTAATGTCCATGCTATAGAATAATAGCTGTAGTGTCACCCGTTTTTCACTTTGAATGTCATATGAGAGTTCTAGGACACCTACCCCATGGACAACCACCCTCCGGATACGCATTATGAGACTTACCGTCTGGACAGGTTGGTCCCACCTTGTAGATGCAGTACACACCAGGCATCCAAGACCAAGAGCTTGATGAAGCTTGCGAGGTGGACTTCACGCAATAGTAGCTCCTCAAGGACTCATTGTCACAATAGTTGGTCAAATGATTCCCGCTGGAGCAGGTATTGGCCCCAGATGTGTCCGTATACTGGTATAGCATGCCGAAGTCCCACGTGAATGTTGCTGTCGGGCAGGTATCCCCTGCTAATGTCACTGCCTCTGGAAGCGCATACTTTCCATCCGGCCATGCCAGTGTCATTTCCACCTTCCTGTCTGCCAAAATCGACCAGGAAGAAACAAGTTTTTTTTAATAAGTTTTTTATTCTTTCCTCTCATAAACAAAATCTGCAAATTAGAGTCACATTTCATACGGAATTCCAAATACATTTACACATAAACAAAATTACCAATAAATTTCCATTTTCCATGCATTGCCATAAAACATGATTCAGAGTATAATATTCGAGAATAAAATACATGAATCAAATCTGGTTTATTGCTCATAAAGGTAACATTTGCACTTTGCTGGACTTCGGTTTCAAGTTGAACTAAAGTCAAGTTAACAAAAGGAAATAATTCTGAAGTACACTCTCGTCATTTTGCCCCTCTTTTACCTTGACTACATCATCGCGTCGTGTTTAACTGAGTTATTAGAATACGAGCTTAAAGAGAAGGGTGAGTTCTGGGAAGAGGTGAACAATAATTTATAAGCGTTATCATTGTATTATGCAAGTGTGGAAGAACATCAGAGAAAAAATGTTCCCTGAAAAGCATGGTTCTTCAAATGCCTTAATATTCTAAATATGGCATGTAACATCATAAAAATCGGGACGGATTTTTATGGCACATGTTCGTGTAGTCCCATATACATCTTTCTGAGTACAGTGTTTGTAACTTTACCAAGACTGGGCCAAATTTCTTATCATTTTAATGATTCCAGAACCTTGCAGTACACACCAACACTTATATGCTAGATGATCAACCTTTTCAGATCGATTCCACAACGTTTCTTTCACAATGCAATCGCATGACCAGAACTCAATTTTATCTTTACGCATTCAGTACTCAGTATTTACATGATTCTCTATGGCGTGTTACTCCACAGTCGACAGGCGCGGTCTTGCGTCAGTAGGGCGCTTTCGCAACGCGACGTAAAGCAAAGAGTACGGTAACGCGAGCGAAAAAAACAATCTGCGCATGCGCGAATCTGAAATTTCCGCGTCTTGTCGATTTTCACAACCGTACGCGGCAATGATAGCGTTCGTTCCCTAAACGCGACGGGAGAGCTGTATCGCTGTAATTCTCCCGTAGTCTATGCTTCCGTCGCGTTTGCGAAAGCGCCCTAGTCAAAGAGCTTAGACATCCTACCTCTTTGCGTCAGCCAAACAATGCCACGTGTACAACGTGGACAATTATCAGCTTAAAACTGCATATAATTACCTTCACTCTCAGAGACTCCATTGAATAAGGGATAATCATTGAAAGCTGTCAAGATGTTTGCTTGGATAGTTCCTCTTTGCCAATTGGCTGGGCATTCTCCGCTGGTTTCATAGTCCGTCTGTCTGGTCCAAAATTTGGAATCCAACGCTTCATTGAGCCCGATGAGATCTATGCTGATGGGCTCTAGGAGGCAATCAGAAAGTTGATGAGGAAAACAAAATTCAATTTTATACGAGCGCGTACTGGTACGTCGACATGTCTATTGACTAAGTAAAGGTTATTTATTTATTTATTTATTCATGTTTTAGTACACTTTGTGAATGGCACTCGATGGCTTAATTGCTCGAAACTTACAAAATATGCAACAACAAAAATGAGGATATATTCAATATGAGTGCATGTTTGTACAAGGTATAAAACGTTTTATACTTTGTAACAGGAGTATTTAAGATTGTAACATATGGAAGTAATAATTAAAGCCCATCAATGAATATTCAATATACAATAGTAACATGGAATTCCTACCACATGGAACTTAAATTTAGGTAAAAACTACAGGGTTACACAAAGTGATTCTTTCAAAGGAATAAGAACACTGAAAGGGTTGGTGAGCTCCGGTAAGAGCTTTGGGTTGCCGACGTTTCGATCACTATGCTCTGATCGCCTTCTGGACGATGACAGACATATTGACGAGCCCGACACCATAACTTGTTGCAACTGCTGCTGCTGTTGTTGTTATTGTTGCTTGGAACCCTAAACACAATCGAAATACTTTCGAAAACTCAACTCAAGAGCAGGTTCGATACGCTATCGTATGCCTCATAGAAATCAGTTAGGATTAAGGAATATGTCATTGTTATATTCGCACATTTAAAAGGGTGACGTACAAGGCCATTGAGATTACGTTGGGTTGATTTGTCGAAAGTAGCTGCGATCATATTCTTTTAAAGCAATACTGTACTGATGACCTTTCTGCCCTAGCGTACTGCTTATTGCACAGCGCCATCGCATGGTCAATTTGCCAACAGTGCGTACACAATACTTAATTCCCAGTTCGCAGACACAGGACTAGATGCGAGAACCAACAGCGCAGCTAGGGAAGCAGCGAGCTACAGTTGGCATGAGACGGCCCTAGAGGGCATTTTGCGATAGTGCTTCTAGTACAGTATGGCTTTAAGTTTAATTCCCAATTTTCAAAAGCGCACGTACCATTATACTCCAGGCTGCCCACTGTGTACTCTTTGTACACTTTGCCGAACTTTTCCTGCGATGCTGCAGTCTTGGTGAACCTGTCCATGTCCACTGACAACGATGCAGAGACGATTTTGTAGCTACCTCCAGCACTTACGCTGTTGGACATCTGTTTGAAGAACAAAAGACCGAGACAAGGTGACAGTAGTTCGTGCGAGAGAAAAAAAATACAGAATTCATGGTTCAATCTACATTCAAGAAGGTTTAAGTAAATACTGTTCAGGTAACTCCATAACTTGAAATAATTATAAACGCGTACGCGCGTGCACATGTCACAACTATCTCTCTAAATAAGCTATGATTTATGTAATCACTTACATCTCTCGTGGAATCTTTGATGAAAGATGACGTGTCCTCACGGTAGGTTGTGCCCGAACGAGACCCCAATTCAGCCTCCGTCACAACGTGCTACATTTGTAAAACAATAGAAAACGATACAACCGTTTATAAAGAGAGGGAAGTTGTATAGGTCATGCTTCAGAGTTCTGTATCACGTCTGTATTTCCTTCTTTTGAAAATAAAAAAATAAAAGTATTGCTGTGAATCACTGGCTCGTTCATTTACCTCTTACCGGGTTTCCATTTCCCACACCTGGATGGAGAGAGACGAGTGTAATGTCTTGCCAAACATGCCAAAGACAGGCGCGGTTCGGTTCTAGAAGAATGTCATTATTATTATCATTATTATTATTAGTTTTATTATTATTATTCTTATGATGATGATTATTATTATGACGATGATTATTATAATTATGATGATGATGATTTTTGATATCATTTTTTGTAGTTTAATTATTATTTTTACAATGGTAATGGTTATTATCATTATTATGATTATCATTATTATCATTATCATTATTAGTTAAAATATTATCATCATTATTATTATCAGTTTAATTATTATTAGGATGATGATGATGATGATGATGATGACGATGATTATTATTATTTTTATTATTATTATTATTATTATTATTATTATTATTATTATTAGTTTATTATTATTATCACTATCATTATCATTATTATATTATTATTATTGCTAGAGGCCTATCATTATTATTGCTGTTGTTGTTATCATTATCATTATTTATTATAATTATTATCATCATCATCATCATCATCATCATCATAATTAAAGGTGAGGAAAGCCTTACCGTCCCCCAGTCGGAGAGGAATGTCATGTAGGCCGCTTTGTCATAGGTAGTGGGCAGACCACAGACGGCAATACGAAACTCTCGACTGGGCTCAAATCCGTCAGTGTTGGCCAGGGTCGTCAGGTAGCGAATGTTGCCATAGTTGTTGATCGTTTGCTCTGAGAAGTACACACTACCCTTTGTGCTTTCATCGTTCAAGATGGACTGGTATTCTGCAACCATGAAAATATGAAGTGTTCATAAAAGATACATTTTGACAACTTTGATCGATACTTTTCCCCTATGTTTTTTCGGGGCTAGTACTGTGTTCTATTTGAAAAGTATTATTATTTTATGAACAAAGCATTTTTTGATTTTTGTTTAAATGTAAAATAAGTATGTATATTTCGAATACTGGTCATCTGCATATTGAAACGTTGAAGACTCTAGCACTATTCTGAAGCAGGTTTTATAACAATCTCTAAATGCACAGATATAAACTGCATAAGTCGCTTTCCATTGTGAACATATAAGGTGTTGTAATTCAGTTGCTGTTTCTAGAATTTAAAGAGATGTCATAGATATTTTGAAATAGGCCTACCACGTAAAAAGAAAACAACTGAAACTCTGGGAGGAAAAGTTTGTGAGATTAACAAAATTACGTAAAAAAGTACGAACCGGTTTGAAAACATGTATTATCGTAAATATTTTTTGAATTTGTTCAATCATGTGATCCGTGTAATAATTAAGTATATCGTATATTTTTTAAAGCAATAAATTCCTCGCAAGGGGATTTAAACAAATATCTGCTGTAACATTCGTGGTTGATAACGATATTGATAAAATGATCATAGCAATAATGATAACAATTATAACAACATTAACAATAATAATAATAAAAGTGTTCTGTTCTAGAAAATCTTTCACACATAGTACAAATTTTTGGTCCGAAAATAATTTTCTAAAACAGAAGTGTGATATTTTCGATTACTTCAAAATTAAAATGAATCATTTCTAGATTAAACTAAAACAAATCAGTTAGGCATCATGGAGGCTAGAGGCGTCGATTTTGTAGGGCAAAATGGTGTTAATACTGGCGGATATGCCGGGGGGGGGGGGTTACAATCGGCACCCCCTTTTTAAACCCATTTGGCATGCCCCAAGAGGCACCTATGTGATCATTTTTAATTCATTTTTTGGGTGTTTATTATATTTAATATGTTTTGTTTTTTGTTTTTGGCCTATCGGAAATTCTTCAGAATTGTGCCACCCCCCATTTTACAAAATTCTGGAACCATCCCTGAGCGCAGTAGCAAATCAAATAGACAGTTTAATCCCAAAATGATTGTCGATGGGCCCAACTGTCAACGCTCCACCCCACATATCATGGCCGACAACCCCCCATTAAAATTTATGTGTAAGGATAGCTTTCTTACCGTGGCTGGCAGCAAACTGAAACCTACGAAGACAGCTTGAACGGAAACTAAAGAGTGAAAAAGAATGAAAGGGACAAGAAGATAAAACTTATTGATTGATACTATTCGTGGAGTCATGTAGATTGGCATATTAATGGAATATATATAAATTGATAAGAAATGCGTACCATAACAGGATGGCCCATAAAAGCTAATAATCAGCTTTTACAGACAGACACAATCAACAATACAAACGTTCTTAACTACTCAAAATAGGGCGTTGACGCCAAGATTTTCGATAGAACTTCCCATCTCGAAAATGTCAAGGCACGGAATAGAAGTAATAATTTAATTTAATAAAGTAATAGTAGAAATAATTTAAAGTTATTCGATTCCACTCCATCCTTACCCTTTATTTATACAAAATACGAAAATACGAAATATCCGTGCACGTGTCGCCATCACCCGTCTCAATGCGCAGTGAATACGTGCCTTCACGGTTGTTTCATCGCAAAGCATGCCGGGACAGATTCTAGTACGCAGTAGATTTTCAGCTTCGCCGCGATCAGCTGTTCCATTGCCAACAACGGGGTTGTTATCCTGTCGAATCAACATGAACTCATAATCTTGTACAGGATCCGTCATTCTGCAGTGATTTTTTTCATTCCAGTATCATTTGTACGGTAATAAACCAAAGTCTGTGATTATGTATTATTTATGACGATCCTTCAACCTAAAACACGAATGTTAAGCAGTTTAATAAGGCAAACCATCGACGCAAACTGCACACACACATTTGAACATATGGGACTATAAATTCATACAGCGGAACCCACTCTCATTAGCCCACTTTACTTCGTATTATCAGCTTTATTTTTGAAGGATCGTCATAAAAATACATAATCACAAACTTTGGTTTCTAACCGTACAAGTTATACTGGAATGAAAGAAATTCACTGCAGAATAACGGATCCTGTACAAGATTATGATGTTGATTCGACAGGATGAAAATCCCGTTGTTGGCAATGGAACAGCTGATCGCGACGAAGGTGAAAATCTACTCCGGACTAGAAATCTGTCCCGGCATGCTTTGCGATGAAACAACCGTGAAGGCACGTATTAAACTTCAATGACGTCATTTACGTCGAAACTCGAAAATTGTGTATCTTTAAAGATTAACTCGAATACTGACAGGGAAACTGGATTCGGGGAGAAAAGTATCATCGAAATTGTTATCCTATGTTTCGTCAGAGGTTTGAACCAGCAAAGCATAAACAACGTGGGAACTGGAATTTAAAAAAAAATTGCCAATACACAGATCTCTATGACCCCGCCATGCAAATTGCACACGAGTCATGATTTTTATTATGTAGTTACCTAAACTAATCGAACTAATGATGGTTGGGTGCATGCGTCGGTAATTATTATGTGCACTGTTCATTTAGCATTCAGTTTGTTTATAGGATGACCCTCCATCAAGGCACGTTCATAAAGACCGCGATTCTCGCTGAGCCAGGCCGATGTCGCTAGATGACGCTCCGTTTGCTATTTGATGAATGTCATCGCCTTTGTATCACGAGCACGGAACGTCATCTGCCTAACGCAGAACTGCGTCAGCGCCTAACGTAGCATTGACACGCCATGCGATACTGATATCATACAAAAAGTGAATGCAAAAAGGAACATTGCCTACATCGCTTTGAATGACTTTTGTCTGTCTTTTGTTACTGCAAAGGCTTGATTAGCGCAGTAATAACGCAATCAAAATGACGCAACACGTGAAATGGGTATTTAACCGATATAGCATGGGGTTACAAAACGAGCAGCTTACCATCGACATTCACCTGATGGGAGAGCTTCTTGGCGTAGCTCTTCGTTCCGTAAAACGTATCCTTCTCTTGCGATGTGTAAGAGCTGCTACGTCGCACGAAATCCACCTCGTCGGGCAGTCGGTACTCGTTGTCGCTCGTCGTTTTTCCGTTGTCGTAGGTGAGTTTCAAGACACGCCGAGTCGTCAAGAGCCCGGGGTCGACCCCTCCAGTTTTTTGGTTACCCTCGGGGTTTCCCTTGATGATATCGTAGGAGATACCGACGTATTTTACCTGTTCTGGAATGGGCTTGGTAGAAGCGCCCAGTGATAGCGCGGGCAATAAGAAGAGGACGAACACGAAACCGCATACACTACGTGGTGTCTCCATTGTGAAAACAGATCTAGACTAAGAGGTCGAAAGATAGAAGGAAAGAAAGAATGAAGAAGAAGAAGAAGAAGAAGAAGAAGAAGAAGAAGAAGAAGAAAACAAATGTTTAAAGCCTTACAATACATCGAATACACAATGTTTGTTTCATGTGAATGTATAATGTAAAAACAACCAACCAAACATATAACAAACAAAAACAACAGCAACAAACCGCATGTACTTTTTTTCTTCTTTTTTTTTGGTATCCACAGTCCGGTGACTTATCCACTAGACCACGACACTTCTACAAAGAAAGAACCTTACATTTTACAAAAAAAGAACCTTACATTTGTCAACATTTATGCTGAAGAAATCGTCGTCTAAGTAAATAGCTATGTTGAGTTGAGAATTGGAATACTAGCTCCCCTTCCCCTCCCGCACGCACACAAACTCACCCACGCATCAACCCCACACATACTCACACACACGTGCAAAGAGGGGAGAAAAACAATATGAAGATCATCTTTACATATGTTTATCACTTTTATTGAGTGAATGATAGGGCAAGATTTTCTCCGTATATTTTAATCAGTAATAACCCGGGGTGTTTAGTCGATAAGCCTATCAATTATTTATATAGAATCTTTCATTTTCTTCGGTTTGCTACGATTTGCAAAGTTGTTTTTTCCATATGAATAAAAGAAAATCCCCAGGGTTTTAGTTTTTTTATCAATAGCATCATTCCTTTTTTATCAATCTACTCAGCTATAGCTGCCGGCACATCGGTGTTCGTGATCTGACGATCAATTTTTATGTCTGCTATTATTTTGATGAAACTGACAACCTTGGAAAGCAGGTCTATGATAATAATTGGGGGAGGTAGTTGGGGGTCTTTCTTTTATCTCCAAACGTTGTCATTCAGAACACACATCACCGCAGATCCACGGCTATTTCCTTAATAGTGGGGCTACAGGTGTTATGGTCTAGTGGAAAAGTTTCCGGACTGTGGACCACAAGGTCCGCAGTTCGAATCCCTGGCGCAGGCTTTAAGTCCATTGGCAAGACATAATTCTACACTTGCCACGGACGAGGTACTAAATGGGGTCCTGGTAGGAAATAATGCCTTAAATGTGATAGAGTTATGTATAGTAATTGGCTGTTTTGTTAAAGCCCCTCTAAAGTATTGGGAGCCCCAAAAAATTTGATGGAAAAATTTCACTTATATTGTATCATAATGTGAAATAAGATGTCATTTAAGACACACTTCTGCAAAGATTTCCACCAAGAAAATGTGATTGAAGACAAACATTGATAAAAGAATACATAATTTGGGTCTTCTATTGTACCTAGAAGACCTAAATTTTGTATTCTTTTATCAATATTCGACTTCAAACACATCTGTTTAGAAAATCCTTGCAGAAATGTGTCTTAAATGACACCCTCTTTCAAATTATGATACAATTCAAGTGAAATTTTGCCATCAAATTTGTGGGGCTCCCAATACTTTAGAGGGGCTTTACAGCCGGGATGCTAATGGAGCGCAAGGAGTGATAATGTCCCAGACATGTTCTAAGAATCCACTATTGTTATCAGAGAAGAAGGGGAGGGGGCGTGTACGTGTCCTATGTATAGCAAGAAAGAAATTCATCCATTCGAGAGGACAGGTTGATGTGACAGACAATCAGCCTAGCGTGGGGCCAGCCATTGAGGGTGCGTTTTTGTTTTGTTGATGTTTAGGTGAGGGGGCATCAAACTTTTGTGAATGAAACAAAAAGCAAAAAGGGCGTCTAATCGGGATGATGACATTTTTCAAATAGGAAACGTGCCCAAGACATTCTGCATGACATTGTATAGATCTTCCGATTCAGAAACATTCTGCATGTACCGAAAATCCCTTCCATTAAAACATCAATTCCTTTTTTTTTTCTTCTCTTTCTTCAAAAGTCTCGTTTGATCTGTAATTCTAAGTGCCACGTGCTTCCACACCTGAGACACCCATGACTGATTGGACGTGAACTTTGACATTGAACATGCGATTTCTCGACAACAAAGGCCTACCAGGACCCTCCAAATGTCTGTATCTTATAACACAGAGCTCAGTGAATACACGCAAGTCTTTTGTTGCGTGCAGTTGCCATTCATGTTACAACTATACAAAAATAAGCAATTCTATTAATGTTGGACACTGACTGCGGATTGATAATGATATCGCTGGAGCATGTATGTGTCTTTGAACCGTGCCCTGTGCCATAACCAAAAGAGTGGCTTTACAAGCGTAATTTTGAAGCAGAAGAAGAAGATGAAGAACAACAAAAAATGCGTCAAGAAAAATAATCTATTATTAAAGTCGAATTTTGATACTTTCTTTATATTCAATTTGCATGGACATTTAAACAACCTACTGCTAATTATTAAAGACTGATTTCTGTTAAAGGGTGGACAATTATTTGTGAGCTTCAGTCTCATTATTTTCATTTCAGTTTGGAAGAACATCATAATTGAAATGTCCTCCGAAAGGGGTTGCTCTTCAAAATGCTCTCATATTCGAAACATGACGAGAAAAAGCTGAAGTGTTTGGCCCACACATTCGTGCAAAACGTGGGTGTGGTCCCATGTGCCCATTTCCATGTGCACTGCATTATGCTTTTCAGTGGGAACGGGTCAATTAGGCCTACTTATCACTTATCATGACTCCAAAACGTGATCACAACAGACACTTATTTATAATAATTATGAAACTTTTTCTTTAAAGATAAAGACCATTTCTGGTCATGCGATTGCATTGTAAAAGAAACGTTGTGAAATCGATCAGAAAAGGTTGATCATCTAGCATATAAGTATTGGTGTGTACTGCAAGGTTCTGGAATCATCAAAATGATAAGAAATTTGGCCCAGTCTTGGTAAAGTTACAAGCACTGTACACAGAAAGGTGTATATGGGACTACGCGACCACGTGCGCGATATCTATTTGGTCCCAATAGATATAATAATTTACCAAATATATCAATTAGTAGGCGGTTTCTCGACTTTCCCGGCAAAATTTGTATCATCACGTATTAGTCAAAACATATTCTTTCACATGATTGGTAATGAGAGCTTCCATTTCATTTTTTTGAGAGGGGCGTTTCCAAAACTGGTCTTTACCTTTAAAGAAGAAAATTGTCTAATCGCTCTTTCTGATGCTCTCTCTCTCTTCGGTATATTAAGATAATTGAGCTAAACGGTTCCAAATTCCGTCAAGACTTAATAATCAGTCGAACCTACATTTTTATTATTTCTTTTGAAAAAGATGTTTTATTAAATGGAAGAATATGTACAATCAGCAGCACTTTTAACATGACTGCCAGAGCGAGTAAATTCTATTCAAGACCCGGTACAATAGAACAAAAGAAGTCCACATATAATACAATCTGCAAAATAACTGTGAATAGGAAAAGTCTGCTGAAATATCTTCACACGCTTATGCAGACGAAAACACATTTAGTTTGTATTCTTCCGAGGCCATTGAGGGCTTGACGTTCATCTAATAGACTAATCCTTTAATAACATGAGATTTTAGTTCCGTTCCTGTAAATCTAGTCAATACGAGAGACCCAGATGAATTTGAACCCGCTTAACAATAGCATAAAAATACTGACAAATAGGAATACAGACATACAATATTAATTCCCTGGTATTTGATTTGCCATTGAATATAACGCCAAGCCTGAATAGAAGTCTTGTGAACTTACGAGCAATACTGGGTCAAAAGAGGCCCACCTTGAAAAAAACGGCCTGAAAAAATTTGGACCTAAGTCGAAAAATTGGTATACCTAATATTTTTATTTGACTATGATCAAATTTCCCCCATGAAATGACCAAATATCATTTGCACAAAATTATAATTCTACCTAAATGTGACGGCTCTTTGTTATCTATTAAACTTTTTCCAAAACTGGCATTGGTCCCTACAGTGAACAATGGCAGAGCCCTTAAAAACATACTTCTTTAGCATGTTTAGGAAGCACATTCAGATTCACTCGTAATGAGCTGTTACTGTCACTTTAGTTTTTAAATAAAGATCATGTATACGATGACATAACACGCAATAATCCAATCAAGCTCAGCTCATTTATTATTCATGTAAACATTACGGGAAATCCAAAAATAATCTTTTACATGTACAGAGGACAATACAACGAATAAGAAAGCTAACAAGGTAAGCTTTCTTGCAATGCACTATATAGTAACGCCGACAAACCTCGCTCAATATCCACAATACTTTTTACTGATTTTTTGAAAGCATTTGATCGAATAAACCATTATGTAATTGTCACTAAGTTGTTCGATTTCCGTGTCCGACCTTGCATATTTATTAATAATTGATTTTCTTATTAATCGACAGTAAGCTGTGAAGTATAAAGGACATTTTCTCAATCTAAACACAATGGTTTAGGTGTACCTCAAGGCAATAAGCTTGGGCCTATTTTGTTTCTTGTAATGATTAACGATGCTTGTAGGATTTCTTCTATACCATATTTTAAATACGTAGATGATTTGACACTAGTAGAATGTAGAACTAGTACACAAACATCCCAATTACAAGGCCAACTTGAACTGCTCGAATCATGGACTTCATCAAATAATATGAAATTAAACGTATTAAAATGTTCCTCGATGTCACTTTCATTTTTCTAAACAACCTATACAACCACCTTTGTTATATATTGATAATGCACCTTTACCTTTAAGATTCTTGGTGTCACAATTCAAAGTGACCTTAAGTGGAATACTCATGTAACTGAAATTATAAAGAAGAGTAATAGAAAATTATTCATGCTACGTTGATTAAAAACTTACAACCTACCTGTTTGTGATTTGCTAACCGTATATACTGGATATGTAATGTGTACCTCTTTTTCTGCAAGTTTGACTTTCAGACAGATTAATGATATAGAAAGTGTACCAAAAAAGCATGTAGAATAATTTTAGGATCAAGCTACAGTTCATATGACAATGCATTAGCAAGACTAGAATTGCCATCTCTTTTGACTCGTAGAGAAACAGGCCTTAAATTGTTTGAGATATTCATAATGATAATACAAAATGGTGGGTTTTTGTATAGCATTCACACCTGGCACTGCCACTCCTGACGCTCCAAAGTAACTATCCCTGCTTTAGCACGACTGCCATTACAGCGGTGGAGACATTCAAGGAATTAATTCCTGCCAGGTATACCCATTTACTTCACTTGGGTCAAGTATTGCAAATGTAGATTGATGTCTTGCTAGAGGACATATAGCGTCGCAGCGGGACTCGTATCGCGAACCATGTGATTCATTCCAGCGACGTATCCGCTAGACCACGACACCTGTACATGGCATGGCTGCTATTACAGTGCTCGAGAATATTTAGCATCTAATTCATGCTATGTATCCATCCACCCAGAAGCGGCACTCCGGGAGGGGGCACAGTGCCCCCACTTTTCCAACTAGTCCAAAAGTGCCTCTTTTACTATAGGAGTGCCCTTTTCTTTTCATAAGAGCCCTTCCCTTTTAAAATGCCCCTTTTTCATAGCATAAATACCCCTATTAAAATCTGGTAGATGCCCTTTTTCCTTCGACAAATAACCCTCTTCCATTATCATAAGTGCCTTTTTCATCTCTGGTGAGTGCCCTTTTTCAGGTGAGAGAAGTGTCGCATTCTCACCTCTGATAATTGACCTTTTTTGACTTGACACTTGCTCCTTTTCTTTTCTAATAAGTTTCCTTTTCACTTTTGATAAGTGCTCCCTTTTCCTTTCTCCATAAAATGTGCCCCTAATTTAAAGCTCGCTCACTACGCTCTCTCGCTTGTATAGTTGATACGATTGTGTTTCTTATTAATGGTCTTTTCAGTCTTTCACGATTAAATTGTGCTTACAACCCCATCAGGATTGTTTTTTCCTCTTTATAAGATGTCTTTTCTTGCACTGCGACCTCACAAATCATACGTTTTTTTGCTCCTCGCTTCGCTCTTTTGCAAACAAATATTCGGACCATTTACCTAACTGCAAAGTATGATGCTTAAGCAGTATCTTGGACCATGTAAAGAGAGAAACAAATATTGAAATCATCCATGATAATGTAATCACAATGTAGAGGTACATATCAATGTAATCACAATGTAGAGGTATATATCAATGTAATCACAATTTAGGGGTATATACCAATGTTTACAAATTGTGTATTTTCGCTTTGAGATTTCTCTTTGTAGGTGCCCATTTTGTTTCAGAAAGTGCCCTTGTTTGTTCCCCCCTCAGGAAGGCGCTCCGCCGCTCCTGCATCTACCTCAACAACAACATTGATAAATAATAGTAACAACAACATCAACACCAACAACATCAACAATAATAATAATGATAAAAACAATAAGATAAAGAAAACGAAGAAGAAGAAGATGGTGAAGAAGAAGAAGAAGAAGAAGAAGAAGAAGAAGAAGAAGAAGAAGAAGCAAAAGAAGGAAAAGAAGAAGGAGAGGCAGCAGCAAAGACAGCATAAGGAAAAGGAGACTATTGGAATTGGGACTGCAGTACTCGGTTTGGGGTCAATGTCTGTGCAACACAAAAATAGTGACCGACTATGAACTATGAAACTATATAAAAGTGGGTAAAGGTTCTTAAATTTGACAAACTTGACATCAACAGTTACAAAGTATTTCTAAAAACAAGTAGGAGTCGCTTTTTAGTTTGAATCCATCCTGTATGATAAACACCATTTCGTTTACCTTTGTATCTAATATTTTGTAAATATACACAACGTTTTTAAAGCATTTAAAAGAAAAGAGACTCAACATTATTAAAGATGATTAAATAAGATTAGAAGTCTTACCTCCTTTGCTCACAGGAACACAGCTAGCCTGATCAGTGATGAAAGAAATTTGATCCAGGTACTTATATTAATGTGCTCTGTCAACCGTGACGGTTAGAGTGGAGGGCTGGCGCGTTACCCTAGTTTTTAACGCCGAACTAAACCGACCGATGATTAACCTTTTCCCTTCTTTTTTCTTCTTCTATTGTCTGGTCTCAGTCTAGTCGGTATAACTGAGGTATGAAATGGTGGTATTTCTAGGCCATGATTTAGAAAGAAAAGGCTGGCCAAATACCCTAGTTTACATTATATACCTCACTTTAGAAATCTAGCCATCTGATTGGTCGAAATTGGAGTCGTGATTTCAAGCCATGCCCACTCACAGGGCATAGCAATAGCCGACAGGGCCTAGTTAAAAGTTTCTACCCTCATCCTCATTATCCTGCGATCCCCATTGGTTTACTTAGTTTGTGCGGAGCGCGCGCGGCATTCCATACATATATCTAGTGGTAATGTGGATATGTATGCAGACGATACCACTTTAATCGTAAGTGGAAGTAGCGTAGCTGAGGTTGAACAAAAACTTTCTTTTGCATTGCAAGAATTAATGGTATGGGTTAATCAAAACCGCCTTGTACTAAACACAGAAAAAAACATGCGTCATGGTCATAGCTACGCGTGCAAATTTAAACAAAATAACAAGCTTCAACGTTCCTATAAATGGAAAGGCACTGAAAAGAGTTAACGTCGTCAAATGTCTTGGTATATTAATTGATGAAGAATTGAATTGGTCCAAGCACGTTGACAAAGTAACAAAAGTAACGCAAAGAAATATCAGTGTAATAAAACGAGCTAAGGACTATTTACCAATAACATCTTTAAGGTTGCTGTATAATGCACTCGTATTGCCTCACTTTGATTATTGTTCCTCTGTGTGGTCAAATCGGTATCAGGAAGAAACGAATAAACTCAAGAAAGTCCAAAAACGAGCTGCTAGAATAATTTCAAACAAAAGTTACGAGACTCCATCAAGTGAATTGATTAGCAATCTGAAATGGATGCCAATTGAGAAACGTTTTGAATTTCAGCGTGTTAATATGATGTACAAATGCACACATAATTTGGCGCCGTTCTATTTACAAGAAAGTTTAATTAAAGTAAGTGACATTCATCAATATAATACGAGGCAGGCAGATGAAGGTTTACTTTCTGTGCCAAAGTATAAAACAGAATGCTTTAAACATAGCCCCCTCGTATCTTCAATTATAGCATGGAATCAGTTGGACAGATCATTGAGAATGGCAAGCTCTGTGAACACCTTTAAATACATGTTCAAACAATCTTGCAATATCGATTGCCAATAAGATAAAATTACAAGAGGAATTTTGTTTAGTGTCCTAACTAAAGTTTTATTTTAATTCCTTATAGCTTTCCAGCACATTTCTGTTGTACAAATCAAACGATTGGTTAATGATGCGCTTGCAGAACAACATGATAAAATGTGGCATTCATATACATCCTCATTGCTAGGAAAATTTCACTTGATGCTTTTTATTTTTTGACTTTATTTTTTGACTGAATGTAGGATGACATGATGTTTTTTCTAACTGAAAGAACGATTTCATGTAATTTATTATCAGTTAGAAATATATTTGTATTTTTATTGTTATTTAAGAGTGTACATTCAATTGCTAACTAGTTTACATGCATTCATTTTGCATATTATCCAGCAATTTACTATCCTGTAATATTTTTGTTGTTGGTGAAAATATGTATATAACAATTTTGGTATCCCAACTGTCTTTTTCCCTAATACGTTTTCTTGAACAAAAAAGCAAAGCAAAACAAAAAAAACAAACCATTCATTCGTTACGAGGATACCAAATATTTTGTAAATATGTTAATACATGTTCATGATGTTCTTACTTATTAGGTGGGCTGTAAGTAATACAGACCACCTCATAATTTCGTTAGAATTGCCTTTATTTATTAGGTGGGCTGTATATAATACAGACCACCTTATGTTTTCGTTAAAATTGCCTTTATTTATTTCTTTCTTTATTTTTCTTATTTGAGTACAACCCTATGGGAAATCTGATTCCTTGCCGTGTATTAAACCAATAGGGTTAATCTCTAAGTCTGTTGGAATATATCAAATCATCCCATTGTTATGATGTTAGTCTCCTTCCCAGACGTTTATACTTTCCAGTTATTCAGCCCAGGTATATGCAATGTTTACTATGGGATATTCTTCTCCTTTTCATAATTATCTTTTGCAATACGTCATGTGCCCATGATTTATTGATATAATGCATCCAAGATGTCTACCAAATCTTTCAATTCGTTGCTGAAATATTATCAAGAGAAAATAAGAAACATTAGAATACACATTTTAAATAAAGATAAAATATTAAGAAGAAATAAGTAGATACATGCAGTCATGACAATAGACAATATGTCATAAATTATTGTCTTTAAGCTTACCCTTATTTGCATCTGGCTCGAGTTTTACTTGGTTATTTGGAACTGGATGATTAACATGGACAAAATGAGATTGTTTACAATATGATGAATTAAAAAAAAGTTGTATAATTTCAAATGACTATTTTCTGTTTTCTATGGCCCTCTGGTATAATAGTTTGTCTGGTTGCCATAAGTTGGGTGATGGACGTGAGCGCTGGGCTGTTGTAATGAATACGAATCAAGAAATATCGGACTTTTCTAGGGAATATTATGATTTTCAACAACATGAAGCAAATAGTAAGTATTCAAAAACTTCAGGGGGGCATTTCATCAACATTTGTCCACCGACAACTGTCGGGGCCGACTAAATTTGACCAATCAGAGGCCTGGAAAATAGTCGGTGACAATAAAATTGTCGGTGAAAATGATATTAGTCGGTGAAAACCACCGACTAATTTTTTCATGAAACGCCCCCCAGATGCCTGTTTGATTATGATTAAAATTTGAGTCATTTCAAGTAACAAATAAGACCGTTGTCATGAAAACGGAATGTCAAAGATGTTATTTTTTAACCACGTCCCTCCCCAAAAAAGAAAATAAATGAACCTAATCAATACAAGGAAACATTAGAATATATATTTTTAAAAAATAATAGGAAAAGAACTAGGTAGAGAATACAATCGTGACAATAGACAGCGGTAATAAATTAATGTCATTAAGTTTACCCTTATTTGCATCTGGCTCGAGTTTTGCTTGGTTATTTGGTACTGGAGGATTAACATGGACAAAATGTTTACATGATCGCATTATCTCTTATTCATTCTAGTTCCAATGTTTTCTGACTGTTTTCAAGACAATATCATGTTTGTCGATCATAGTTCTATGTAGCTTGATATCTCATGTTATTTCTTAATAGGAAAAGCAAACTAAGTAACTATTGTTGAATTTTAGCGACAGTCGTTCGCCATTGCTACTCTTTAATGCTGCTATGACGTGCAGTAACAAATTGAAATGTCAGGACTCATGAAAAATTCGTTTAACAGTTGATTGCGCTTGGTTGAGCCCACTGTTTGCAGGAATTAGCTGAGAGAGATAGACGTGAACATTCTGACCATTAACGGCGGAATATTATTTTTGTTCTTCACCGCCTTTACAACGCTATTTGAATGGGAAAAATCTAATGTTAGGCTCCATTGGGGAAGTTTACATTGTTGTTAAGAAATTTAAGTTGATTCCTCTCGGTTCATTCTATTGTTCGGACTATTAAGCTGAGAGAGATAGAAGTTGACATTCTCATGACTCATGACTAACGACCTTGCATTATTATTCTTATTTGTTCATCGTCTCTACAATTTGAACAATATTTGAATATGAATGATCATGAGCACCGGGTTTAATAATTTAACGAAACATGAATTTGAACCCGGGCTATGCTCTCTATCTCTCTCTCTTATTTGTCATTGCCTTCCCTATCCCTCCTTTACTTTCTTCTTACCACGGAGTATGTAATGTGTATGTGTATGCCTCAATCATAGAGAATATAATCACTAATATCGCTGAAATGATTATTCTTCTCCTTCCCTTCTTCATCATCTCCCATTTCCTTGTAGTAGTAGTTGTAGTAGTAATATCAGCAGTATCATAATAATCATTATTATTATCATTATTATATTTATTATTATTGGTGTTGTTGCTATGATAGTTAATATTGTAATTATTATCATTATTATTGTTGTTATTGTTATTATTCTTATAATTATTTTTGTGCTTCTTCTCCTTTTTATAATTATCTTTTGCAATACGTCATGTGCCCATGATTTATTGCTATAATGCATCCAAGATGTCTACCAAATCTTTCAATTCGTTGCTGAAATATTATCAAGAGAAAATAAGAAACATTAGAATACATATTTTAAATTAAGATAAAATATTAAGAAGAAATAAGTAGATAAGTAGTTCATAAAGTCTTTGACACTTAATCTAGACAAAGTGCATATTTTCTCAAAACTTTAATCATCAATTCCCTCATAATGAAAATCAAACCACAGTTAATCTTTACTAACTGTGTATTTAGGCATTAGTAAAAATTAGTGTACTAAATCAATATGATGAGGGTTTATTTTCCTTCAATTTTCTGAACATTGGTCAGTGTAACAAAATTATTCCAACTTTGTGGTATCAGTGTATGAAAATACGCTATAATTTTGTTTAATAAATTCATTCGTTTTACTGTTAGGTTGTTCGCTCGTTTTATTCTGTACAACGCAAGTGAACGACAATGTTTGGAAAGGTTGTACTAAATTTTTTCAAGTCATAGTAATCGACGTCTTGACAAGAGACTATCTTCGTCATGCAGAAAACCGACTGTAATAGCGTTGGTCAATTCCTTTCGTTCGAAGTTTGTTTTCACCTTAAATTATCCATTTTATTCACATATTAAGCAAGTTTAGCAAAATTCTTTACAGATATCATAAAAATCATAATTTGGTAATATTTACCTCTCAGCCAGCGCGTGACCTTGTCTGTACATTAGGGGGAATTTGCGGTTTTGAGGCATAGTTGTTTGCCCAGACCCTTAATAGACACATCACATAGAGGCATGCACTAAAAGATTTCTAAATAACTTTAATTATGGAAGCAAGCTTAATTGATATCTGTTATTAGTACTTAGTACATCTAATATTAATGATTTCGAGTTTTTGGTTTAACTATTTGTTAGAAAGAGAGAGAGGGGGTAACCAAAAGATGGTGCAACGGGTATGAATACCTAATCCAGTTAGTGGTCGGGTCTTCCGAACCATTGAGAATTCCATTTTCCGTTCACGTGTTCAAGAGATTCAAGATTCAAGATTTATTTATTTCTTTCCACTTGCATTAAAAAAATTTTCATTCAGGAGCAGTAGCAACATGTTCATCGTCAACTAGCATAAATACATTAACAATGAAACAGTAATAAAGACTTAAACAAATGTGGAAAAAGAGGTGGTCTGTTAAGAAGCACAGCTTGTTAAAACACAGATCACCTTTACAGGAACAGCATTTTTTTGAGAGGTAGGTTACAATACAGGGGAGGGGACTAACAATACTAATCTAGTTACCTATACAGACTATAAATAAATATCAGATCTACCACTAATTTACAGAATATGGTAGACTAAAAAGAAAAAGAAAACAGAATAAAGATAATGGAAAAGTAAAGAAATAGGGGAGGAGGATAATGTACAACACGGGGGAACAATGCTAATCCAGTTACCTATATTGAATATCAATAAATATAAGATCTATTCACTGTAGGTGTACAGTAGATGAAATTTCAGCTTACGTTTGAAGACAGAAGAGCTTACAGACTGCCTAATAGAACAGTCTAAAGAGTTCCAATACTTTGGTCCAGTATGTGCAAGTGTATTAATCCTAAGCTGAGTTCTAGCTGATGACACATGGTATAAGGCAGCCTGCCTAGTAGAGTATTTATGTATTTGGTTATTCTTTACAAAAATAGATGCTATTGCCATGGGAGCTTCACCCTTCTCCAACTGATACATAAGATATCCCAGATATACGTGTAATTTCTATGTGGAGTATTTTGGTATATTAGTCGCAATTGACTTAAAACGTTGCATGTTGATAGGTAAGAAAAAATATTTGATATAAAAACACAAAATCGAGAATATGCATATTTCATTATGTTATTTAGATTTTAAGGTTAGAGGTCAAATATACTGTACATGGTTTCTCTAAAACCATGCTTTGTATAGACTTGAAATTTGGAACACTAATAGACATGAAATGAATAAGAGGATTATTTCAAAAATTAAGGTCAAATCATGCCAATGGTATCTTAACTACTTAGTATGTAAATTAGGGTCAAAGGTCAAACATTTCACTGATCACTATCTCCCTAACCATGTGTGGTAGGCACTAATTGGAACAGCCCACCTATACTTGTTCCGAAACAAGTATTACATGTCTAGTCTATGTTGTTATTAAGGGTTTATGTTCATGATTTTGTTATTATTATTATTATATCTGTTTTTAAACAATTGTTTCTTATTATGTTTAACAGGGCCTCATGGAAGACCACCATTATTGGTGATAATGAGTCACCCTGTCTAAATATCAGAAATAAATAAATAAATAAACAAATACACTTTTTGTGCGATTAATTTGGTTTCTACAAACACAGCGAAGACGACCGCCGATCTCGATTGTAGCTAGGCCTAGATCTACATGTAATGACGAGATGACGCCCATTTGGAAATATAAAGATAAACCTGCTCTTTCATATGGAACCTCATTTTTTGAGTATCACCTTCAGGATCACAAGCAATAAAGGTTTAAATCTTGATTTGGAAATGATTAAATTGACCAATTTGGCATGATCGCGCAATGCACGTAAACTGCATAGGGTTATAATATGCGTGCAATCTCAATGGCCAATTGAGCTGAGCTACCTAGTCCTGCTAGAGTGCAAGTTTATCAACAGAGATTTGATTACCATTATTGACCTTGTATTCTATGACCCTGTTTTCAGTATATAAAAGTTATAATGACTGCTTTAATATTCGAGGCATAGTTGTTTTTTTCTCGGGAGGTTACATCGTGCTATCACCCTCGGCACGCCTCGGGGTGATAGCACGATGTAACCTCCCTTGAGCTATAAAACAACTATGCCTCTCATAGCGGTCATTATTACTATACTGTCAAACTAAACCGACCGACAATCAACTTTTCTTTGGTCTGTCTATTGACAGTCTAGTGTCAGTCTCGTGAGTGAGCACTGCAACTCCTATCGCTCCAATATTATAATCCCTGCTTTTTCGTCGCACGGCTGCCATTACAGCGCTTAAGCCTTTCAATGATTTCATTCCCGCCAGGTACCCATTTACCTTACCTGGGCCGAGTGTGGCAAATGTAGATCAATTTCTTGGCAAAGGACATTAGTACTGCAGCGGGACTCGTATCGCGAACCACGTGATTCACAGTACAGAGACGAGCCCACTAGGCCACGGCCTCCTCATGCTTGTGCTAAAGGTCTTCAATGACATGAATGTAGGTCAATTCTATGAAAATACAAAGATTTTGTATAACAGTCAGTTGTGATGATTATATCAATTATTTCACCAGAGGCCGTGAAGGACACATCTTGAGAGCCACACGTGGGTGCTGTGGGGGTAATGATCCCCCTCCCTAAAAAGATTTCAGGGGGCTGAGCCAGTAAGAATTGGACAGTAAATTTGTTAGCAACAGGAACAAAATGAAATGTAGAAAGGGAACTATTTCCTTTTTTCTTCTTCTTTTAAAACTTTTCTTCTTCATTTTCTTTTTCATATTAATTTTGTGCATGGAAGTTTTGGGGGCCAGAGCCAGGCACTAACGTCCTTTGGCAAGAAACATGAATCCACTTTTTCCCCACTTTCCACGCAAGTGTGCTCAAAATCGTGAGCGTCAGCGTCTGTAAAATAGAGCCTGGCTGGAATGCTCCCAAACAAGTGAAGAATGTGCATTTTTTGTGTGCGGACAAGACTGAATCCAATGACCGGGATAATGATATATCTATAAAGCGTCCTATCTCACTGAGCGGCGAATGCTTGTGAACGTTGCGAAATTGGATTCGCCAACTTTTCTGACGAATGTTGGCGAAAAATAGCGACTTTTAACGACGTTTAGCGACAATTAGCAACATTTGAGCGAATGTTTTCGAAAGTGTTTGCGAAAGGCAGTTGGCGACTATTAGCGACTGTAAGCAAATGTTAGCGACAGTTTTTGCGAAGATTACCAACTATTTGCCAATCCTTTGCCACTATTAGTGAATGTTTGGGACCTTTTGCTAACTCCTGGTACTCAATGAATCGATTTTATATAGGAACCATATGGTAACGTGGTCGCTAGTATTGGCGAATCACAAAGAACTTCAGCGACACCGTCTTACAACCGTTTACAAAGGCTTACGACTGTTTTTCAAACGCTTACGACTGTTTTGCAAACGCTTGCAACTGTTTGCGGAAAAATAAATTCGCAAAGAAATTTTGAACATGTTCAAAATTTCTTTGCGACAAGAAAAACTGTTTTCGACAATGAAAACTGTTTGCGAACTTTCTTGCAACCTTTTATAACCTTTTACGAACCCTGGCGAAACCCCAAATTCGCTACGTTCGCAAGCATTCGCCGCTCAGTGAGATAGGGCCTTTAAAGATCAGGTTCATTGATTTTAAAAACTAACTTTATTGTCATTATTGCAAAGGTAACACTTTGATTTGACAAGGTTATCAAAATTCCATGCTCGGAAACATTCGAAGTAATGATTATTATGAATTACAAAACTCTTAAATACAGCCCCGACATAGCACCTGAAATGCTCTCCGATCGCTGCTGAGATGTGTGACGTCACATGTTGAACATGATTTGCACAAGCAGACGATGTCCCATGACATCTCACACATTTTCAGTGCCTGTTTCGTCGTCTTCTCTTCAGTTATTTCTCTTACTTCACTACCGTCAGACTAAATGTTTAATCTATTGCCTCACTCTAAACCCCGCGCATGGTATTATTTTGATGAAAAATGCAGCGATAAAAAATAAAGGAATCCGTCGCTTGTAAACAAAATAAGACGCCATTGTATTTTCAGCTGCATACACCGCGGTATGTTCGGCGTTTCAAGAGGGAACAAATGCGTCCATGCTTTCATTCCCGGGGGGTTTTAAATTTGAAAGTGTGGTTTCTTTGATTGTTCATTAACCCCTATCCTGTGTATTTACAAACAAAAGAATTTAGTTATCAGAATCGGGTTCATATCCCTTTTTAAATGGTGTAAAATTCCATCACATTTATATACACTAAACTCATTATAATTTGAGAAATAATAGCATTGCAATTATGTTCATTCTTTATGGGATGTCGTCTGCTTGGGCAGGATTGGTTCATATTGTGACGGCATTAAAACATCGTTATTTTTCTGGCGAATCTCTCGCATATCCCAGATGCTATGGAGGTGGTTTTATTTGTATTTTTATAAATCATCCGATTTGTAGTTGACCTACAACTTGTACGATGGCCATCTATTAGCTTACCAGTTTCTAGTAATATGTTATTTGCCATATTTGTGATTTTCTTTGAACCCGCACTTAAAGGACATTGTCGATGTTGTAAGCGCTATATAAACTCTGGATATTATTAAGGTATTGTAATTATTCTATTCAGAATAGAGGGAGCTATAATCCTCTGATTGTTGTATGATTCCCGAAGGCTACCAATGACACAGCTCTTGAGGGAGTTCACGGCGTATATAAAGGCAATCGTGAGTTTTTGTAAAGACGGGACAAAGATATATTCAACAGCATCATACCGAATTTACACTGAAAGTTCAAGGTTGGAACTAAATGACATCTTCCAAACAGATCAGGTAGATAATGTTTGATAAACTGTAAAGTAAAAGAAAAGCAAATAATAGGGGGCACTGTGGTGTATCATGAATTCTCTCAACTCCCTGTGGCTTAACCCGAAGGCTTTTAAAGGTTCGGCTGACAAAGTTTTTGTCAACGACTTAAGAAGTAACTTTGAATCAACTCCAAAATTAGTGATCCTCAGTATTAAAGGGCATGGCATGGATTGAGTCGTAAAATGTAGATTTTCTTTTCTCTCCATTTATAATAGATTCATAATGGATCACCTTGTTTTGAGTGGAATCTCCACTCAATGAAATGGAATCCCCTCTCAAATGAGCAATACGACCACTACTTCGGGAGTGGATTCCAATTTGGAGTGAATTTAACTAACAAGGTTGCGACCCCCAGTATGAGTCCTTAAAATGTAGAAGTCCACTCCATTTTTATTAAGAGTCATGCTAGGTTCACTTCCGTTGGAGTCAAATTCTTTCTCAAAAGATTATTTTAACCCCTACTTTGAAGTGGATCCAAAGAAAAAGAAAGCGGCATTTTTTATCAAATAGATTTCCACGCTTCTTCATTTTTAAGGTTTTCTCTTTAACCACCGCAATGCATTGGGATGAGGAGCACGGGGGGATCTTATGCCCCGAAAAAAAAAATCAGACATTCTATGCAGGAGAAGAATGGGTGAACATTATGTTAAAAACTCGGCATTGATTATGATTTATATGGGTCCTTCTGAGTATAGGAAAACGTGATAAAAAGTACCCCCAAAGTGCCCACTGTTAAAAAAGTGCCCTTTTTAACTTCAAATAAATGCTCCTATTCTAATCTGATAGGAGCCCTTTTATTTTGGATAATTGGCCCTTTTCCTGTGTAATAAATGCCCATTTCCCCCTTTTTATAAGTACCCCTTTTCAGGTGCTTGAAGTACCCTATTTAATTTGACACATAGCTCCCCAATTTCATGCACTTAGTTTGAAGTTTGAAGTTTATTTGTTCCACAGTTACATCAAAAAACAATTTAAATTCTTTCTTTTTTATACACGCATATAAGCGTAGATTCACACCAAAATAAATAAAGATGTCAAATCAAGTATTATGTACGGAAAATGGGTACGAAGTTTCGAAATATATAGATATGACAGGCAAGGTAAAACAATGTAAAATGTGGGGAACCTAAATATAAAGCATAGCTTGTATGTGAATAGGCTCCTGTTCTGAATAACACAATATATTAGTAGGTCTGAATTTAAAAGGTATTATATAGCAGGCGAAAACGGAGTAGTATAGTATGAGATTCTAGAAGAAAAGAAAAGAAAAATAGAATAAAGAGTAAAGAGTAAAGAAAATAATATAATAATGATAAGTAGGAGAAGGTGAAGAAGGGAAGGAAGAAGAAGAAGGGGAAGACAAAAAAGAAGTGGAAGAAGAAGAGGCAGACGAAGAAGAAGAAGAGAAAGCAAATCGATGAAATCAATGGCATTGCAAAATAACAAAAGCAAAGTCTGTATAACCACCTGAAATAGAAACCTTTAATGACCTAACAATAATTTGGCTCATAGTAGGATTTTATTCAAGTTGAAAAAGGCGAATCCATTTACAAACAATGTTTATCTCAATATTTGTTTGATCCAACAAAGAAACAAATACTCGCTGGAATGTGCGCTGCAATGTTATATTTTGTTAAATGACGACATGGAATGTCATAGAGACCTTGAATGACCTAAAAAATTGCGTCATTGCAGGATTTTATTCATTTGAATGGGGGGATCTATTTGCAAAGGTTTTTTTTTAATCCATTAGAATAACATCACAATAAACTCACGTTCTACATTTATCCACCTGCATTTAGCGGGTATAATAATTTCATGCTCTTATTAACTGTCAAAACACCATTTGTTATCATAACTTACATCATAACATTATCATTTCCTTTTCAATTACCACTCCCAAATTTAATGCACTATTTATAGCTGTCGACATAGAATGAAATAGAAACCTTTATTGACCTAATAATTGGCTCATTGCACCGATTTATTAATTTTGAATGGGAAAATCCATTTGCAATCAGTTGTTCATCTCAATATTCTTTATTGAACAAAGAAAAAATAATCTTTGATGAAAATATCAGGTGTAAAATGGAAGCAGACTGATAAATCGTATCATCAAAAAATTAATGTACCGTTAAAAGGACAAGGTTATTAATTTCATTTAAAATGGAAAATACGGTGAGAAGAAAAGAAAAATAGTGAGGAAAAAAATATTTAAAAACAGTTTCACGAAGGTCATTTCAAGATGGTGTGTTTGTGTGTGTGTGTTTGTTTTGATGAGGGTGTGTTCCGATGTTGGTGTGCGTGTGTGTGTGAGGTGTGAGGTGTGAGGTGCGAGCTTGTGAGTGTGAATGTGAATGTTTACGGGGGGGGGGGTTAAGTAGTAAAAAGGGATGGAGGGGTGGCGGGGGATATTAACAGAGGGTGCATTGTATACAAATATGTATTATGTTATTTTTCATGAATGATGGTAATAACTAAATTCAGCATGTTTTTATTATTATTAGACAAATTTGTTATGAAAACGAAATTAAAATGTGTATTTGTAAGGAAGTATTAACATAGATTTTTATGTAATGATATATTCTGAATGAAATCTCGAATAATTTTTTATTTTATTTACAATGTCCAGAGGACTGATAAAGACTTGGATGCCAATGCAGTGCAGGGTAACTAGCTGGAGAGAAAAAATTATACACATGGTAGCTCTCAATCTTTTTTGTTTTAGCATTGATATGTATTGCAATGTCAGGCGCAAGATCCGAAAGAAATGTCATTGATGATTGTTTAATGATGTTCTTTCTTTTTATGTACAACTAATCAAGGAAGGTTTAAGTGTGTTGGATTTTTATAGGAGTTAGGATGTTAGGTATGTGGGTTAGATGTGTGGGTGGGTACTGTTGTGCGAATGGCGTATTTGTACAGTGTTCTTCTGTTCTATGTGTTGAGTGGATAAGTGTTGTGTTTGGAGTGTCTTTGGTGTGGTCTTGTGAGTGAGGATGATTGGCTGGAGTTCCAGTGTTGTGAGCGTGTGAATCTGTGTATGCTTTGTGAGGTGAGAGCTTGTGAGTGTGAATGTGAATGTTTACGGGGGGGGGGTTAAGTAGTGGAAGGGGTGGAGGGGTGGCGGGCTTAGCGTGCATTGTATACAAATATGTATTATGTTATTATTTTGTAATAACTAAGTTAAGTATGTGATTATTATATTAGAAAACTTTAGTGATTTCATTCCATTATTCCCCTTCTTTGCTCACTGTTTTGTGACTAATTTATTTATGTTATGAAAACTAAATGAAGATCTGTATTTGAATGGAATTATTTACATTGTTTTTTATGTAATGATTTTTTTTTTGAATGAAATCTCTAATAAAAAAATATTGAAAAAAGTGTGCACGTTTGTTTTGATGAGGGTGTGTTCCGATGTGGGTGTGCGTGTGTGTGCATCATTTAGGTACATCATTTTAATACTAAAATAAATTTTGTCGTGGTCTCGACTTGGAGTTCGAGATCCCCCCCCCCCAAAAAAAAGTGTGTGTATTGAAGAAAAAAAAGTGTGTGTGCGTGCGTGTGTATGTGTGTGCAAGAAAGGGAGATTAGAAAAACTAAAACAGTATCACGAAGCTCTCATCTCAAGATGGTGTATAAGTGTGTTTCGGTGGGGACGTGCGTGTGCGTGTGTGAGAAAGAGAAAACGACAGACGGGAACCGAGAGAGAGAGAGAGAGAATGAGAGAGAGAGAGAGAGGCGGTGAAAAATATCGTTCAAGACAAATATAAAATTATTTATAATATAAAATGAAAAAGACGATTAAGGAGAAATAAGGTATGTTCAAAGTGGGAAGTCGTATACTATATTAGGTCTGCTCATTTTTATTTTATACATCAATGATCTCAAAAACTCATCTGAAATCTTATCATTTATTCTTTTCGCGGATGACTCCAATTTATTTTTCTCTCACAATAACCCAGAAACACTGAATTAAATTTAAACGTTTTTAAATGCATCCAAGCCAATAAATTGTCGCTAATATAAATAAAACATATTTCATGCTATTCAGTAATTCTGTATCATCCTTACCAGGTCATATCAAAATCAATAACGTAACTATCAACCAGGTTGAATCCACCAAATTCTTAGGTGTCTATATAGACAGTAAACTAACGTGGAAAGTTCACATCAATTGTTTATGTGAGCTGTTGTCTCGGAACTCGGGTGTAATGAATAATGCTACGGTCACAAAGGTCCGTACGAACGATAATTTTGGTTTTCTTGCCCATACAAATATGCTTTTCTATATATGTAATATTCTTAAAATAGCTGACTTGCACTCATATAATCTTGGAATATTTATGTATGAACTGTCGAAAGGCAGGGGTGTCGATCACGGGGTGGGGGGGATATATCCCCCCAATATTTCAGGTGGGGGATGGCCTGTACAATCCCCCAATAATTCACCATCAAAAAAAAAAATGAAGAGAAAAATTAATGATGAGAGCCCGATGAGAGTAGTTAATGGTTATTACTCGCAAGATGACCATCAATATACACATATCTCATTTTCATAATACATACATATATAAATAGAAAACGAAGTAAATGAGACACCCGTATTTGAGACAAGAATAAATTGAATTCTCGCTCATACGGCTTCATCAGGAATTTATTCAATTTATTCAATCAACAGCATCATAGAAATGCAGTGCGCCAAATGCAAAGCCGCAGCGTTAAAAAGCAACGAGCTAAATGTTAAGCGCGAAGCGCAAAAGTGCAAAAAAGAAGTAGAGAGTGGGAGAGTTATAAGATAGTTCACTAGTTGTTATGTTGTTTTCGTTCACCTTTTTTAAAATTCACGTCATTGTATCTTTATTTGTTCTTTTTTCACTCATTTTATTTCCTGATCTTTCCTAAAACATTTTTCAAAACGCGCTAGGAGTTACAGTCCTGTATTTGTTTAACTCTTTTAATTTGGGCATTATTGCCAAGAAAAAATTATCAACCAATTCCTCAATATAAAGAACTCTTAGAGGTAAAGGAAAGCATCTGAGCAAGAATATTACATGACTTTTGGCCAGTTCAATCTGAAGTGATTTTTAAAGCTATGACTATGTGGGGTTGATGATGCGTTTTTTTCATAATGCAAGTAAAGTAATAATATATTGTATCATTGAAGAGAAAGACGGTTTTGTCCAAATGGCAGCATGTAGGAGACGAAACTTTCAGTTTGTTCCCTGATTCATACTCAGTATCTATTTTGTTTTATTGATTTCATCCATTTCTTTGTTTATTTATATCTCTACATGTAAAACATTTGAAGAGCTATTTTCCGAAAGGAGCAAAATCTTTTGATAGCAAATGGAGATAATGATATACATTTTCCTCTATTTACCTTGAACAAAATTATTAACCTAAATTACGAGAGAAATTATGAACACATGCATCGTTTAACAACAATTTTCCATAGACACCTGAACAAAATCGGGTAAACAAAGAGTTCTTTCTTAAGTTACACACATGGATCTAGTGCCTCTTGAAAATAAGCTTTTTGTATTATTTTTTTGTATTATTTTTTTTATTTATTTTTTTTATTTGTTTTATTGAAAAGCTGATGTAGGCCTATGTATTGTATTCAAACGTAACAGGCATAAGATAGTTAAGGTATTTTTGAAGGTTAGAATGTTATTAAGTTTGAAGTTTTGTTTATAACACCCTTCCAATAATAATGCACCTTCTAAGACTGGTTATAGTTTTGAGAAAAAAATAGTGCTCTGGTCAGGGCCTTGGGGAATATTATGCTTATATTTTAGAGCGTATCTGGTATGATAAGTATATCTGGGTGAAGAAGGAGATAATGGAAGTTTGTTGTTTGGTAGTTGGAACGTAAGTTTTATATTATGTTTTTAAGAAACAGTTTGTATGAGATCAGGAGTGGAAATTTTCTGTCATTTTGAGAACCAAATTTTGCATCAGTGATATTCTGTTTCATTGAATTGAGTTTCCCGCAGAGAGGATTCAGTTGGTTTAATTAAAGAAGGAAGAGAGTCAAATGAAGAACCAAAAGCAATATGTTTTTCATTTACTAATGAGAACTATGTTTTTTGAGATCTCCTTACACAGAATATTGGAATGGTTTTTCACGATGAATGTTGTTTGGAGACATCAATATTCATAAAATGTATGTTTCTATCACCAGGAAATAAAGAATTTTCTGTCTACATGAACCTTTCCTGGTTGCTTATTAATGCATTTGCCCACTGGTAACATAATACTTTCACAAGTTGATATCCCTCACCATTGGATTTTTTTTTTTTGGTAATGTCTAAATTTCATTTAGCATGTTATTCATTTTATAACCACTCTTATATTCTCTGAAATGTTATCTTTATTGAGGGTGACTTGAAAAAAGTTAATAACTTGGAAGGGAGGGGGTGCAACCTGCCACACGCTTCTACCTCTTGGTTGCTTTGATCCATTGCCGAAAATATTTTGGCACCTATCATCCCCCCAACCACGGATACAAATCGACACCCCTGTCGAAAGGTAATTTACCAGATGCTTTTGTCCCTTTTTTTCAACGTAATAATACTATACATTCATACACTACTAGACAGACAAACCATTTTCATCTCCCTCGAACTCGCACCGTTTTTGCAAACAAAACACTTATTTTTACTGGACCCAAATTCTGGAACAGCCTGAATCACGAACTAGTTGAAAGCCCCTCCATTAATTCTTTTAAACGAAAACTCAGGTGTTTCCTTTTGAGTAAGTATGTATTAAAATAATGTTGATGTCGCGCTGGATCGTACAGGTGGTTATACAGACTTTGTTTTTGTTATTTCACAATGCCATTGATTTCATCAATTTGCTTTCTCTTTTTCTTCTTCCTCCCCTTCCCTTCCCTACTTATCATTATTATATTATTTTCTCTACTCTTTATTCTATTTTTCTTTTCCTCTCAAATTCACTCTCCTTGTACGTCTCTAGAATTTCATACTATACTACTCCGTTTTCGCCTCCTATAATACTTTTTAAATTCAGACCTATTGTGTTACTCAGTACGGGAGCCTATTCACATACAAGCTATGCTTTTTATTTAGGCTCCCCACATTTTACATTGTTTTTACCTTACCTGTCATATCTATACATTTTAAAACTTCGTACCTATTTTCCGTACATTATACTTGATTTGAAATCTTGAATTTTGTATAAAATTAAAACAAAAAATTGTTTTTTGATGTAAATGTGGAACAAATAAACTTCAAAAAATAAACTTCAAACTTCATAGAAAGACAATGAAAAAGAAGAAAACAAAACAGTGGAAGAAAATAATAGATTAACCAATATCTGTTATTCATACGTGAAGGATTAGCGAGAATAATCTTACAGACAAAATGTAAAAAAGAAGAATATCTTTCAAATGGTGGGGCGTGGAGCAATTAAACTAATTGGGATGACAGGTTTCTAGAGCCTATAGCTTTAATTGGATAGCTATCGAGCAATAAAAAGTATTAAATTGCCGAAAGATTGCAAGATACTTTTAGAATGATTGTGGAACGAATCCAAAGTATTATTGCTTGATGGATTATGCTGCAGCACGTATGATCTTTATTTTGTCGATAAAAATGGGGTAAACCGTTAAGATACCTTGGTGAAAGAAAAGGGGGAGGAAAGAGAGAAGGGGTAGAGAAAATTCTTCCTTTTTACTCATAAACGAGTTTCCCTTTCTCCATCCCTGTTTCTTTGCCTCCCTCTCTTACTCTCTTCATTTTTCTCTATAGGGTCCACCTCTCCGTCTCTCTTTCTCTCTTTCTCTCTTTCTCTTTCTCTCTCTCTCTCGTCATCGTCCTCCCACAATTGTATCCAGGGTGTATCCAGGCACAGATCTTTGGACCATGCTGTTCTTTTGTTATTCAAACATCTAAATATCTTTCATAGATTTGTAAATATGTCTTGAAATAATTTTCTCAGACCTGCTAAGCTCCACCCCCAAAAAATGCTCCAGATTTCATTCATCCTGTGACATAATCTGTCAATCATTAGTGAGCTAACAAGAGACAGTGGTATGTAACTTCCCCCAGCTCAGCACATGCTCACATTCTTTCATACAATACCTCCACATTACCTTTCTTTTCTTGGTGATGCTACAGGCCGACAGCACGTCTGACCAGGGAGGTGAAAGAAAGGAGTCGAAACTCTTGTAATTTATTCAAACGCATTCGTGAGTTCTAAGGCGTAACAATGGGATGTGTAACATTCCACTTGGCTTTGAAGTTCCATGCTCCGAGCCGCGCTTCCACTGCGGGGATTTTTGGAGGCCAGGCACCATTTTCACATTTATTACAAAATATTAAATTACCGGCAAAATTTCAGTGTAAATTGGGCATAGTGCATCAAACAATTTTTCAAAATTAGGACTCCGCCCTTCCTATAATTTGTGTGCCAGAGTAGGTAAAAGAAAAAATAAATCCTGACAAAAACTCAATATTTTAGGATAATGCGCTATTAAATTTGTGCATGTTTTAATGTCCCGTTATCTAATCCATGATTTACAATCTTCGATAACTTTAGTTTGCTAATGCGTGTTTTCGCGTGTTTTTTGTATTTTTGCATTTGGAAAAAAGGATGAAATTACACAAGTTTGTGTTCTCTTGTTCTACTGTTTACACATTCCACAATGGATGAGAAATCATTGAAAGGGACAGCGAACAGTTGCTGTGATCCCATTTTCTGATGTAGGAATTCTAACTCCTGAAATTTCATGCGCTCTTTTATCTCACCACCTGGTCAATAGTTGCAGATTAGCGCACAACTTTTCGGCGGCTTGGAGCATGGGGTCAAAGGAGAGCGGCTTGATTCCACTCCTTTTCTATCACGTCCCTGGTCTGACATAGCAGCTCCTATGTTCGTATTGTATGGTCTATTGTAAACAGGTGGTCAGCTCTGGTGAAGCTACATACCACTGTCTCTTGTTAGCTCACTAATGATTGACAGATGATGTCACAAGATGAATGAGATCTGGAGCATTTTTTAGGGTGGATCTTAGCAGGTCTGAGAAAATTATTTTAAAAAATATTTAAAGATCTTTGAAATATATTTAGATGTTTGAATAACAAAATATGAGTTGTATGCAGCCCTGCACATCAACAGGAATCAACTTATATTTGGATGTCACCCGACCTTTAAGTTTAATACAAGCAACATCTTAAGAGGGTGTCTAAAGTATGTAACCGTAAGTTCATTTTTGTTTTCCAGGTTACCTTGATTCATTGATCGTTGTCGTTGTCTAGCAAGTACATGAGAATAACGGTTATCGTCGTTATCATTATTAGTCATAGAGAATATAATCACTAATATCGCTGAAATAACTCTTCTCCTGCCCCTTCTTCTTCATTTACTTCTTCAGTAGTAGTAGTAGTAGTAGTAGTAGTAGTAGTAGTAAAGCAGCAGTATCATAATAATCATTATTATTATCATTGTTATATTTATTATTATAGTAAATATCGTAATTATAATCATTATTATAGTGATTATTTGTTATTGTTATTATTCTTATAGTTATTTGTATGCTTCTTCTTCTTAACATAATTATCGTATACACAATACGTCATGTGCCAAGAATTTATTGCTATGATACATCCAAGATGTCTACCAAAACTGTCAATTCGTTGCTGAAATATTAGCAAGCCAAAAGAAGAAACATTAGAATTTCTATTTTAAATTGAAATAAATTATATAGGAGAAATAAGTAGAGAATACAATCATGATTTTGGTACTAGGGGATTAACATGGACATAATGCACTTGTTTACATGACCACATTATCTCTTATTCATTCTACCTCCAATGTTTTCTGACTGTTTTCAAAACAATATCATGTTTGTCGATCATAGTTCTATGTAGCTTGATGTCTCATGGTAATTTAAGCAATTTAAGCAACAATTTCTGAATTTTAGCAACAATCGTTCGCCATTGCTGCTCTTTAATACTACTGTGACGTGCAGTAACAAATTGAAATTTCAGGACTCATGATGAATTCGTTTAACAGTTGATTCAACTTGGTTGGTTCTATTGTTCGGATTTTTTAGCAGAGCGAAATATAAATTGACATTGTCATGGCTTACGACTTTGCATTAGTATTCATCGTCTCTACAATGCTATTTGAACAATATTTGGTGACAAAAGACGGCATGTTTTTGTATCGTCAAAAGCCGTCAAATAACAAAAACATGGCAGATAAAAAGATCCTCAGTACTGGGTCTAATAATTTAAAGAAAACTTAATTTGAACCCGGCCATATTCTGTCTGTCTCTCTCTCTCTCTCGTTTGTCATTGCCTTCATTTTCCCTCGCTTACTTCATTGTTACCACGGAATATGCAATGTGTATGCCTCATTATGTCAATTAGAGTCAAATGTGTAACTGGTTGTTGTCCAGGGTCAATGGTCAAATTGTCTCAATCTATCTTCCATACATCCATAATGATCAAGGCCAAACAGTAGAAACTTGACATATGGATAGATCATAATGGTAGAAGCATTTTATATAACAATATGAAATCGTGAAAATGCATTCTTCATTATGTAAATCATTAGCATACGTATCACCTAATTCGTCAAAGTGACGAATTCAAGTCTAGTTATTATTATTATTATTATTATTATTATCACTATTATTACCATCATCATCATCATAGCTACTACTGATACTCCTGCTACTACTACTACTACATGTACTACTACTACTTCTACTACTACTTCTACTACTACTGCTACTACTACTGCTACTACTACTGCTACTACTACTACTACTACTACTACTACTACTACTACTACTACTACTACTATACTACTACTGCTGCTGCTGCCATTACTGCTACTACTATAACTACTAATATTACTACTAGTATTATTATTATTATTATTATTATTATTATTAGTAGTAGTAGTAGAAGTAGTAGTAGTAGTAGTAGTAGTAGTAGTTGTAGAAGTAGTTGTAGTTGTATTGCATAATCATCATTATAATTATATATATCACAATTACCATTTATAGTCATTATTGATGATATTATTATCATTATTAGCAATATTTTCTGGGAAGATAGGGAATAGCGAAAGAGTTATTTTATTTGGTTTTTGTCAGGGGGTTGTTGATTAGGTGTATAATATAGGGAATTGGTTACACAGACAGATGACAGATTAAACAGATTAAATGACGGATTAATAAAACTTAGCCATTAGCCTGATACTATTAACTTCTCACTATCATATGATATTTGAATTTTTTCATTTTTTCACTTTGATTTCACTTAAATATATATATTATTTTATATATATATATATATATATATATATATATTACTTTTCATATACCTTGCCTAAAAGCAAACACGACTTAGTATCATAACACATTAACCCTTTCAAGAGCGTGTTTCATGATTTGATTTAAAACTTTTCACTCTGATTTCACTTAAATATACATATATATATTATATTATATTTAATATACCTTGCCTGAAAGCAAACACGACTAAGTAACATAAGGCATTATACCTCTTAAGAGCGTGTTTCATGATTTGATTAAAACACGCGTGAATCAACATGGAAATGGCCACACTGTATTTACTGAAGATTTGAACAGTTTCAATATTTTGCGGAATGCGTCTCTTAAATGTGTTTGCACAATCATTGAAATTAATTGATAGAGTATGGTCACTCCTCAATCATTTTGATTTACGATTTTGTGATGTATTGTTGATGATTTGATTAAGTCACAGTTAGAACGCTCCTTGACTTTGTGACAACCCGGTTTACCGTGGAATATCCGTGGGGGAGGGGGCACGTGACACTCGGCAAAACAAAAAATAAGTGATTAAATGCATAAAATTTGCTCCCGTGTACCTTCAGAGGATGGGCGTGGGGAGGGGGTGTGTGTGTGAGGCATCGACCCCCTCTCCTTTTCGACCATATCCTCTTATATGCATTCATGTCTCCATGTACAATAAGCCCCATCTTCAATGACCGGGGGACGTTCAGATTCCTGGACGCGGCACTAAATGCGCATAAAGAAAAGCTCAATGCAATGGACATTTATAATTCAGATATCAGTCTAATGGGCTACCTTTTTGAAAATCAACCAAAGAACCAGCAATCTGATATGTCTCTAATTGATTGTAAATTATCATGATGCTGTGAGGACCATTTTCCGCGAGTAACGGGAGCATATTGGCCATTTTATTTTGCTGAAACGAGAGAAGCCACTGCACCACATCCGTTTCTTCTCTTAATGTAGTGTATCCTGTGTATGGTAAGAGAAACTTCTATGTTATTTGGATTATTGCTCGTGCAT
This sequence comes from Mesocentrotus franciscanus, assembly GCA_037976565.1. Taxonomy (NCBI): domain Eukaryota; kingdom Metazoa; phylum Echinodermata; class Echinoidea; order Camarodonta; family Strongylocentrotidae; genus Mesocentrotus; species Mesocentrotus franciscanus. The sequence continues at coordinate 15,352,653 of CP137682.1, read as the reverse complement.
GTTGTTGCGATGTAGTGCAACATAAAAAAAGAAAACCACTCTATTAAAATTGTCGATAATTGTTGTTTATCATGTGTTTATTAACTCTTCGAAGTGTCGTTGATCATGCGTTATATATATGCTTATTATTTTTTGTAATACTTTCATTTCCCTTGTTTAGAATGAAGTGACTCTATTGTACGAGAAATGAAGGTCAAGCAAGTTCGATATTCCCGATTTGTTTCTGTTTCTGCTTTCTGCGGTATCAAAGAAAAAGGAAAACGCAGAATATAGGGGGGGGGGGTTAGGGAATAGTTACACAATTAATATCAAATTTTCAAACAATTTGACGTAAATTCATACATGTTTCAAGAGTCTTTTCATGTTAAAGTTATTACGCGTGTTTGTAAAATTTATAAATGTATGTTATATTGAATCACGATTCAAATCCTGCATAATAATTGTTACCATGTGACTGAGCATTTTGGTAGCCCATGTCGAACTACTGATTGGTAAATGGTATCATGGTGGTGGTGGTGGTGGTGGGGGGTCAGCACCGGACTTAATTGGTAGATGACGTGTGACCATCGATTTCTATACCAAGTGATAGAGCATCGAATGAGGGACAAGTGTAAAACGGGGTTGTATCATCTTCTTTTCGCGTTGCCTTCCCTTCTTTGTATCTCTATCTTTCTATTGTTTTATTGTCCATATAATATTGAGATTCGTCTTGTGTACATGCATTGCGCAAAAGAAATAATACATTCATTATAAAAACGAACGGAGTTTTGTTGAAAATTATAAGTAGATATCAAAAAAAAAATAATCATTCATATTATATAATTATTATTATCATCATTATTATTAGCACGCACACACATAAGTATATATTCTTAGTATTAACATATATTTCCTTCCATTGGGAGAGTCAGGTGCTCCCGTGACCCCTGTAATTACGTCACTGTCTCTCAGTACTCCATTTTGTGAGCCCAAAACATTTGAATCGAATTTAAGATACACCGTGTATATACAAAAATTAAGTAAACGAGCCGTCAAAGAATTATACGAAGTTGAATGTTAATCAGGGGAAGCGAGATTAATTGAATATTAATAGGGGGAAGTGAGGTTAAATTTTAAATATTCATATTTTGTCATTCTTTAATTTTATATAGTACAAATTACTGATATGTTAATTTTCAAATTTTCTAATTTCGTAATTTTCTGACTTATACATTTCTTGATTTCTATTCTTATTGTGCCAAGATAAAAGGTTTCTAATTTATCATCCTTATTTTCGAATTTTTTAATGTTATAAGTTTGTAATGTTATAACTTTCTAAGTTTCTAAGGTTCTAAGTGTCTAAGGTTCTGATTTTCTAAGGTTTTAATTTTCTAAGTTTCTAAAGTTCTAATTTTCTAAGTTTCTAAGCTTCTAATTTCCTATGGTTCTTATTTTCTATAAATTTCTAAGTTTCTAAGGTTATAACTTCTAAGTTTCTAATCTGAAGATATTCTAATCCAAAGAATTTTCTCGTTTTCTGACTTTTTCATTCATTTTGAATACATTAATGGATATTAGACAACAATTCAAAAGTCCCAATGAAATGCCAGCATGGTGATGATTCACATTTTGTGTGTAATGGCTAATTTGGGAGATTATGTCACGAATGAAAAGATTTCTGAGCATTTAGTTTACAGCGCAGGTTGTATATGCGTTTTTCAATCTGGTATAATTTTGAATATACAAAGGCTAACGATGTATCTAATACTATTTGTAATAGAGAAGAAAACAAATGTGTCCGGTCAGACAGTCACTCTCGCCTTATTTCGCTCCATTATATCTTTCAAAAGAAAAAGAAAATAATCTTTTGTTAAAAACCATTGCGCACTAAGAAAAACATTATAAATTGACCAGACCCAAAATTCCCACTATTGCTATGTATCATCTTTTTAAAAAACATTAAAAAACATAAGAAGATTAAATTTGTCATCTATCCTCCGGTCAAGTACTCCTGGAAAACTCCCCCTCTAGGAAAACTTTCGCCATAAGCTATTTCCCCTTTTAAGGGGAGGGGAAGGGGAGAAGGGGGTATTATTTTGTGTGGGTGTGTTTGATGTGCAGTTGTCTTAGAATGCAGTATTCATTTTAAACATTATTGTTTTCGTCTAATTTCTCTTATTCAGCCTCTCATCATAATAATAACAATAATGATAATAGTTACACATGTAGTAATGATAATGATAATATTAATAATGATAGTGATAACAATAATAATAACAATTTTGTTTTATTATGGGAAGCCCCATCAGCAACAGCTGTTCTTCCTGAGGGCTCTGCAATTATTATTACCCCAGCAATTGCCTTGTACCCGTTTACACCTGGGTGGAGAGTGGCACATGTTGATTACTGTCTTGCCAAAAGACGTTAGTGCCGGGCTGAGATTTGAACCCTCAACCCTTGGATAGAGTGAATGAACCACTACACCACAACAATAATCGATAATGCATTCAGCAGCAGAAGGGATGGTGTTGATTACTTTTCTCATCATCTTCTGTCCTGCATTTGGAGGTTAGTTCTTTAGTCAATTTAATTGAATTACTAATTACTAATACGAATACTAGATACGTGTTCATGAAAGTTACGTGATCATTATATGCAGCGGCAGTACATTCTATGACGCTCAGGTGAAAGTATTCTTTTCAAAAGGGCAAAATATATGAATGAATTATTATAGACCATTCTAAAATGAAAAAAATCTCCATGTATAAAGGATCTCGGGATATCTGGGGGTCATTTGAACCATGTGCTATTGGTTTATTGTAAATTAAGACTTAGTGATTATAAATTTGATAGACAATAACAAATTTGAGAGATAATAACAAATTGCATTGCATCTTTGCAGGGTAAATACCCAATTGAAGCTTTCAGTACACCGTCTATATGTGATCATTTCACAACTAATTCGAAAACGTAAGGTAAATCTACCCTTGGTTTACCAAATAAAGGTTTTATATGCATTTTTCTAATAATAATTCCTAATTTTTTAGGAAGTTATTTCCTTCAGCAATTCCGTCCGGGGCTGCGCCTTTTAAGAGCAAAACATTTTCCTTGTGTGAATCCCTCCATTCTGCTTCAGGCTTCCTCTGCAATGGACGGGGTGGGATAGGATTATTAAAAAAAAGTTTCTGGCGATGATCCCCATCATTCCCAAGGGGAAGGGTGGCGTTTTAACCCTAAAACGCCCTATATTGTCCTTTTTCTTCGAGGAGGGGGGGGCTTTTTGCTTCCCTGGATCAACTTGTGCCCAAAATGTCAACCCGATAATCCTGAGTGATTTTAAATACTTATTTTTAAAATTAATTCATTTATCTCTTTTTTACCTTTGTGTGCCCCTTTCCAGATGTGCTGCTGATGACCGCTTATCCGAACATGGGCATTCATCAAGCCGAACCAAGTCTGACCGGATACTCTGATGTAACATTTACCGCCACTTCGATCCCATTCAGTGGGTATCCGTTTGCCATGGCATTCGATTATCGGTCTGGATTCCTGTACTGGACCGATCGTCATGTTTTGGAGGTTAGCCGAGCCAAGCTGGATGGGTCAGAATATAGCGCACTCACTAGCCAAGATTCAATTCGTAAGCTGGCTTATCAATAATTATGTTTGTGAAACATATGGAAATAAATCTAAGAAATAAACGTTGAAATGTAATAAAAGTTAACCCCCTTCCGTGCGAGGTGCGGTATTTAATCGTCACAGAGTTCTGTTTTAGCTATGTTTCACGTACCTTACATGGTTAGAAGTTTTCCTCTGGGAATAACGTAGATTCGGAAACGAATTTATCCTTGAAATATACGGTCATAATTATATTTACACTTGTGTAAATTCTCCAAAACACACACACACACACGCACACACACGACAGACACACGCCCCCCCACACACAATGATGCTGGTAATATAATACAAAAATCCGAACACTAAAACATGTCTGCATGATACATCAAAGATACAGGCTTATCAGAGCAAAATTTTTTTACAGGGTTTATTTGTTCTATCCCTCAGATATAAATCAAACAAGAATTTTCCCTTTCGACTGTCTTTAATTTAAATAACACTTACTAAAGGCCTTTACGTCCAGTCTTTGTAATTTTGGACCCCGTAATTTCTTTATAATCATTATAATATTTTAATCCTTCGTCTTTTATACTGAATTACAATCTGTTCTGTTCTTTACTTGTACATGTTATAACCGTTCTTATTATTATAAGTGTTGCATTCAGTTGTGAAGCATTGATCATGGCTGTTTAGGACTTTATATTTTCTTCACATATCATTTATCATGTCAATTACAGGTAATTTCTCACGTCAATGTGTTATGATATTCAATTTCAATCTCGGTACATAATGTGATGATGGAAATAAATAATGTATCAATTCTACTCAATTTCATTTCAGAACTCCGGGGTATCGCCATCGACACCGTTAATGACCGTGTATTGTGGTGCGACATGGGCAAACATCAGATCGAGTTCGTCAATTTCGACGGAACGAACCGAGGAGTGCTGGTCGACAGCGATATCGTTGATCCCATCGACATCGTTGTGTCGAAGAAAAATGGGTAAATAGGCCAAGGGATATTGATTCCTAGTTTCCCGGCCGTTTTTTTTGTTCGAAAATGAAGAGGACATCCTAAAAACTAACATGTTAAATCACCATTTACGTGAATTAAAAGGGCCAAGGAGCGAACACTTTAAAGCCCCACTGCACTACTTATAGCTACTTGCGCCCTCTATCTAGCAAACAATGCCTTAGCGGTGACCGTTGGTCCCACATGGTCCCCTTTTTCTTATGTTAATTGAGAACTGATTTGATGAGATAACCACCTGTCGATGACCATGCAAGGAGGTCTAATCCCTCCTGGCCAAACTAGTGCAGACAGGCTTTAAACATGCTAGAGTCAACCTTTATAGTATTGAACCCAGCATGTTAATACGGAGATGAGCCTAATGGGTTGCTATTTTGCAAAAGAATTTCTAATAAAACATGGGGGTGTTTCACAAAGATCCTATTACAAGTCGAACTTAACTCTAAGTTGGACTTAAACATTATGGAGAGCCATTTGTAGCCTTAAGATAAAATATATTCAAAAGCAAAACTTCAAGTATTTTAAGAACATGAAATCTCCTTGATAATAGAAAATATAAATGATTTGAATCAACATTTTATGCCTTTTAAAATAACTTTCACAAAATATTTTCAAAGATGCTAACGGCTTTCCATAGATAAGTTCAATTTAGGATCTTTGTGAAACACCCCCAGGGATATGATTCGTGTTGGTAAATCCTTAACCATGGCCCTACTACTGGCAAAATTTTGCTTAACCCCGTACTATAGGTGCAGCTAGTACGGGGCTAACGAATTGCAGTGAGAAAAGCCAAAAAAGTTAGTTCGGGGTTAAGGATAGTACGGGGCTAAGCAAAGTACGGGGTTAAGCAAAACAAGTGTGAAAAGAGTATGATCTTTGCCTGGAGCATGGGATATTATTTTCCTCAAAAAAATACCTCACCGATATTCTCGCTAAAATACAAATCCCAGATGCCAAAATAATTGAATTAATTTTGCCTTTTCATCCAAAGTCCTCGCCGATGAATGGAAGTCCCTTTTCTGCCATGTTAATGACCCTTAAAGATATAGACCAGTTCTGGTCATGCGATTGCATTGTGAAAGAAACGTTGTGGAATCGATCAGAAAAGGTTGATCATCTAGCATATCAGTATTGGTGTGTACTGCAGGGTTCTGAAATCATCAAAATGATAAGAAATTTGGCCCAGTCTTAAAGTTACAAGCACTGTACACAGAAAGATGTAGGCCTATGGGACTACGCGACACGTGCGCGCACGTGCGCGATATCTATTTGGTCCAAATAGATATAATAATTTACCAAATATATCAATTAGTAGGCGGTTTCCCGGCAAAATTTGTATCATCACGTATTAGTCTAAACATATTCTTTCACATGATTGGTAATGAGAGCTTCCATTTCATTTTTTGAGAGGGGGGCGTTTCCAAAACTGGTCTATACCTTTAAATGGGGTATGGGTTTGGCAGCTCCAGCCGTCCCTCCCCCCCCCCTTCCAAACTAAATCGGAGTAACCTCCCCCCCTCCCTATCCTGATTTAGATTAACTTATCCTTGTTGACCCTTCCTTTACCTAGATTTGTAATTTGGTGTGACAACGACTTGGGTACGATCGAACGTTCGTATATAAACGGGACAGGTCGTATCGTCATTGTAAGCGGCGTCGGAGATTTGATGAGTTTAGCGCTCGACGACATGGGTAAATAATTTCAGCTTTTTCCAATAAAAAACTCTTAAAAACTGATGAGTTAATGATTGATGACCATTAAAATAATCTACATCTATTATGAGTACTAAAAAGTATTTTGCCCCATGTTCGGCGAGGAATGATTGAGGATAGCAAAACCATCCATAGCATATCGAGAGATATTTAATTATGTGACACGTGAACGCGGCGTATACGTGGTCAAAGTTCAAATCATGGAACTCCCAATAGTTCCTTCCCACGTACAATCTCTACTGGAAGAGACTAACTGAATTTCTATGAAATGATTGATATATCAGGAGCAATTTCTGATGAGGTAACTATTTCTCTCAATCAGCTATGAAGTTATGTGTGATATACGCATTACAATGGAAACGCTAGGAAATCAAATTGGAATGTCGTTGAAAAAATAACCGTCTGTCCCATTTTTATAACAAAGTTGTTCACAGCCAATTATGTGCAGTGCTGTCAGAAGCTTACAGAAATTACTTAAAGTGGTAAACCGCGGCGTTTTTTTTTAATGATGACGTAAAATGTAATGCGCTTCACATTTGTGTATATATATAACACAGAGCTATTCATAATATTACGTGTAGGAGCTTTGTTGCGCGCAGTTGCCATTCATTTACACGTGGAAAAACTTGTCATTGATATCAGGATTTATTAAATCGAGTTACCTTCTCATCCACAGAGGAGCGAATATACTGGAGCGACCGGGTGCTCAACCGGATCGAATCGGTAAACCTCAACGGTTCCGACCGCCGCGTCCACGTGACCGGGGTGGAGGGTCAAAGTTCATATGACCCGTATGTAATTGCCTTGCGAGGGGTGGAGAATGACCTCTATTTTACGGACTATTTCCATAAGATGCTGTACAAGTTGGACAAGACAGATGAAGGCACAGTGGCTAAGAAAGTTTCGTCGTCCACCACGCAGCTGCCTGATGCACCGAGATGGCTTCTTTTTATTCAAGGTAGATAGTGGGGGATCCAGGGGGTAAAGGGGGCGTGTGCCCCATCCCCCTCCCTCTCAAAAGTTTGTAGTTCGTATGTTTGTTTGTTTTGGGTTGTGAATTATAGAACTTGTGCCCCCCCCCCGATCCTGGATCCGCCACTGGTAGATAGGGGTCAATTAATTGAAACGTTCGTTTCATTTAGGGGGGGGGGAGGGGGTTAATGGCTTAATAAAGTTTGTCTAATGGATAGAATATCGGCAGAGCGATGTCTTATTTTTGGATAAAAATCATCGTCAGGCTTATCTATAGGTCCTTAGATAGGACTTAAAGTGTATAAAGAAATGAATAAAATACTAATTCTAGACCTTTTATACACACTGAAACCCCAAACAAAATGCCCAGTAGGCCTATTCGTTGGTCTAACCACTATGAAGGTCACTTGGGATGGGGGAGGGGAGGGGGTCTCCAATCTTATGTTGAAATGATAAAATGATAACCGAAGAAATATTTCCTTATGTCACCTATTATTGGTAACTTTCGGACAGGATCAATCTGTTTTTCACATCCCTTTGCCTTCCTTCTCTTTTTTGTGACTTTCCTTCCCACTCCCTTTTTACGATATCAGGGGGCAAGTGTTTCCTGTCGCTACGCCACGAAATAGGCACATGTTACCAATGTTGTTGTGTATATTTACATACTTCGTCAAACACAGATCCTATCCTTACAACTCAATCCGCAACCGCTGGACCATCGACCACGACGAACTCACCATCACGGCCGGTCATGAACGCCAAGCTGTTTGTAGCCCCTGGTGTGCCCAACACCAACGCCTGTATGCGGGACCATGTGATTGACACCACGCGCGCAAGCACTAGGACAAAGTGCGCGATGATGTGCTCACTCAACAGTGACTGTCTGTCATTCAACTTTGACCACGGTAGTGACCTCTGCGAATTGAATGGAGGAAGGCAGGAGGAGGTATCTGGGAGTGTGGTTGATGTGCCCGACAGTAGCTGCCGCTACTTTGAGCTGAAAAAATCAGATTGAACACTGATATTAAACCCATTTTGACTGCTAACAAAAAAAAAGTCTGTTTACTGACTTTTAAGAACCCATTTGACTGAAATTTGTTCTTGAATTTGTTTAAATCTATTTTTAACCATCCATCCATTTATGATATTGTTATAAGATTTGGGGTGTCGTTCTTTCAAATGCTGTACAGTAGTTCTTTGGTCGAAAAGACAAATAGAAATGCAATCTATCACTTTCATCATGATGATGGAAAGTGAAAGTTTTAATTATGAATTCCGTATCTTAAAATGTATCTTTTTAATTCGGCATATAATTAATTGTTCTGTTATGTTTGTATGTTCTATCTTACTTCTGTTCCTTTGTTTATAATGCATATGCTATTCTGTGATCTCCTTTTTATTTTAGTTTCACAAGTGTGCCTTAAGCATTTATTTATTAATTCATTTATTCATGGTATAATACAAAACGTTATTAGCAGCTAATGGCTGAATTGTTCACATTTTTACAAACAAGTTTTTAAAATACATAGAATATAATACTGTAAATGGTTAAAATATACAAACACCAGTTGATAATTAGGGTACATAAACCAATGTTGTTAAATATTTTTTTCAAGTCATAAAACAAGTGGATTTGGTGATTTACAAATCTCATATATTATTATAATTATTATAATTATTATTAATAATTAGATATTAATAGAATAGCTAGTATTCATTGATATGACTCTGTTTATAGAAAGATAATTTCTTCAACCCCCCGAACCATCAACCACGGACTCACCAGTATGGTCGTTCATGTTTTCCAAGCTGTTTGTAGCCCCTGTTTAATTGCCCAACACCAACGCCTGCATGCGGGTCCATGTGATTCTCACTATTTATTTGTAATAATTCTTTTCATTCATCTATCATATTAAGATTTAGGATGCTAAATAAAGTTCATCCATCCATCTTATTCAAGTTTCAAGTTTATTTGTTTCACATTTCACAAAATAGAATTTCACATAAATGACAAAATTAGAACATAATATGAAATAGTTGCGATTGATATCAATCGCAAATAAGTTGCGATTAATATCAACTCTTTAAAGGCAGGGTCCAGGGGAGTGTTTCACAAAGATTAAGATCGACTTTAAGTTGGACTTAACTATGGCAGGCCGTTCATACCACTATTTGCTCTCATCAGTATGACTTAAGATAATATTTTTTCCTTCAATAATGAATTATCAAAAATATAAATTCTGTAGATTTGTGACCATGGTTTGTACGTCCTTTGAGAGACCAATGCCAGGAATGGTTAGAGGAAACAGTGGCATAAACGGCCTGCCATAGTTAAGTCCAACTTAAATTCGATCTTAGTCTTTGTGAAACACCTCCCAGGAGTGACAGAATAATATTAATAAAGGAGCAAATGACAAAACGTGTCCGTGACAAAATTTCTTTCCTAAATCACCCAGTCTAAAGGGGGAAAAATAATTGCAAAATCGAAAACCGTATCATGAAACTCTTTGTGATTCAATGGATGACTTGTGCATGTGTGTGTGTGAGAGAGAGAGAGGAGACAAACAAACATTAAATAAAAGGAATGAAAACGTAGATCGGATGAAGGAAGAAAATTGCAAAACGTGTCCGTTCATTCTCGGTCTTCAAGCTCTCACCGAAAGGATGGCGTGTCCCTTCAAGAGGGCTCGGCGCCACTTTTCGGCTAGAATTTCAACCTCAAAATCAGAATATCATTGACCCCATGATGGCAAAATGCAGCTCCAATATGACATAGCCAACCCCTCCTCTTTGGGCGTGCACTCCTTTTATGCTCACCACTGGTATATTTACCCCACGGTTTCACGAGAATCCGTGAATCGTTGATTGAGGGTAACCATGCTAACGGCTCTTAAAATTGTTTTTCCGCCAGCGGTAGCAAACCGTGTTTTGCAAACGGTCATTTACCCGTCAGAATAATTTGATATCCTATGTTAGTACTTGCAAGACTCGGATTTCAGGAAAAGGATGTACATTAATAGCTGGACGCACCGCAGGCCATACAAGCGACTGCTGAAAATGAGAACAGCTTCAGAAATGAACCACCCCCTCTCTCTCTCTCTCTCTCTCTCTCTCTTTCTTCTCCCTTTCCCCTCCTCTGTTTTCGTCATTTTCTTCTCCTTTCTTTTCTTTTTCTCTTGGTAATGGGTTCTTGCTTTATTTGTTTGTAAGGAAATACGATTTGATAGGCGAGGTAAAGAATGAAAATTAATGCATCCTTCTTTGACTTAACCAATTCTTTAAAGGAAAGTCGTAGCTTTGCACATTTGATTAAATCGGACTGTATGGTGTAAAAAATCATTCTCCTGTAGCTCTATTAAGAGTATATATATATTTTTCAAGTCATTTCTCAAGCGTCCATTATTTCATCAACATAAAAATATTATTCCTCACAAGAGTGAAAATATAAGATGGTAAAGACGTCTTGGTTCCTTGCCCAGTTTTAATAGCGTTCGCTCTTAACAGCAGAGGGTTTGATCCCTAAGTGCTTAGAGTAATTAAAAGATGAAAATAGGGCAAGATCTTGATGATGCCCAGAACGGGGGCGCCAATGCGGAAGCGAAATGCCGTCGGGAGGAAGTGAGGCGACGTCGAAGCGAACATCCGGTCGTCGCCGCTCAAAATCACCGCTGACCATGCAGTGACCACTCGGTGCGAAACTATTATCTTTCACGAAGAATTACTGATTAATTGACGTGACGAAGACAGATTAAAGGTTGTACTTGTCTCTTGTCTAAGTTCTCTTTTGTTTTTCTTTTTCCTCTCCTCTTTCCCTGAATCTCACCCTTTCCCTTCTCTTTCCATCTCTTTCTCTCTCTCTCTCTCTCTCGCTCTCTCTCGCCCTCACCTCTCCCCCTTTTCCTTTCTTTATCTCTCTCCTCTCCTCCGCTCCACTCTTTTCCCCCGTTCTCTGTATATTGTCCATCCTCCTTGTGTCTCTCTTCGCTCTCTTCTCCTTTTCTCTCCTATCCTAATATAAGGGGAAGGATCGATTGTCAGCGAGAGAAAGGTTTGAAATGAAGAGACAATAAAATAGTAATTATATACATGTAGATAATAATAATGATTATGATAATAATGGTAATAATAATAATAATAATAATTATAATAATAATAATAAAAATAATAATAATAATAGTAATAATAATAATGATAATTAAAAATAAAAAAATAATAATAATGATAATGATAATAGTACTAAATAGCTCCCTATCCATTTTTAAGAAATGCTCAAGGCGCTGAGAAGAGTATAACTTTAAGATAAGATAAATAGATAGACTCAGATAGATAGATAGACTCAGATAGATATATGGACTCAGATAGATAGATAGATAGGTGGATAGACTCAGATAGATTTCATTTCATTTCATTTATTGGTTCAACCATTTTTTTTTTTAAACAACATTCAGGAATACAAACAATGTTCGAGGACATATACAAAACATGTTGGACAAAAAAATGGTTAGGGAACCCGAGAGAAGCTTAAGCTTGTAAATGGGGTTCCCTGTACAATAAACAAGTAAAGTTGTATAACAAAATTTAGATAATAAGCTAAGACAAACTAAACCATAGCACCCGTCAGCATTCGCCGGCTATTATAGATACTATCTATAATAGCCGGCTTTAGATAGATAGACTCAGATAGAAGTATAGATAGGGAGAGAGAGAGGGAGAGAGAGAGAGAGAAAGAAAACCCTAAACAGACAGAGCTAGAATACAAGACACCTGAATAGCGCAGAAATGTCAGAGGAGGACATTACCCTCCTCATGAGAACGGGGATTATTCATTCGTTAAACAATTCTTTTTATTCTCTTCTTTAAAGAAAATTATTGATGATTGCTCATAAATGTAATATGAGCAGATAAAGCTTCCCATTTATGTATGGGTCTATTAAAATGCATTACAATCTACATGAATAGTTCATTCGGTAAAATACACAATCTGACAGGATAATTTGGGTTTATCACACAGCGTACAAAATAATGAATCGGATTAATGCATTTCCAGTTCAAAAGATGTCATAATTTCTTTAATCAATTCGTTGTTTGAGGTATATTTTCTGCCCATCTGTCATGATTCTCGTTTGTATATGTTGGATGGATGTATTAATCGCTTCTATTGATGATTTTAAGCGCTGAATATTCAAACATTGTGGGAAGATTACTGACACTTGAAATCTGGTGTTTTTTTTTGTTTTTGTTTTTGTATCGTGTTTTTTCGTATAAAATTCAAGAATACGGAATGCATAAGCCATAAGGAAAAACAGACGCTCAAATAAACAAAGGTTTGATGGACATTGATCGGCACTGCCACTCTTCACCCAGGAGTTAGATGGGTACCCGGTAGCGTCTTATTTTTTCGTACCATAGCGAGCCCAGATTGAGCTCGTGAAGAAAACCTGCGCATGCGCACATGGAATCCGGTAGGGTTGTTAATAGGGTGATAGTAATTATACAAATCTACCTTTCATCAACCCATCGTTAGCTCAATCGGTAAAGACAGAGAATACTAATAGAACTTTGGGGTTCACTTGAGGGTTCGAACCTCAGTTAATTCAGTTTTTTTTTGCCTTTATGAATAGTGTTGCAAAGCAATAAATAATCAAAGTCTAATTGTTTGTGACCTCTTTGCAAGCTTTCGTAGCTTGTTATGTATCAAAATGAGTTCAAAATTGTCTCCCGAAATACTGGAATCATGAATAAACTTAAATATTTATTCCCAAAGTCTACACTATTCACATTATACTTCTCACTAATTTTACCCTACCTTAATTATGGAATAATGGCATGGGGTAATGCTAGTAAATACCTTACTGATAAAGTTTTTACCTTACATAAGAAAAGCATAAGAATTATACATAATGCTCCTACTCGTTCACATACTGATCCTTTGTTTTATGAGTAAAAAATTTTGAAATTTTCAGACTTATTTCTTTTTCAAACAGGACAGTTCATGTATAAATTGAACAAAAACGAACTGCCACTCACATTCATCAACATGTTCACAAAAAACAGCGCCATTCATAATTACCCAACCAGGCAATCCAACCGTTTCCACCTTCCCCGTACCCGCACTCTTTTCGCACATAAAACAATTTCTTTCTACGGTCCGAAATACTGGAACTCACTTAGCAACGATATAATTAATTCTTTAAGCTTAAACTGCTTCAAAATCAAGTTGAAAAAAAATATTCTCGAAACATATAAAGAAAATTCAAATTGAGCGATCGGGACCCAACTCTCTTTCTTTCTCTCTCTCTCTCTCCATTTCTCTCTACCTCTCCGTCTTTCTTTCTCTCTCTTTCTCTTTCTTTCTTTCTGTCTCTCTCTTTCTTCCTTTCTCTCTCTCTCTCTCTCTCTCTTTCTCTTTCTTTCTGTCTCTCTCTTTCTTCCTTTCTCTCTCTCTCTTTCTCTTTTCTTAATTACTTTTATTTTTCTCTTTTTCTTCCCACACAGACGCGCCAGCTTTCTCCTCCCACTCTTCTTCCATCTTCATTTTCTTTTCTGCATCTCCATATACCATTGGCAACATATCACCTCTCACACTTAGATATTTTTTCCTTACGATATTTGTCTTAATTTCATTTTCTATCTTTAAAGAGATCTATTCTACTCACTATTTGAGGGATCCACACTAAACAAGCCCTGCTTCTTAGTGGACCTCTCCATTTCCTTAATTTTAGTATAAAAAAAATAATAGATAAAAATAAAACAACTTAGAGAATCATAATATTTACTTTCCATGTTAACTCTGTATTTTTTTAATAATCCAAATTATGAATAATGTATTAGTCATTGATTAGTATTTTCGTCACGCTTGATTTGATTCTTTTGCATTGCTTACTGTATATTGATTTGTATATTCATGTTGTATACTATACAATTATTGTTTACTGCATATTGAATTGTATTGTGTTTGCAATGATGCTAGAAAAAATGGAAATGAAATAAACTAAACTGAAACTGAACTGAAACATACTGGAATCTGGGCTCGCTGTGGTACGAAAAAATAAAACGCTACCCGGTAGGTTGCGAGTCATAGGTTTGTATAATTAATAGTCTGCTCAGTATTGTGAGCGTCTGTAAAATGGCGCCCAGCTGGAATGCTCCCTATAGCCTTCCTAGTGACTGCATACATTGTTTGCGAGTGAGCCCGAATCCGATGAGGGAGACATAGGACGTCGGTCTCCTATTTTTTCCTTCATTTCATTTATTTTCATTTCCAAACATACAATAAAACAATATAACATGATGACATGTGTATAGGGCATGGTTGATGATCACAAAAATTGAACAATCTTATAAATTAAGCTACAAAATGACTTGGATCTTACCTAATTTGTCCATAATGTACACGAAATTGCATAATTCGGTATATATTTTTTTCTCAGAAATACCAAAATTACGACCGTCGATTCGATGGCATTAGTTGAAACAATTAAGGTGGGTCACGTAAAGGTTGTTACTTGGACTGTAACCATACTAATTACTACTATAAGTAAGCCTATGTATAAGCATGTAGCGATTGTGGTCTAATGTCCCACGACTGTGAACTAAAACTGACAAGGTACGGGGTTCGAACCCCTGCCGCAGCCCTACTACTAACGTCATATTTGCCACACTCGACCCAGGTGTAGTAAGCTAGTAAATACCTATATGAGAATTTATTCCTTGAATGTAGCCTTTTGACCGCTGTGGTTGCTAGAGCAAAAGCTGTGGTAGGAATAATATTCACAGTCCTTTGTACGCGCTTGTCTAGATAAATCATATCAATCATGACGACCCGGGGTACTCAGATTTGGTTTGGACGGGGGTGTGCGGCTGAAGCGTCTAAACCCATAATCATTTGTAAGGGTCATTTTGGCAGAAAATGGTATCCATTATTAGGGATTTCAATTATTTTTGCGGGATTTTACATCTGGAATTTTCACTTTAGCGAAATTATGGGTGAGGTATTATCCCGAAGAAAATAGTTACCCATGTGTTAAGGCCAAGATCTGAAAAGTGGGGGCACTTTTTGCAGCACAAAAATCACACCCCATGTTTAGGGATTTTCTTTTTGCAAAAAAAAGTAACCCATTAGAGCGGCACATCCTCGTATACCGTATTAGGCGAGTACCCCCCTGGGCATGACGATGATTATGCGCTTTTAAAAACTGAATTTGTTGTTATCAGTCTTATCCCCTCTCGACAATAGAACCATGGATTTGTAGTAGGTCAAGGATAGAACCAAGCAGGACTACAAAAGGCCAATAGACAGCACGACAAGCATGAATCAGAACAAGTCAGGCATGCATGCACACAGTCCTGCTTACTAGAAAACGTAACGTGTGAATGATTTTTTTTTCACAAGGGGGGCTCGTATTAAAAAGAGCGATTATTCCAAAATCTTGCAAATGGCATGTCTAGAGAAAAGTTTTCAATCATTCATAATTACCTGAACTTGTTCATTGCTGTCAGTATTGTAGGTCATAGAAGAGCAACACTGCAAAGGGATTTTTAATGCTATAGTTATGCCTCGATCTTCCCAATGGCTCCGGGGGCACAGCTAGGGGCACATTCCCGGGCCCTCATTAAATGGCCAGAGAATAAGAAAAGAAAAAAAGAGAAACGGGGAAGAGGAAGGGGAAGGGAAGGGAAATCTACGACCCCCAACTCCTAGTTAAAGGCTTTGTTAGTGCATCCCCATGTTGTCAGAGCCCCCTGAATGTCCGTGCCCATGCTATGCCAATGTGTCTTCCCTCTTCTACATAATGAAAATGGGATAGAATGAACTATAAATTGCATAATGCATTCCCGCCGTCTTCTAAGGAGTGAATTGAAATGAAAACGGACATTGTTCAAAAGGATCCGTGCAGAAAGAATCTTAACCATTCATGAAATTCTTCTCTTTTTTGTTTGTCATCAGCTCCAAATTAAATATCATGATTTCATTCAGGCGCGGATCCAGGATTTCTTAAGGGGCACAATTTTTTTTGCTCCCGCAAATTTGAAAATCGCGCCGGCCGAAAATTCGCTCAGTGGGGTGGGGGGCTACTGAGCACTAATTTTTTTTGTTTTTGTTTTGGCCGGGGGGCACGTGCACCCTGTGCCCCCCTGGATCCGCCACTGTCATTGATGTCTTTATATAAACTTTTTAATGAAGAAAATACAAACAAGGAAATTAACTACAGGGGAAAAGAAAGGAAACGATATAATCTATGAATATTTACCAAAATAGCTCAAGCAATTAAGAGAGGAGGAAATCATAACATAATAGGAAATGTACTGGTATAGGCCTAATGAGAATATGTCAAGAGATTAATTGCGGAATAGTATTTGAATACATTGATGTGAGATGGAGAGAGAAACAAAATGGTATATCAATATCATGCAGGTAAATTTGGCATGTAAAGAGGGTGAAAGGGGGAGGGGGATGAAATGAACGAACAAAAACAGTACTGAAATGTGTAGGCTATCCTTGGAAAAACTTATACTGTAGTTTGATTTTAAAATTGTGTACGTGACGACAAGTAGCGCTTGCACGCCATCTACGTTGGGAATTGCATTAAATTTCTGGATTGTCAAAATGTCATCAAATACTAAGCAAACGCCCCTTCCAAATGCGATTAAATTCCTCTTCGGAGGAACTGCTGGGTAAGTTATTCACCTATATTATATATTATGCCAATTCTGTACGTTGCATCGTAAGAAATTTGAATAAAGCAGCTAATTTGCCCCAAAACATAATAATGCCCAGCGGGTGTATACACTTCGGTCCCACATGTAACATATATTGTCATGTCAGCAAGTTGTTCAAGGTCTGTACTAGTACTAGTAGAAGTAGTACTAACTCCGGGCGTACGGCGTCGGAGCTCCGGATCCGGAATCGGAACACGAAAAACAGCAGAGAACGGTCATAGTTTATAGAAAAATTAAACGGTAGTGATTATAATTTTGACTTACAACTTACAAGTGTGCTCGACTCCCCTGGGCATCCGCGAAACCCACTCCTGCAAAGCATAGAGAGTCAATACTGCGTATGGACCTCTAGCGCTGTACCATGTGCTAATAAGCAGCAATTTCACACGTGAATAGTCAATAGACTTACAACACACCAATGCACACAATCATGCCGATAAAACTGTAAGCAAGTTTGACAGTGGACTTACGATTTTAATTTTTAATTTATTCTTTCTGACATCGGTGAGTTAAAAAAATTGTATTTTACTGCTATTTAGGTGTCATCAATTGTCACTACTGAGCACTAGTTTTGTTGTTTTTGTTTTGGCCGGGGCACGTGTCCCCTGTGCCCCCCTGGATCCGCCACTGTCATTGATGTCTTTATATAAACTTTTTTAATGAAGAAAATACAAACAAGGAAATTAACTACAGGGGAAAAGAAAGGAAACGATATAATCTATGAATATTTACCAAAATAGCTCAAGCAATTAAGAGAGGAGGAAATCATAACATAATAGGAAATGTACTGGTATAGGCCTAATGAGAATATGTCAAGAGATTAATTGCGGAATAGTATTTGAATACATTGATGTGAGATGGAGAGAGAAACAAAATGGTATATCAATATCATGCAGGTAAATTTGGCATGTAAAGAGGGTGAAAGGGGGAGGGGGATGAAATGAACGAACAAAAACAGTACTGAAATGTGTAGGCTATCCTTGGAAAAACTTATACTGTAGTTTGATTTTAAAATTGTGTACGTGACGACAAGTAGCGCTTGCACGCCATCTACGTTGGGAATTGCATTAAATTTCTGGATTGTCAAAATGTCATCAAATACTAAGCAAACGCCCTTCCAAATGCGATTAAATTCCTCTTCGGAGGAACTGCTGGGTAAGTTATTCACCTATATTATATATTATGCCAATTCTGTACGTTGCATCGTAAGAAATTTGAATAAAGCAGCTAATTTGCCCCAAAACATAATAATGCCCAGCGGGTGTATACACTTCGGTCCCACATGTAACATATATTGTCATGTCAGCAAGTTGTTCAAGGTCTGTACTAGTACTAGTAGAAGTAGTACTAACTCCGGGCGTCGGCGTCGGAGCTCGGATCCGAATCGAACACGAAAAACAGCAGAGAACGGTCATAGTTTATAGAAAAATTAAACGGTAGTGATTATAATTTTGACTTACAACTTACAAGTGTGCTCGACTCCCCTGGGCATCCGCGAAACCCACTCCTGCAAAGCATAGAGAGTCAATACTGCGTATGGACCTCTAGCGCTGTACCATGTGCTAATAAGCAGCAATTTCACACGTGAATAGTCAATAGACTTACAACACACCAATGCACACAATCATGCCGATAAAACTGTAAGCAAGTTTGACAGTGGACTTACGATTTTAATTTTTAATTTATTCTTTCTGACATCGGTGAGTTAAAAAAATTGTATTTTACTGCTATTTAGGTGTCATCAATTGTCACTAAAGTACCAATTTTGAGTGAAATCAGTTTAATTTTGTACAGTGGTGTTTGAAATGTTGAGATCAATAAAACGGGTTTTAATACACAGCCAGGATAGCGATGGCGCTATGTGTGGCGAAACCACTTGAAATTATAATTTGAAGAAGTCTTCGATGGGAAAAAGGGTGATTCCTCGTCCTAAACCGAAAAAGCCATAAGTAGTTACATAATCTCAAGTCATTTTTCACTCTCAAAACTCACTTTATATTTTTATAATCCCTCTCATTCTATTATAATACTGTATGAAGTAATATTAGGCCTTCTTTAAAAATAAAGCATAGAACCGTGAAATCTTTGCTGTTCTCCATCAATTGAATTGTCAACTGATGACGTACTCGAGCTCGCTGCTGGTTCGTATGTCCGATCCATATCCGGGGCGCGTCCTGGGCGTACGTACATCAGGCTAGCTAGATAGAGGCGCTGATCTCACGCACGCGCGCGAGGCTTTCGTCTTCGATAAAAGAGGATAAAAGGCGGAAAAACTTTCTAAATTCTTGATTTTGGTCGCATAATTCATTCAAAAATATCTGTTTTTATTATTATTTAGTTATTTAAGATTTGTGTGTGAGGAATTTCATTGTTAACGTGAGAGCGTGAGAATTGAGTGAAATGCGTGAGTCTCGCGCTCAATGTGTGAGTGTTGGCAGCCCTGCTGTAGTATGTAGTGTAACTTCAGTCTTGTCTCTTGAGTTGTCTTAGAGTTAGATGCTTAGATTTACAATCTTACATTAGCCCTAGGGCCTTCTAGAAAAATATATTTTAGGGAGTCAATGTCTACAATTACAACATACTATTATCATTGATGGAGTGAGAAACAACTTGTTTACTCGACTCTCTAGTCTAGACTCTAGACTCAAGAGTTTTTCGTCTTGAACTTGAAGTTGACTGCAACTTTGGCAAATCATTTTTTTTGTAGTCCTTCCTACCTCGAGCTCTAGACTACATAATACCATGACTACCACAAGAGGACCTCTTATTAAATGACGTTTTTGTGCTCAGAATACTCAAGTCAATTTATGATTTTTTTGTCTTTCCTTAGTACATCATCAGTGTATGACAGTGTATGACAGTAAGGCGATCAGTTATCACATATTGTTTAATGTCTTTATACATAAGCCCTGGCCCTGTGTAGAAATGTAGAAATTTCAGGTGTCCGTACCTTGATTTTCGGCGCCCATGTGTCCCGGGCGCCTGTTATATACTATGTCCCTTTTGCAGCCAACATCAAATTCTGTAGAGCTTTGAGGGAATTAGGAATATGTCATCATCATGTATGTACTATCTGTGAAATTTAAAGGTTAGCAGTGTCCTAATATTCCACTTATTCAAGTAAACCCGTTTACTTGCTAGACTTCACTTTCAGACACTATTGAGTGACTGACTGGCCTTTTTCATCTTTGGTAATAACATACATAAAATGAGCTGTAAAGGGTACATGAGCATTTGTCTACATCAATAACCCACTTCTTGTAATGGCCAAAATTAAACTGATTGAATCTTTGCGCAGCATAAACGTACGACCATTCGGTACAATGGTCTGAAAAATCAGACTATTACTTACTGGCTCTATAGCTCCTAAGTCGATTTGACAATTAATAGTCGTTATTTTCCCACTTAAAGATATTTTCAAGTTCTAAATTGGTATTGTCTTTCAAATGCCATTGGAATTTAACCTTTTCATTTTTTGGGCCTGCAAATGGGACATAGTGTCGAGCCTTGGATCATAACGTCATATAGATATCTACCGTGTGAGTCAAAAAAAAGTTTACACCTAAAAAATTGCTAATTACTTTAAATATCATCTATGAACAGTAAATTATTATACATCTTATGAAAGAGTGTTTTATCCCAAATCATTTGGTATCATTTTTATGTGGTATGTGTTCACGCTTGGATGAACAGGAGGCATTGCTTGCGAGAGTGCAAAAATCGACTTGCGCCAAAGTTGCTTATCTGATGTTTGAATAAAACAACTGGGATTTGGGTATTAAATCGATTTTTTGCAGATCCAAATAACATCCCTAACAATATTAATCATACACTATAAGCTTGCGGGTGCACCATGTGAGAGAGGGGGAGGATTGAGGAGTTCTGAAAAGAACTCTTGGTATTCTTTCTTGAGGGTGTGTAGTCCTGAAAAGGACTGTTGGTGTAGTCTTGAAAAAGACTGTTGGTTATCTTTCTTTCTTAGCTTATAGTTCTAAGGAGAACTATAGCGCTTGGAGAGGATGAGTAGCGGCCACACATATCAAATATCGAATATAAAATATCAACGAACATTTGTGCGCGTGTGTGTGTGCGTGTGTGACTTTGCTTCTGCAAAAAGCATACGCAATGCATTTCATTTGATACATTCAATTCATTCTCCGCTAATCTGCTAATCCCAACATAATACATGCTATAGGCATCACTTTGGTGCAAGTCGATTTTTACACTCTCGCAAACAATGCCTCCTGTTCATCCAAGCGTGAACACATACCACACAAAAATGATACCAAAAAATTTGGGATAAAACACTCTTTCATAAGATGTATAATAATTTACTGTTCATAGATGATTTTTAAAGTAATTAATTAGCAATTTTCTAGGTGTAAACTTTTTTTTGACTCACACGGTATATATGTAAAAATGTAAGTGTATGTGGTTTGTATTTGAAATTAAAATCAAGAATTATTTCTTCTTTGTTCTCCTTGATAGAATGGCAGCTACAATATTTGTCCAGCCTCTAGACCTGGTTAAAAACAGGATGCAGATGAGTGGTGAGTTCATAGTAGCTCAGTTATAACTTTCAAGACTTAAACGTTTTAAAATGAAAAAAAAAGAAACCCAACAAACATTAAGGGTTTCATTTTCCTTTAAGGGCTAGATTGTTCAGCTTTCCTTCTTGATTTTGGCAAAATCTCAGCCTCTGCTTTTTGTGTTCTTGCTCATTATCATCTTTGTTATGTGAATAATTTTTTTATTCTTTCGGTTCTTTAGTTTATTTTGAGTTCTTACCACTATGGTAGAAATGACGGAGGGTTATCGATGAAGTGAATAAGGCTACAGAATTGTGTTGATCTTCTACCTTCAAGGGAGACAGCTTCTGTACCTTTCCCACTGTTTAGAACAGGAGAGCAGTAAGATGTACCGAATACTCACATCTTTATCCTGTTACATGTTGTAATTGCAGTTGTAATGAAATAACATTCACCACTTTGTATTGGCAGGGAAAAAGTACCATTTCAATCCATCTAGCATTATTAGAATCACTAGTTAATTTTTGTATAACACTTTCTGTTTTTCTTTCTTTCTTGCTTTTTTTCTTCTTTTTTTTCTTTTTGTTTCTTCTTTGTTTCTTCTTTTTTTTTTTCTTTTTTTTTCTTTTTTTTTCTTTCTCTCTTTCTTTCTATCTTCCTGTCTGTCTTTATCCTTTGTTTCTTTTTTTTTGTTGGTTACAGGTGAAGGAGGTGGTGCCAAAGCGCATAAAACTAGTCTTCACGCCATCAAAAGTATCATTAGAGAAGAAGGAGCACTTGGTCTGTACAATGGGTGAGTGTGCATGTCGAGTGGTTTCATTTCTGTGATACATGTTCAAGTGACAATTGCTCCCCAGTCTATTTCTACACATGCCTAATCCTTAAAGCCCCACTGTACTACTTGTAGCTACTTGCTCCCTCTATATAGAAAACAATGCCCCGTTGGTCCCCCATGATCCTCTATTTCTTATGTTAATTGAGAGCTGAGTTGATGAGATAACCACCTGTCAGTGACCACGCTAATCCCTCTAATCCCTCCTGGCCAAACTAGTGCAGAGGGGCTTTAAATGCAACGTAGGATCAAACATTAACTTTCCCTAATCCTAACACGAAACCCAACCGAAGACCCAACGTCACACCCAACCCTTACCCCACATGTATATCTTTGACGAAATAAAGCCCAGAGCAAATGCTGCAAAAGCAAGTGATGATTCAGTGCGGTTTTGGTAGTTTAGGACGAGACAAGACAGTTGAGATTCTCAAAGACAAAGTGGCCACTGCCATAATGTGTCGGTAAGAAAGTAAATTGAAGTCACTTAACATATGTGGGGAAGGAAACTAAATTATTTAGTTTTAAAAAAAAGTAAGGAACTCTCTACCATCACATGAAGATTTCTTAAATTACATGGATGTATTATATACATGAATGTACACTTCCCTTTGACATTGTGCTGGTATGCAATAGTGCTCTTGACCCCAGTTGTTCAAATGGGACAGGGTACCAGCTAATTTTGAGCAGGGAATAAACTAACTTTTCAAAGTGAGAGGTTAAGATGTTATTCTCAGGGTGTTACAAGAGAACACATGAGCATGTAAATCAATATTTTATGTAGCTAGGATTATTTGAAGGTAGCATGTCGTACAGTGTGTTTGATAATGATTCCATGTCATGCATACAGTTAACAACTGAAATTATTCATACCCTTACCAAGTTTTGTAATTTGTTAAAGTATTTGCAAAATTGATTTGTCCCGATTTACATTTTTTGAGAATGTGAAATATATTAAAGCTTACATCTAAAAGTATTCAACAAAGGTCCTAGTTCATCCAGTTGACCTTTCATTCTTGAGTTACAAAAAACATAAAAATTTACGAGGGGTATGAATAATTTGGTCGTTAACTGTAACCCATAACATTATTCATTATAATTTTCAGGAGTTGTCTCAAACTGCACCTCTTTACATATTTTTAAATTTGTTCTCATCCAATTTTTCTCCTCTAATTTTCTAGACTCTCAGCTGGATTATTACGACAAGCCACATACACCACCACTAGGCTAGGAATATACACAACGTTATTTGATATGGCTATAGGGTGAGTCATAAATAAACCAAGGGCACGCATTTATGAAAGCCACCTTACCTTTGCAAGATTTAGACCCCACTATAAAGTGCATAGAGAATTAGAGATATTGTCCACCAATATATACAATACTGAATTTTAATCTCTTCATCCTATACAAATTTCCATAATTCTATAACTGAATAAAATTACCACCCCCCCAAAAAAAAAATGGAAATTACTTTAAGCTCCCATTTTCATTTCATGACCAAGTTAATTTGACTTATTTATTTTGTTCATATAATTGCAGTAATTCTTATGTTTCCATAAATTCGTCAACCAAGTTAAATCAGGTTTTCTAAGACCGCTTGCTCAAATTTGGCCCAATGTCTATAAATGACAGGTTTGGATGTTCACAATGCGTGTATCTTTCAGTGCTGGAGCCCAAAACCTAGCACTAGGAGTTCGTTGGTATAACAAAGTCACCACTTGAATGAAGAGGTTTGGGGTTCAATGATTTGCTTTACATTATTACATGCCAACAAAGGGCATTTGGTTATGTTTTGTCAGTGTGTATGTGTATCAAATTAATCCATTGACTTTTTGAATAATATTTCATTGTGTTTCCAGTGTTTCCATTCCCCTTTAGCTCCAAAAAGCTGCTTCAGGGATTATCTCCTCAAGGTCATTGAAATTTGAGATTTTGAAAACTTCAAAATGTTCCAATTTGATTCTTCTGTATATTGCTTAACACAAACAAGGGCAAATCACCCCCACCCCCATAAATTCACAATACACCCATAGAATTATGGTACGTCCCATACTTTTTGACGATTTTCATAAAGTGCCCCTCAGCAGCCCTTTTTTACCAAGTGTCTTAGGGTTTAAGAGGGGATCTCAAAACCAGCAAGAATCAATGATTCTAATAAAAATGGCAATTCTTCTTTTTCTTTTCCCCCTGCAGTGCTGATGGAAAACCTCCACCATTTTTAATGAAGGCTGGCATAGGTGAGCAAACAAAACATTGGAAGGCCAAAGGTCAACCATCATGATTCCCCCCCCCACCTCCTCCATTTCACGATTACTTCATAAGGTTTAAATATTTTACGGTGCCACTTCATGACTTTTTTCCTTAGAGTCTTGCGCATCTTTTGATACCAAATTTGTGCACACCTGGTCAACGGTCCGGGTGTTTGGCAACTATCCATGGGCTATCTATTTATTTATTAGACAGTTACCTCCTATGACCCCCAGATAACAACCCCCTAGGACAATTATCACTTAGGACTACCCTGGTCCCTGAGCACCCCACCCCCTCCCTCCCCCAACCAATGTCAACTATGTCAACAGTGTTATTGTCCACAATTAAAAGAGTAGTGGAACAACTATCCATCCTAGGGACAATTACCTTTGAGACGGCTACCCTCCTATGATAATTAGCTATCAGACAACTACCCTCTTGGACAGTTGACATCTAACCCCCCTGAGACAATTGCCCCATAGGATAAATACCAAATAGGACTACCCCTGGACACACCCCAGGTTAAATACACCCAAGTTACCTGCCAGACAGCTAGCCCCGGGGGCCTAGACAGTTAGCCCCAATACACTACCCCTAAAAAAATGACCAACAATTTAATGATTACCCTCCTTCTCCTCCAGTATTATTTACACCTTAAAGGTACTATGTCCCATTTGCAGGCCAAAAAAATGAAAAGCTTAAATTCCAACGGCATTTGAAAGACAATACTAATTTAGAACTAATTTTAAAAAAGGGGGCTTGAAAATGTCTTTAAGTGGGAAAATAACGACTATTAGTTGTCGAATCGACTTAGGAGCTATAGAGCCAGTAAGTAATAGTCTGATTTTTCAGACCATTGTACCGAATGGTCGTACGTTTTATGCTGCGCAAAGATTCAATCAGTTTAATTTTGGCCATTACAAGAAGTGGGTTATTGATGTAGACAAATGCTCATGTACCCTTTACAGCTCATTTTATGTATGTTATTACCAAAGATGAAAAAGCCAGTCAGTCACTCAATAGTGTCTGACAGTGAAGTCTAGCAAGTAAACGGGTTTCCTTGCATAATTTGAATATTAGGACACTGCTAACATTTAAATTTCACAGATTGGACATACATGACATATTCATAATTCCTGCAAAGCTCTACAGAATTTGATGTTGGCTGCAAAAGGGACATAGTATCTTTAAACAACCACCCCTAAAGCCTCGTTCAGATATGATGCGGTAAAACTACAGCATTAAAAAAAAATTATGATGAAGTAAAGTGTGCTACTCTTCACACTTCCTATCTTATAACACTGAGCTTTGTGATTCCGTGCAGGACCTTTGTTACACGCAGTTGTCATTCATTTACATGATTGAAAAAAAAACGTAGTGGCTTCTTTAGGGCAGTGATTTACAGCGCCATATCTAAACAAGCCTTTACATCCCAAACAACCACCCCTTAGTATGGGACTGATGCAAGTGCAATAACTGCATGTACAGGACTATAGGGGGTGTTTCACAAAGATCCTAAGTCGAACTTAACTCTAAGTTGGACTTAAAAATTATGGAGAGCCATTTGTAGCCTTAAAAAATATATATTCAAAAGCGAAAATTCAAGTATTTTAGACTTTTTATTAATTCCACATCAAAAACATGAAATCTCCTTGATAAATAGAAAATATGAATGATTTGAATCAACATTTTATGCATTTTAAAATAACTTGCACAAAATATTTTCATAGATGCTAATGGCTTTCCATAATTGTTATGTCCAACTTAGAGATAAGTTCAACTTAGGATCTTTGTGAAAGACCCCCCAGATTTATAATGGTTTTAATAATAGCAGAGTATAAAGAAGTGAAATGTAAATATAGCATTATCATAATGTGTATCCTGTGTAAATTCCTGCCTTGGTAAAAGTCAGTGAATATGTTTTATTATCCTACTGTTGATGCTGTGTGTATTTTTTTACCTGGTGTAGGTATGATATCTGGAGCAATAGGGGCATTTGTAGGGACACCAGCTGAAATATCCCTAATCAGAATGACATCAGATGGAAGGTGGGTATCAGAAGTATACAACATGATATTAGTTGTAACGCTAATAGTGCTACTAATAATATTAAGAAGAATGATGATAATAATAGGGTCATTCCATGTCAAATCACCCCAAAAATCTGAAAATCTTAACCCGACTTTTTGATTTTGATGAAACTTAGTGTACTTGTTGAGTGAGATCTCACAGCACCAAATCTCAAATTTTAGGTCAATCGGGTGAGGGGTTTGGGAGATACGGCCCACCAAATTTTGAGATTTTTGCAAAATGGGGGTGGCGGGCCTACCTTTGAACCCTTGTATCTCAGGAACTAATGGGTCAATCTTCACAAAATTGGTTTTTTTGGAAAGGGTATTCAATAAGGATTCCAAATCTGCCATCATTTTGAAGATTGATACATGTTGGGGTACTTTGACCTCTTGACCTAAGATTTGACCTTGAAATTGACCTTGTGGATCACGTGACCTTGACAACATTTTTCATGAAATGTAATCTCTGACATGTTCACTAAAACATAAAAGTTTCAGAGATATGATATTTTTTGTTTAGGAGCAATAAGGATTGAAAGCATCCATACTCACAGATATTCACAATAAACCCTATTATAATGTATACAATGCATGCAATATGCACTGTACAACATACATCTTCCACATGCTTTTTTGTTCTAGTCATATCCATCCTAAATGTCAGCAGTACTTAAATAGAAATATAATGAGAAGTTCATATAGGCCTAAAGGGTTAACAGGATGTACATGTATGGCTTCACACTCAACAAGTACACTAAATTTCATCAAAATAAAAAATGGTCGGGTTAAAACCATTGGGTGATTTGACATGGAATGACCCAATACTAACGATGATGATGATAAAAACGACAATGATGATAAAAGAAGTATTAGTTATAGTACTAGTACTAGTAATAGCAGTAATACAGTACTGATAACATAGAAGTAATCTATGAAAGTGTCTTTAAGTGCATATAATTGTTTTTCCCATGTGTGTATCTGTTAACTTAATTTTCATATTTTGGTACATGCACTTAAAAAAAA
This sequence comes from Mesocentrotus franciscanus, assembly GCA_037976565.1. Classification (NCBI taxonomy): domain Eukaryota; kingdom Metazoa; phylum Echinodermata; class Echinoidea; order Camarodonta; family Strongylocentrotidae; genus Mesocentrotus; species Mesocentrotus franciscanus. The sequence continues at coordinate 15,324,912 of CP137682.1, read as the reverse complement.
AATTCCATGCCATTCTGTATTAGTATTAGTTACACCTTTTCCTTGTGGTTACAAGGCGCTTTACAAGTTGCTTCCCCAAATTATTACTAATCCTTGTGGTTGATTGTAATTTCAGACTGCCAGTGGCTGAGAGGAGAGGCTATTCAAGTGTTTTCAATGCCTTAGCAAGGATCACAAGGGAAGAAGGTCTCTTTACACTGTGGAGGGTAGGCACTTCTCATTCTGATATTCTAACAAATGGATTAAAGAGAAAGTTAAACCATACTGTACTAGAAGCACAACCTCTAAATCCCCTCTAGCGCCATCTCAGGTCAGCTGTGGCAGTATGTCCCCGTAACTCGCTGCTTCCCTAGCTGCGCTGTTGGTTCCTGCATCGAGTCCTCTGTCTGCAAAGTGGAAATTACGTATTGGGTTACGCACTGTTGGCAAGTTGTCATGAGATGGCGCTGTATAATAACCAGTACGCTAGGGCAGAATGCAAAGGGCCATGTTTTTGTTTGCATGTGAATGACTGGCAAGTCAGCAACTGGGGATGAAAAAAAGTCCCAGCGTGCAGCGAAGATCCTATGGGTACGCACTTACTTGTGTGTTGTATAACACATGGAAAACACGGTGAAGCGCAGTACACTTAAAAATCCTCTGCGGTAAACGACTTCGATTTGCCATGGCATTTGTGAACAGTGCAATAGAATGGTTCAATTGCAGTTGGATTGGGACCCAAATCCTGAAAAATGGACTGATTACAGTTGAAAGGGGAGTATTATAGTAGAGAAGGAAAGATAGCTTCCAATTAGCAACAGTTTTGATGGCAAGTATTAATTGTAGAGGCATGAATTATATTGTTTACTCTCTCTCTCTCTCACTCTCTCATCTTTTCATCGTCCTAGGGATGCGGTCCAACGGTTGCCAGGGCGATGGTGGTAAATGCAGCTCAGCTTGCCTCCTACTCACAGGCTAAGCAGGCCCTACTAGGAACAGGTAAGTGTGTGTTGCTAATAAATGTATTACCCTCTCCTGAAATAGGATAGTTGTACAGTGATAAGTACTATATATATATATATATATATGTAAGGGAATATTTTTATGTACAGTTATTTTTGCGTATAACAGCAACACAAGACACATCAAAGTTGTTGTTTACATGTTCTCATGTACATTGCCAGCTCATTCTTTCATGTCTGAAAATCAAGGCCCTGCAAAAATTAACAATGATGCGTATGCCCCAAACTTGCCAGGCCTTTGCCTGACATAGCATCAAATATTGCATGCAAAATAACCCATAGAGGATACCATCTCATGAGCACAGTTTTGTTGTTGTTGTTGTCTGATTCAAGTTTTCCATTGCAAAGAAAGCCTACGTGGCTGACATTGGACTGTTTCAAAAACAATTAATCTAAAATGACTGTTGAAATGACCTTTATTTTCTTCATACGCACTCCTCAATGGCCTCCTCTCGCAATTGCCGTCGTTACAATTGTTATTTTTCTTGCGTGTTGTCCTGTCCTTTCAAACCTCCCCATGGCTTCTTGATGGGCAGTAATAAGTAATTAGTAATTAGCCTGGTTATTATCCCCTCGCCGACGAAGTCGGAGGGGATATAGAAACGCCGCTGTCCGTCCTTCCTTCCTTCCTTCCTTCCGTGCGTCCGTCCGTTCGTAACAAATTTGGTTTCCGATCGATAACTTCAGTACTGTTTGACGGATTTTAATGAAGTTTGATATGAAGGTTCATGGTATCAAAATACAGGCTAAGTTCGATTTCGGAGTATGTAGGTCAAAGGTCAAAGGTCATAACTCATTAAATATGCGAAAAATACACATCTGGTTTCCGATCGATAACTTCAGTAATGTTTGACGGATTTTAATGAAGTTTGATATGAAGGTTCATGGTATCAAAATACAGGCTAAGTTCGATTTTGGACTATGTAGGTCAAAGGTCAAAGCTCATTAAATATGCGAAAAAATACACATCTGGTTTCCGTTCGATAACTTCAGTAATGTTTGACGAATTTTAATCAAATTTGATATGAAGGTACATGTGTGTATTGGGTTTTTACAGACGTGTATCAATCAGATATGATTATTTAAGTCTGGGGACCGACCTTTAAACGTCACCATCCGAAAGACGTGACTCAGTTTCGAACCTGCGTCCTCGGCTGAATCAGTTTGTAACTTCCACTGTTAGCTGGATTACAGGCGCACACCACAACGCCTAGTTTGAGATTAGAATATACCTATTGATGGACAGTTGCCAACATTGATTATAAAGTATCGATTTATCAATAGTTCTCGATTAGTATCATGGTATCAAAACACAGCCTAAGTTCAATTTCCGAGTATGTAGGTCAAAGGTCGTAGCTCATTAAATATGCAAATCTGGTTTCCATTCGATAACTTTAATAATGTTTGACGGATTTTAATCAGATTTGATATGAAGGTACATGGTATCAAAACACAGCCTGAGTTCAATTTCCGAGTATGTAGGTCAAAGGTCATAGCTCATTAAATATGCGAATCTGGTTTCCATTCGATAACTTTTAATGTTTGACGGATTTTAATCAAATTTGATATGAAGGTACATGGTATCAAAACACAGCCTAAGTTCAATTTCCGAGTATGTAGGTCAAAGGTCATAGCTCATTAAATATGCGAATCTGGTTTCCGATTGATAACTTTAGTACTGTTTGACGGATTTTAATCAAATTTGATATGAAGGTACATGGTATCAAAACACAGCCTAAGTTTGATTTCCGAGTATGTAGGTCAAAGGTCATAGCTCATTAAATATGCGAATCTGGTTTCCGATCGATAACTTTAGTAATGTTTGACAGATTTTAATTGATATGAAGGTTCATGTACATGGTATCAAAACACAGCCTAAGTTCGATTTCGGAGTATGTAGGTCAAAGATGAAAGGTCATAGCTCATTAAATATGCAAAAACACCTAATTATATATGTGAAAATGTGGTTAACTTCCTTGCCTAGTAATATAATAGTATACTGTAGTCTAATGGAGGTAACTTGTTCTGACGTATATAGGCCATTTGTACCCTGTGAGGGGATGCTACGCTTTGCGTTGACTTTTCTAGTTTATAACTGTTTTGTCCACGCTTGTCCGACACGCAAAAGGCACAATAATTAGTGATGTATGTTAATTAAAAGTTATTTTTGACATATCACCATGGAAGTCTAGGTAACATTAAGCCTAATTGAGATAATACATGTATTTACCAGCTCCATTCTCTTAAAGATATGGTTCTAACTCTAGGTGATGGAACTATAATTTTCATCAATTATGCATTTTGCGTTCCAGACGTGACTTTCCGTCCCACTACATTTTGCTATTAAAGCTCCCTAATGGTTTTCTTCTTTTCATTTTTTTTCTTCAGGTTACTTCCAGGATAACCTGTTTTGTCATTTCGGGGCCAGTATGATCAGTGGTCTAGTGACTACGATTGCATCAATGCCAGTGGATATTGCCAAAACAAGGTTTGTATGTGTGGAGGGAGAATTAGGGAATTATGGGGGAAGGACTTTAGAGTTAGGATGCATGCTCCAGGCACAATCGCTCTGACGACGATTTCATTCGCTAACCAATTTCTGAACCTAAGCCGCAGACCCAGCACTATACCTAATTCTAACCCTAAACCTGAATCCCCATCCTACCTGTAATCCTAACCTAAAACCCAACATCAACCCTAACCCTACATCTCTGACAAATAAATTCCAGAGTGATTGTTGCAGGAGTATACCGTAAATCTCCGTGTATAAGGCGCACCCCTATTTTTTGACAAAAAAAAGCAAAGAATAAGATCGACGTTAAGTTGGACTTAAATATGGCAGGCCGTTCATGCCACTGTTTGCTCTCACCATTATGATCTTTAGATAATATTTTTTTCCTTCAATAATGAATTATCAAAAAATGTAAATTCTGTAGATTTGAGAGACCATGAGAGACCAATGCCAGTAAATGGTGAGAGCAAGCAGTGGCATGAACGGCCTGCCATAGTTGAGTCCAACTTAATGTCGATCTTAATCTTTGTGAAACACTCCCCTGGTAGCATATTGTCTTATCCGTTCATTCCATATAACACTTGGTTGGAGGGTGGCAGTTTGTTTATGATGACGTAGAGTGCACAATGCTTAATAGGATAGTTTTAGCTCTGACCAATTCTTTAATTAATTTTTAATGAATTAAATGTTTACAAATACGGGATGCAGTCCGTCGTCATGCACACATTTAATTCATTAAAAATAATTTGTGAAATAAACTCCACAAATGAACTAGCCCATAATAGCCACAGACTCATACCAAAAGATAGCCATATAAATAATTTCATCTGTTGTTATTTCTTGTTTAAAGTCTCTGAATGTCCCGTACGTCACAATCCAAATAGCTTGGACCTGTAGTTGTAGTTATCTGTTATTGATTATGTTAGACTGGCTTTATAGCCAGCAGCCTATTATAATTGTTCTTTTTATCTCTCCCTCTCTCTTTCGCAGAATCCAGAATATGAGGATAATAGATGGAAAGCCTGAATACAGGGGTGCCATTGTAAGTAATGTACATGTGCATATTAGCAAGTCCAGGATATTTTGTGCTACACTGCTCTATAAGCACCAATATATCTCCCTCCACCTTTCTCTACCTATCTTTCTCTCCCTCTCATTCTCTTATTTTCTCTCCCTCTCGTTCTTTCTCTCCTATTTTATTCCCTCTCATTCTCTCTCTCCTTTTCTCTCCCTCTCATTCGCCCTCTCCTTTTCTCTCATTGTCATTCTCTTTTTCCTCTCCCTCTCATTCTCTCTGTCTCTTTTCTTTCCTCACTCTCCCTCTCTCTTTCACCCCCTCTCATTCTCATTCTCTTTTTCCTCTCGCATTTCATTCTCTCTCTCTCTTTTCTTTCCTTATCCTATCTTTTTCTCTCCCTTTTATCCTCTATCTCTCTTCCTCTCCCTCTCATTCTCTCTTTTTTCCCCCTTTTCATTCTCTCTCTCTCTCTCTCTCTTTCCCTCTGATTCTCTCCCTCTTTCCCTCTCACTCTCGCTCTCTCTTTCTTTCACTCTCATTTTCTTTCTCCTTTTTTCCGAGAGTTTTGACATGATTATATGTTCTAATAAAGTATAATCATGCTGAGGACACTACCTGTTAATGCCATCATTTAGAAAGTCATTAGCAAGGAAAATCAAGCTCATTCATAAATATGTATTACTCATTTTGAGGTGAAATTAAGTATTACTAATTACATGATATACAGTAGGCTTTATACGGTTGCACCATGTGAGAGAGGAGGAGGATTGGTGAGTCCTGAAAAGGACTGTTGGTAATCTTTCTTTCTCGAGTGTGTGTGTAGTCCTGAAAAGGACTGTTGGTAATCTTTCTGGAGCTTATAGTTCTAAAGAGAACTATAGCGCTGGTCGGAGAGGACGGGTAGTAGGAGGGGCTCGACGTTTCCAACAGGTTGACTATCCGTCGTCAGGAGTGGGGAATAGCTGGCGTGCAATCCTCCCCCTCTCTCATATGATGCAACCGTAAGCCTACTGTGTATCTACATCACCATGCAAGCCAATACTTATAAGCAGCATCTAATTACATGACATTTACAACATTTGTATTTCTAAAGGTAAAGTTGAGTTTAGGGCCCCATTTCACAAAACATGTCATCAGTACCAAATGACAGTTTTTGTTGTAAGCTAGTGAAATCCTAGTTCTGATTGGTTATCAGCAGATTGGTCACTGATTATTGTCATTTGTCATTGAAAAAGGCTTTGTGAAAAGGGTCCCTGGTCATGCGATTACATGGTGAAAGAAACCGGAAGCGCATGGGAAAGGTTGATTGTGTGGTGCATAAGAAGTGATGTATAGGGTGTGGTTGTGGAATGGTAAAAATCAAAAGAAATCAACTCAATCTTGTTGAAAGTCACACACAGACTGCACACAGCAATTGATACATGGGACTACGTAAACAATGTGGTATGAAAGTTTGGTCCAAACTTGTAAGCTCTTTCTTGTTGTATTTCAAATATGAGGGCATGTGAAGAGCAGTCCATGCTAGGAGATATTTCTATAACTACGATTTTCCTCCAAATTGGCATAAAGGAGAATGAGAAAGCTGACAATTTTTGTCTCGCCTGCGTAGCAAAAAGCGAGACATAGGCGTCGCTTTTCCGGTGGCGGCGACGGCGACGGCGACGGCGACGGCGGCGGCGGCGGCCGCGTCAACATCAAAACTTAACCTTAGGTTAAGTTTTTGAATTGTTAATATAATTTTGAAAGTATAAGGTCCTATTAAATGAAACTTGGACTAAAGGGTTATCAAGTATCCCCAATCATGTGAGGAAAATTTCAGGTCACAAAGTCAAGGTCAAAGGTCATTTCAGGTCAACAAACTTAGACTATGTTGTGGCATCATCATCAAAAACTTAACCTGAGGTTAAGTTTTTGAATTTGTAATATAATTTTGAAAGTATAAGTTCTTATTCAATGAAACTTAGACTAAAGGGTTATCAAGTATCCCCAATCATGTGAGTAGAATTTCAGCCCACTAGGTCAAGGTCAAAGGTCATTTCAGGTCAACAAACTTAACTATGTTGTGGCATCAGGCTAAGATTTTTTAATTGTTATCATAATTTTGAAAGTATACATTCCTATTCCATGTAACTTGAACATAAGGGTTATCAAGTATCACCAATCATGTTATTAGTCTTTTAGGTGACAAAGTAAAGGTCAAATGTCATTTCAGGTCTGGAAACTTAGACTTTGTTGTGGCATCAACATCAAGATTTTGAAATTTTAGCATAATTTCAAAAGTGTTTGTTCAAATTCCATGAAACTTGTACCCAAGGGCTATCAAGTATCACAAATCATGTGACACAAATTCCAGGTCACAAAGTCAAGGTCAAAGGTCATTTTAGGTCAGTAGACTTGGATTATGTTCTCAAAATTTAATATGAGAATTAATAAATAAATTGTTGTTATTTGTTCATATTTCATGAAAGTAAATATTTGAATCATTCGAGTACTTTCCCATGAATATTCTAATAGTAATTTTAGTATTCGATCCCAGGCCTAGTATGTACATGATCAGTTACAGCTAGGTGACAATATTGATGTTTCGATAATATATATTGGAGTATATCTCATAATAATGTTCTCATTATGCTAATGAGACGTGATGTGATGTAGATGGGCTCTACCTTCCAATTGTTTTTACACAAAGTGCTGAAAATCCTCTTTTCTTAAAAAGTTTATTAGATAACTTTATTTGTAAATTACTGACAAGCATTGAAACATTTATAGTCTTACCCATACACTAAATCTCATTATATTGTATTCTTATGATACAGTAAATAATTATTCTGATGATTCATAATCAATATTCACTTCAAAATGCTTATTATATTCAGAGGATTTCATTTTCGGGGGTCTGCAAATGGGCCACCCTGCCTATAAAAATAATGTCCCAACCTCAATTTTTCATCATATCGAATTGCGTAATGCCGAATTGCGTAATGCAGGCGAGACCGCCGAGAGCGTTTCACTTGTTTTCTACTTCTCCTTTGCCAGATTTCCACCTTCTCTTAAACAATTACTGTCGTCAATATAATACAGTGGAACCCACCAACTTCTTGGGATGAAGGAAATCATCTTGTCGTGTTGAAAAAACCAGTGTAATTCAAAGAAACAACCTGCAAAATGACAATGATATAACGAGAGTTTGTTGTAACATGCATGTATTCTGTAGACAAGAAAGTTATTAAAAAAAAACACCATTAATTAAGCAGCTTTGTTCCCTGATCCAGTTTCCAATAATTAATTTGCTTTTAAACTACCTTCGAAGATGCGTTATCGAGTAAAACGAAGTACTGAGCTACATGAAGAGAGGAGTAATATTGTATTATTTTTCCTCAGAATTATTTTGTGTGTTTGTTTGAGAGGGGGCTGGTCCTGGACCCCTGCCACAAGGGCTTACACGTTGCGCGGCGTACTTCACGGTACTTGTAATTGCCACGTTACTCTAATTACTAATTGAAAATTTCAAATGTAGGCAGCTAGGATTACAATCGATGTACAGTGTATACCCTCTTCTAGGTTTAACAGTATAACAACACCTAGAATTTTGCTGCTACAGTGTGTATGTAGTACTGAAAAGGTTTTTCTTCAAATTAATACATACTGTATGGACAGTCCTATACTTTTGCAAATTACTATAATACCATTTTCCATGGGAACAGGCATGTATAAAACGTGCTTATTATAGAGAGTTGGTCTTGCTCTACAATTGGTCACTAAAAGCTGTATAAAAACTGCACCAAGTGAGACAAAAGAATGGATTGATGGGCGGGTGGTTTTCTATGCAGCTTGTTGCTAGATCAGGTTGGATTGTAGCTTTGACCCTACTTGGTTCTCTGTTCATCCAGGATGTACTGGCAAACGCCAAACGCAGCAAGATATGTGTAGGTCTGTGGATGGACTTGACCAAGTACTACACTTGCTTGACAGCAGTAACCTTAACCAATCTTAAGCTCTATTTCTTCCAGGATTTACCGATGCATGCCATACGCAGGGATTCTTTATTACCTGGAAGGGTTTTTCTCTCCACACTCCTCTTGATTCATTGTAATACCTTAACCGTCATTATTCCCACTTTCTTTGGGACGTACTGATGTGCAGCATATGCAGTAGGGTTTCACTCTGAACTAATCTTGTATTTCTGTAGTAACTTTAATCTAACATACCATATTTTTCTCTTCCTTTAGGTTGTTCAGACATGCCCTAATTTCAGGAGGGTTTCACCATGTAGTACTCTTGGTTGATCTTATTAACTTAAAACTACCTAATTCTCTATTTTTGCCTTTAGGATGTACTGACATGCATCTTGTTCAGTAGGGTTTCACCATGACCTAATCTTTATTTCTGTAGTAACTTAATCCTACCTTATTCTCTCTTCCTTTAGGATGTACAGACAAGCCCCAATTTCAGTAGGGTTTCACCATGTAGTACTCTTGGTTGATCTTATTAACTTAAAACTACCTAATTCTCTATTTTTGCCTTTAGGATGTACTGACATGCATCTTGTTCAGTAGGGTTTCACCATGACCTAATCTTTATTTCTGTAGTAACTTAATCCTACCTTATTCTCTCTTCCTTTAGGTTGTGCAGACATGCCCTAATTTCAGTAGGGTTTCACCATGTAGTACTCTTGGTTGATCTTATTAACTTAAAACTACCTAATCCTCTATTTTTGCCTTTAGGATGTACTGACATGCATCTTGTTCAGTAGGGTTTCACCATGACCTAATCTTTATTTCTGTAGTAACTTAATCCTACCTTATTCTCTCTTCCTTTAGGTTGTTCAGACATGCCCTAATTTCAGTAGGGTTTCACCATGTAGTACTCTTGGTTGATCTTATTAACTTAAAACTACCTAATCCCCTATTTTTGCCTTTAGGATGTACTGACATGCATCTTGTTCAGTAGGGTTTCACCATGACCTAATCTTTATTTCTGTAGTAACTTAATCCTACCTTATTCTCTCTTCCTTTAGGATGTACAGACATGCCCCAATTTCAGTAGGGTTTCACCAGTAGTACTCTTGGCTGATTATAGTGACTTTAAATCTTCCTTGTTCTCTAGTTCTTCATTTAGAATGTGCTGACATAACATATTCTCGGTAGGGTTTCGCCGTGGCCTAATCCTGGTTGATTAAGCAGCAAGGGATTTCAGTGTCGGATGTGGGCTTCATTCCGTACTGCACTCACCTTGGCCCAGACACTGGGTTCTTCCCTAGTTCTTCATTTAGAATGTGCTGACATAACATATTCTCGGTAGGGTTTCGCCGTGGCCTAATCCTGGTTGATTAAGCAGCAAGGGATTTCACAGTGTCTGATGTGGGCTTCATTCTGTACTGCACTCACCTGGGCCCAGAAGCTGTAGGAAGGAGAACGATCCTTGAACTTCCATCCACACTTCTCTTAGCTTTAGTAACTTCTAAACCTGTTTTGTCCTCTTTTTCCTCAGGATGTGCTGTCACGTACCATACGCAGCGAGGGATTCTTCAGTCTCTGGAAGGGCTTCACTCCGTACTACACTCGCCTGGGACCGCACACCGTACTCACCTTCATCTTCCTAGAGCAGTTCAACAGACTCTACAGAGAAAAATTCATGAATAAATCCTAGATCTAAGCCCTATATCTTACCCTCGCTTAGAGGTGGACTGGCCAAGAGGAGTTTGGGGAGTTTTCCCACGGGCCGCTCAATATTTTGGATTGACGGCCGATCCATTTATGGTCTGAGGGTCGGTTGGGCAAGAATGACATAAGAAAATAATAAATTCCCCAATCTCCTTTTAGCCCCAGTCCGCCCCTGCCCACACTGAATCATTGAATGTGATCTGTAACAGTAAAACTCAGACAATGTTACTCTATATCAAGTCTAACCCACAGCCCCTTTTCATATCTAACTTTTGCTTTATCTTAGATTACCAAGAGTGTAAAACACGCTTGGTGTTATTGTTAAGTATATATTTTATCCTCTTTTAAAGTGGACATTATGATCGGGTCATAAAGCTAAAGAGGGAATTCATTGGTTGAAAAAATAAAGAGCAATTTAGTCTTGAACTGACGGTCAGCCGTAATACTAACATGTACTCCTTTGTTTAATGACTTGACAAGAAAAAATGTATTCCTGCTTTATTTGCTAGACATAAATAATTTTAAAAAAGAAAGAAAACATGAAAATGTAAGGCCTGTAGTCCAAATTTGAGTAAAAACAAATAGCATGTAGGTAAGAGTACATTTCACAGTGTCTAAAATAACAAAAACTTGAATTAATTTTTTCCATCCTGATACAGTAGCCACCATTTTGGCTAATGATATCTACTGTGACGGTTCTTGGTTTGCATCATTAGGGAATACTGTTGTGACTAGATTACTTCTAATTGTAATTTCATTCTTTTATTGTGCGATAGTACAGTAGTATGTGACGTTAGTCCTTATTTGGGGTGTCGTGGATTAGGCACTGAACTGTTGACCATAAGGTACTGGGCTCAAATCCCTACTGCATTAGAACTGTTCCTTGGTTGGTTAAGACATTAATCCATGTTTGTAACTCTCAACCCAGGTGAGGAATGGGACTTGATAGGAAGAATTTCTTGATACCGGTATGCTTTAGCTAATTTATTTATAAGGGAAGCTTGGATATACATGTAGCCAGTGTGATAATAGTATTCAGCACTTTATATCCTCAGGAAGAAAAAAAAAACTTTAAAAGTCCAGCATCATTACATTTTTTGGTGGAAGTAGGAGTTTTGGAAGAATGTAATCTTTAGTAGGGGCCACCTGTCTGTTGGATAGAATCAAATCTAGGCTAGGACGAAGGGATTATGTAGGCTTACTGAGTATATTAAAACAAATGGTGTATCAAGTCACGCATAACTAGTCACGTGGCACTGCATGTTCATGCATTTTCTGATCAAGGTATGCTAATTTCCACTATGAATTGCGTTTATTTCTGTCTTGTGTTTTGATGGAATTTGATTGAACTGTGGAAGAAAAATCAAGCTCTTCAACCTTACTCTTTGAGAAGCCATGATGTGAAGTGCATTGTGTCTTAAAGCCTCTTAATGAGCTTGATGTTGTTCCATCAAACTGTTTACTAGTATTCAGTAATGAAGCTATATTCAAACATGAGATGGTTTAAACAATGGTAAACCAATGCTGTAGTCACACTATCACGTGACGCTGAGCATTGAGAGCCACGTGAAGCCAGCCGTTCCTTGCCCTTTCATAGCAATTATGCTACCTACCCACACAGCAGTTGCGTGACTCCTACGGGAAGTTTACAATGCCACAGTTTGTAAAAACAAAGTTTGTCCTTCATAGCTCTTATGCCAAAGCTTGAGTTTAAGTGAAGGTATGTCTAGCATTATTAACCCACTGCCTATGTGAACCAGGTGGTCCATGTATTATAAGCCTATGGGAATTGGAGAATTCGGTTGTCAATGGGTTAACAAACGCTGTGGCAAGATGTAAGTGTAGTGTGCTCCGTATTTCTGCGTTGTGTGTTAATGGGCCCTCCCCTGTTTTGTAGACGTAGGCTATGTTACAGTGGAAAGCGATGCCTCCCTTGGATACGTCATAAGATGGAGGCCCCTTAGAGGAGAGTCACCACCCTTGCACATGAAAAACCCACAGGACTATTCAAATGAGTGTAGGGGGAACCCTTGTATAGTGGTCCCCCTGCACATCCCAATTGGTTCTATGAGGAGGAGGTATGCGAAGGTTACAGTGATTATGTTTGCTTCCACCTCCCAGGCACAGGTGATGCAAAATACTTAATAATAATACAATATTTAGAATAATATTTTTGCAATCCTTGTGGGACAGAATGCATTCACATACACCACCAGTCTCTTGTTCACATGACTCTTATTCCTGGGGTCTATGGAGGCACTCCCCCAACCCCTCCCCATAATCTGGGTATTAATTAAATTGTGTATCATATATGCAGTGTATATGCTTCTGATATGCCTCCACCCATTTATGATGTTCGCTTTGGTACTTGAATTGTTCCGCAGCTCTTACCAACATTAATACTTCCCTTTATCATTGTTGGGCATTACTGTTCTAAAGTCATAAGGACTGAAGTGGGGAAATGTGTGATTGATTTAATTGATTATCCCGCTTTGTCAGTATTAAGTGTTTTAATGTACTATCAAGATATTATGAAGATGACGTGATTATATGATAAAGAAATCTTTATAGATTACTGTTCTAAAGTCATAAGGACTCAAGTGGGGAAATGTGTGATTTATTAAATTGATTATCCCACTTTGTCAGTATTAAGTGTTTTGATGTACTATGAAGATATCATGAAGATGACGTGATTATATGATAAAGTAATCTCAGTAGAAGTTTTTTGGACATCAAGTTTTTAATTCATCTTTTTTTGCTGAAGATTGAATAAAATATTAGTGCATGCCATCATATGTATATAGATATATGAATATATGAGCAACCTAGATTTGACAGGGTTTTGAAATAACTTGAAATTAACTCTGTGAATTTGTGAATTTTCTCTATGATTGCAGACTGCATATCAGGATTACTTTTATCCTGTAAGTTCAAATGCAACAGACTGCCCAAACGTGAATAAAGCTCTAAAACCCCTTTTAAGAATTCGATTTATGTATTGCTTCTTTGATTAGTCTTGGAGTAGTCCATCTTTTATAATTGGTACATTTTTTTCCAGTGGATTTGAAGGTACAGTGTACATGTATATTTAATTTGTCAAAGTGGTTATGGGAAGCAAGATTTTGACATGAGTTGGGATAATGGTATAGAATACTTTTTAAATTTGTTCTCTTGTTGAAATAATATCTATTATTTTAGAGTTATTTGTGCAGGGTGTTAAATACAATTCGTGTTATTCTAATGAGAAAATCATCACAAATCTTCTATCACTACATGTGTATTACTAAACGGCAATTCTTTTCGTGAAATTCACAGATTTGTTTTCCTTACATTTTATGTCCAACGAATTAAATACTTTCCTGACCAAATTGTCAAAACATTAGATGTTGAAAATAGTAGGCCTAATAGTTAAACTTGGCACTCAATGTAGGCCTACATCCTAGCTTCAGCTTATCTTCTGTCATCTATCATAAATACCCCCCCCAGGACAACTACCCCCGGACAACTACCCCCCCCCCCAGACAACTACCTCCTATGATAGTTGTCCGGGGGTAGTTGTCCTAGAGGTTGGTTGTCATAGGGGGTAGTTGTCCGGGGGCTAGTTGTCCTAGAAGTTGGTTGTCGTAGGGAGAAGTTGTCCGGGGGCTAGTTGTCCTAGGGGGTAGTTGTCCAGGGGGTAGGTGTCCCATCACATATATACATGGAAAGGAGAGAGCAGAATAAATGATGCTTGACTGTCTAGAAACGTGGCTGTGGAAGAGAATGGAGTTAATTAGAAAGATAAAGTCACTAATGATGCAGTCCTATATTCAACATGATCGCAAATACTTTCGAAAAACCAAATCAAGAGCAATTGCAATACCCTATTCGATATAAATCATGTTCGGCTTACGTAATACGTACGTCATCGTCATGTCCACAACTTTCAAAAGGTGGCGCACGCGCACTAGGCTATTGGCATTACCTCGGGTTGATTTTTCTTAAGTAGTTGCGATGGTGTTTATATCCAAACTTCAACCTGGAACTCAACAGTAAGCCTAAGTCCTCACCAAACCCAGTTTATACAAAAACACCCAGTCGCAACCCAAGACCTAACCATGTACGTGTAAACAAAGGTGGGAGAAAATGTTGACTACTGGCCTTATATGAAACAATATTTTAAATCACGAGATGATCTATAGATAGAAGTCGGAGAACCGATTATTTTTTGAAAAATGTTTATAATCAAGTGAAATCTATTTTTAATAAAAGCGAGAAGAATAATTAGTCTTTTAAGCTATAAAGTAGACATTCATTGATTTTAAATATTGATTTAATTTGTATCATTGCATAAGGGAAGGTTATTATCAATTTTAAAACGGTAAAATACAGCCCCACTTTCGCACTTGAAGAGCTCTCCGAACACTGCCGGGATTTGTGACCTCACTCAAGGAACCAAATTAGTATTTGCAGACGATGTCCCATAACAATGCACACGTCTTTAGTGCTTGTCTCATCGTCTCCTCTTCACTTATTTCCCTTACTTCACCAGTGTTATTCTAACTGTTGTTTGATTTGTTGCCTCACTCTAAATTTCGGACATGTTTTTTTTATTTTGATGAAACATGCAGCGTGTGAAAGATAATAAATGATCAGATGTAGCTTCACTATGGCATGTAACAAAGACACCATTTTACATTTAGATACATACATGCATTTCATCAAAATAAAACCATGTCCGAAATGTAGAGTGAGGCAACAGATCAAACAACAGTTAGAATAATACTGGTGAAGTAAGGAAAATAAGTGAAGAGGAGACGACGAGACAAGCACTAAAAACGTGTGCATTGTTATGGGACATCGTCTTCTTATACTAATTTGGTCTCAATATTTAAAATCAATGAATGTCTACTTTAAAGGTACTATGTCCCATTTGCAGGCCAAAAAAATTGAAAAGGTTAAATTTCAACGGCATTTGAAAGATAATACTAATTTATAACTTCCCTAAAAAAAAGGGGGGGCCGTCTTGAAAATGTCTTTAAGTGGGAAAATAACGAATAGAGCCAGCAAGTAATTAAGTAAGTCTGATTTTTCAGACCATTGTACCGAATGGTCGTAAGTTTTATGCTGCGCAAAGATTCAATCAGTTTAATTTTGGCCATTACAAGAACTGGGTAGTTGATGTAGACAAATGCTCATGTACCCTTTACAGCTCATTTTATGTATGTTATTACCAAAGATGAAAAAAAGCCAGTCAGTCACTCAATAGTGTCTGACAGTGAAGTCTAGCAAGGAATCGGGTTTCCTTGCATAATTTGAATATTAGGACACTTCACAGATAGGACATACATGACATATTCATAATTCCTGCAAAGTTCTACAAAATTTGATGTTGGCTGCAAAAGGGACATAGTATCTTTAAGGCAGATCAATTGAGTTAATACGTCCCTCTGCTTTTCCTTTTATACCTGTTTCTCTATGTTTCTTTAATTCTCTCTACTTCCTTCTTTTTTTTCCTCGTATTTCTTAACTTTCTATATTTCATCAGAAACGCTGTATTTTCTTTTGTTCATTCGTTGGTAGTTTTTTCATTTTATTAGGTGGTCTGTCGGTATCGACAGATCACCTATTGTTTTCGTCAGAATTTTCTTTCTTTATTTATTTATTTATTTATTTATTTATTTATTTATTAGGTGGTCTGTCGGTATCGACAGATCACCTATTGTTTTCGTCAGAATTTTCTTTCTTCTTTATTTATTTGTTTTTATTTATATCCGCCACTTTTTTGTGTATGAGATAACTCCAGATCGGTTTTGTCAATTTCTTTCAATTTTGGCCCAGTCATAGGTCATTGTCATAAGACGTGACAGGAACATTTTCAAGGTCATCAAGTCTTCATGACGTCATCCAGGCGCCAATTTGTGTTTTTTTTTGGTACTTTCAACTCACGATCATATCTTCATAACGGAAAATCATTTCTCATTCATATTTATCATGATCAAGGTCAATATCCGTCCGGTCAATTTCAGGTAAAAAAAACGCGCGCGCATCCGTACGTCCGCGCGTTAGCGCGCGCAAAATTTCAAAATGCTCCAAATCGTCTCAAATTCATTTTGGATACGTTTCAGGCCATTTTAAGCATTTCGAAAAACGCGCACACACGAATGCGCGCGGTTTCGTTCGTGACGGCCGAACGCAAAATAATTGTCCTTTTTTTTTGGCATGATATTCCTCATTTTTTTCTGAACAATTTGATACCATGTTTATCCTTTTATGACCATTAATAACGGAATGAGCGTCCGTTCAAGAAACATGTCCGTGCGCGCGAACTCTTGTAATACATAGCATATATGGGCAAAAACATGCCTATACAAAATCCATTGTAACTCTTCAGAATGGATGGGAACTCCCAATTTTTTTCATATTTGGATAGATTATGAGTCGGAGATATGATTTCATGTCTCATTTGACCCTCAATTAACTCATGACGTCATCATAATGGCCTCCGAACTCAAAATTTCAATTTGCATATTATGACGTCAGCATATTTTTGGAAAATTGATTGTATCTCTGTAAATATTGATCGATTTTCTTCCAAATTTTGATATGTTCTAGCTGAGACAATTTTCTACAAATGCAGTCATCACGATTTTCATTTTGACAAAGGCATCATGGCGTTTTTGCGATTAAAGGAGGCATGTCAATTTTTCACATTTTGCGTGTATTCTCTATGGGACATGACTTTTTCTCAAAACTGGATTCTACATTCCGTCTTTCGCGAGCAATATCTCCGTCGTTTTAGTTTTGTTTTCGCTGAGCTTCGAGTATGTTGTAGCTGAGACAATAAGCTATCAAAAGTGTGCCCTTTATTTTTCGATCAGATGCCGGGATCATGCTCATATTTCACTTGCAAAGTGGGATTTGAGAATTCCATTTTCCGTTCACGTGTAATGTCTATGTGGATTATTTTGGTATAGTGGTCATAGCACTTGCCTCCCATTCCGGCGACCCAAGTTCGATTCCTGGTGGGTCATTTTTTTTTTTTTTTTTGCCGTCGTTTTAAATTTGATTTTTTGATCTTCTTCGACTATTATAACATATTATCATATACAATCACAAACAATGTAATAAAATGCCTAATTTTGCGTGTTATATCTATGGGAGAAGAATGTCAACCGTTTGAGTACAACCCTATGGGAAATCTGGTTCCTTGTTGTGTATTAAACCTAATATAGGGTTTATCTCCCAACTCTGCTACAATATCAAATCACCTTGCTAGTCTCCTTCCCAGACGTTTATACTTTTCCAGTTATTCAGCCCAGGTATATGCATGTTTACGTCTCTCCCGTGGACATAGAATTGTTTACTTGTCTATGCTTCTCTCTTCTCTATATTAAATTCTATTTATGCTGGATATATTGAATGCATCGTTCTCCATTGCATCTCTCTCTTTCTCCTCTCTCTTGCTCTGTTTCCCTTCTCCTCTCTTATTTTGCCCCTCTCCTTCTCTTGCTCTGTCTCTGCATATATTGCCTCCCTCTTATTCTCTTGCTCTGTCTCCCTCTGCCACTGCCCTTCTCTTTTTCTTCTCTCTCACCCTCTACCTCTCCCGCCTCTGGTTCTCGTTCTCCTTCTATTATGTCTTGTAATGTTCCTTAATTGTCTATAGCTCTGCCCTTTGCCCTTTGTCCTTGGAACTCAAAATACGAATTTGCATATTATGACGTCAGCATATTTATGGGAAATTGATTGTATCTCTGTAAATATGGATCGATTTTCTTCCAAATTTTGATATGTTGTAGCTAAGACAATTTTCTACAAGATCAGTAATTCAGATTACATAACAGACCACCTAATTCGTCCTCATGACGAATTACATTTCTAGTTGTTTATTTGATTTAGCCCCCACATTCCTTTGTTTGCTGAGGCGTTACAATAATATTTTAATAGCACAGCCTGCCAAAACGTCCGACAATATAAATTTACATCTTCATACAAGCAACACAAATTTAAAAAAATAAAGAATAAAATAAGGTGGGGAGGATTTATGCGATTTTTCACTTTTTGACTTGGGTTTTTTTTTTTAATGGGGTAATCAATTTTCTTTCTTTAATAAGCTCTTATACATGTATTTCTGTCCCATCTTTTCCTATTTGATGGTTTTCATTTCATTCATTAAGAAATTTAAGTTATACTGTATTTCAATATGACAATAATTATACATTTTGTACGTGGAGCCAACAATTAAAGCCCAAGTCCACTCCGATTTTCAAAAATTATAACATGTTGTAAATAAATCAAAGGTTAAAACTGCCAAATATCACGGGCGTACTTCAATCAGGTGATTTTTAAGAGCGATTTTTGTTTCGGGTATTTCGAGCAAAACATTTATATTGCTGTACGGATGTGACGTATGCTCCTCACAACGAAAGTGCCAGCGGTATACATTCTGACAATAGGCTATTTTCGTAATGTAACCAAATTTAATGCATACGTCTTTGTGAAGTGCCTCTATACAAACTATTTCATTCACCTGATAAGAATAATAGTGTTTCATTATTCTTATCAGGTGAATGAAATAGTTTGTATCGAGGCACTTCACAAAGACGTATGCATTAAATTTGGTTACATTACGAATCTGTGTTGTGAGGACCCTACGTCACAACCGACTCGCTCATTAACTTGTTTTTTGCTCATTAAAAAAAATTATTAAAAATAAATCTGAGCACCATTTTCCAAAACCAAGTTATATTTGGGCTTTTTAGATTTTTGGCTATCTAAACAGCTCAACTTTTCAGTGGAGTGGACTTGTACTTTAAATAGCAATAGCTAGTCAATGTTGACCCCGTTTAATACACCATAATTTATGACAACAAATCAATCACTAAGAGTAAACATTGAATCATATTAATGAAATAGGTATTTATGGTTTGCACTTACTTTGAAAATAATTATGTTGTTATGAAATTAATGCACGATATAATTGTATAACTCAAACATTTACTCAATATACGTTTTAACTATTTACACAATCTGATTGAAATATTTTATATTTATTCATACTGTAAATTCTTTTTTTTAAATGAATGCATCAATAATTGAAAATGATTGAATTATTTTCTTCAAGACGATATTTTCTTTTAAATATTTGTCTAAAGCTTTTTTCATGATGAAACTTGTTATTTTATTTTTTATTTGATTGAAACATATTTACTGATACAAGATAAACACATGATCAGCAAATCTGTTTTCAATCATGTTCCTGACTCCTGATGAAGGACATACAACAAATAAAAACACTTCAAAAAGAACAAACAAAATACAGAAATTCAAAGATTAACATTACAATTCGAAACAAAAATTACAATTATAGCATATTGACAATATAATGAAAATTAGATACATGGAAAGAACGTAAAAAACAGGCAAAACATTTATCCGATGTATAATAAAGAAGCCCCAGCTATTGACTCGGGGCGAACCAGAAGAAGAAGAAGAAGAAGAAGAAGAAGAAGAAGAAGAAGAAGAAGAAGAAGAAGAAGAAGAAGAAGAAGAAGAAGAAGATCTAGAAGAAGAAGAAGAAGAAGATCTAGAAGAAGAAGAAGATCAAGAAGAAGAAGAAGAAGAAGAAGAAGAAGAAGAAGAAGAAGAAGATCTAGAAGGAGAAGAAGAAGAAGGGTAAGAAGGAGGAGAAGAAGAAGAAGGATAAGAAGGAGAAGAAGAAGAAAAAGGAGAAGAAGAAGAAGAAGAAGAAGAAGAAGAAGAAGAAGAAGAAGATCAAGAAGAAGAAGAAGAAGATCAAGAAGAAGAAGAAGAAGAAGAAGGAGAAGAAGAAGGAGAAGAAGAAGAAGAAGGATAAGAAGAAGAAGAAGAAGAAGAAGATAAAGAAGAAGAAGAAGAAGAAGTAGTAGTAGAAGAAGAAGAAGAAAAAGAAGTAGAAGTTGAAGAAGAAGAAGTAGAAGAAAAAGATGATTAAAACCCGCCTTTCCGTTAACCTTTCCTCTTGATAAGTTATATTTCTCTCTTGAAATACAGAAGATGACAAACAAGGTCAGATCTCTGATAAATGACAAAGCAAGTTTAGTTACTCCCGACTTCAAAATGCACGTGCGTCACAGGGTTGCAATTTCTGCTAATACATGTATTTTATATAATCATAATTAATCTGGTAATTAGTTTTTCTCTTGATTAAGTCTATTAAAATCAGACTTCTACCGAATTTTGTGAATCACTCATTAGTAGAGACGCATCGAAATTACCTTAATGGGGGGCAGAAGCAGTTCTATTTTTTTTTGAGGGAAGGGGGTGTTGTGGTGGGTAGGGATGTTAGGGGTTCTCGAGTTTATTTTCCAAATGTGCCTCACGATTTTCCTCTTTTTTTTGTTTGGAGGGGGGTTCTTTAATGTCTTTTCATTTGTGCATGGGGTGGGGGGGGGGTAAACACGACCCTCTCACTTGATGTTGCTCTTCCCTTGTACTGACGACTTAAAGTTTAGTCTTTTGAAAGTGAAATACGCGCAATTCATTAAGTCATCAGTTTTGGAACCTTGCACTACAAAGTATGAATGTCATTATACAGAGCTAGGTTATGTTCTTCTAAATTTCCGGGGAGGGGTGAGACAAAGTCCCCTTATTCCCCTACATAATTCTTACCCCGTGTATGTGTGCCCCTCCTCCCCATGCCAATGGATAACCGCTTCTGAAACAAGAGATAATTAATACAAATTTGTGTATTATTTTCTTTATAACCAATATAAATATACGAGAAAACAACAGCACACAATTCCCCTTTTTAACGTTTCAAGTTGTTATCCCCCAACAACAAAAAGGTCAAAGAAAATCAAAGACAGTAATAAAGAATGAACGAATGAAAGGTCATGAATGGATATCAAGTGCGTGGATAGATATACCCTGTGGAATGGTCTTCAGAAAATTATTCGACGACGAAGCATTATGTCTTTGCAGACATGTTTCTATAACCATTGTATTAGGGGGGTTGCAAGATCTACTATCGATTTCTTTGAGTGCGAATTGTATAAAACGGGGAGAATAGAATACGTATTGTTAGAGAAAAATAATGTATGGAAACGCATAAAAGCTAAAAGAAAAAAAAATGTCTTTTTCCCGGCTTGATAACAGGTGCAAAGGTGCAACATATTTGGTAAAGGGCCTAGCGATCTGATGACACGAACTAAAAGGGGACTACTGGAATAAAGAAAAATACACTCACAAAAAATAATGTTTGGGAATTACATTTTTTTCCATTTCTTAAACATGTACATGTATATTGTATTACGGATTTATAAGCAGACTTGATATTTCTTGAGCAGACCAGTCTTACATTTATAAACTCGTATTTGCTTCGGAGACATTTTCATTTTGTCAGAGATATAGGTTTAGGGTAAGGATTTCAACTAATTAGGTTAGGATGGGGATTAGCGTGAAAAAAAATGAGTTGCCCCCCCCCCAAAAAAAGCATTCCCCGTTGGGTAGCCTCTTTTTTCGAGTGCATCTAAAAGGAGGTCATGAATATGCATGTTTATGACGTCATGTCCATATAATGAATAATTATGTTTATTAACTGCAGGTGAGCCCGCCTACCTCTAGATGCCCGACGAGAGGGAATTGTAATAAGTGTAAATGTTGTATATGAGATACCCGGGAGGTGAAAGTGAAATACAGCTTTCTAAGATACAAATTAGTTTTAAAAATAGCAAGTCAACTTTTTTTAATGATGGTGTCTATCTAAGGTATTGAATATACAGACGATAACTTTAATAAAGTCGTTTTTACGCTTTCTTACCACTATAGCCACAGAGAGCTAGGCGAGCACACCTGCAGGGAGAGGCGCTGACCACCGTAAAACACGTTATAATTGCTTTTAAGGTTTTTAATATACGAATGCTGACTATGTCTTAATACACTCCCATCTCCTCGGGCACATGTAGAGGCAAGCAGAAATACCAGCGGGAGGAGCAAGTTAACCACGTAAAACACCTTATTATTATTCCAGAAACCATCAGTAAAAAGAAATTGAGTTGACATTTTAAAACTAAGTTGAATCTTAGACAGATTGATTTGCCCTTGCGTTTAAGGTATTTAATTTCAAAACGCTAATTATAATGTCTTATTTCATTTCATTTCATTTTCGGACATGATGTAATAGATATAATAGGGATATATACGACTGCGAGTCATTGTTATTTTCTTTGTTATGTACTTAATTAATATGTACATGTACGTCAAACGTCTATTTGCCTCCTCTTCAAAATGTCTTTTGACACGTTCCTGAAATTTGTCATTCTTCCCCTCAAAAGATTGTTCTGTCGGTTGAATCGCTCTTTGGTCAATTGGGGTATTTTTCATTTATTGCTGCTGCAGGTATCCGTTTCTTTTATTTTGTTTATTTAGACCGCCCTTTTCCCCGCGGGAAGAAAGAAAACTTGCCCGAATGTATCCTTAAAAATACATCGTCAACACATGTCCCTGTTCGCAGCCAATTCCAGCGCGATCTCCGACCCAAATGCATGATTACCAATATTATGTCTCGATTGGAAACACAATGCATGCAAGATTGCCCACAAAGGTCGGCCATTTGTAAACGTGGTAAAGGAAACCAGCGAACAGGAGGAGTTTGCCAAGTTGATTAAGCTGATCGTGGTTGCTAAGAGATTCTACAAAGGTTGAGGTATCACTCTCCGCCATTCCGTGACAAATTCATGTGTCCCTTTGTTAAGAAAATGTCAAACCAAACACTCCATGCGTGATTCGAAAATGAGGGATTGATGCAAAAGGAATATCTGTTATGAGTTTCTCTTTCCCCCTCGGAATGCAATTCCTCTTCTACATTTCCTGAACGATTGGAATCATTATGTTTTCTCTCTTTTACTTTCTTCTTCTCCTTGTTTTGATTTGTTCCTCTTACTTCTCCAACTCTTATTTTATCGTCTTCTCTCTTGAACTCACCTCTCTCTCCCTCCCCCTCTCTCTCTCTCTCTCTCTCTCTCATCTCCTCTTCTCTTCCTCTCCCTCTCTCTCTCTCTCTCTCTTTCGCTCCCCTCCCTGTTCCCCATTTCCCTTCTCCCGTATTCTTCTCTTCACCTCTCCCACTATTCTCGTCACCCATCTGTCTTAACGCCTCTCACCCCCTCCCCCATCTCTCTCTCTCTCTCTCTCTCTCTCTCTCTTTCTCTTTTCCTATCCGTCATACTTCCTTTCCCGTCTCTCTCTTACGACTTTCTATTTCTGTAATTATAATTCTGTCTTTTGAATTGGATGGACCTACGTAACGCCACTGTTGCACACGACCATACTATATGCCCTTTGTGTGTGTATTTACTACAATTATTTACGTACACACTATTAGAGTCAATTCGTTTTTTGGAAGAATCGTGTCTCGAGTTATAAATGAATTAAAGAGGCAACGATGGATTAGATCTATTCCATTGTTACGATAATTACCACATTTCAAACGGAGAATGAAATATCTGAACACATTAGGACGATAAGTGTTGCTCTTTAATCGAATTGAAATATGCCCCTATGTCAATAACCTATCCTGTTCGTTGGTGCGAATCTATCAACACGAAGAGACCACGCTTATTAAATTCGAACAAAATACATCTTGTACTGGATCTGTCAATAGATAATATCTGTCTTTTTGCGTTTAATTGGAGACACGTATCTCACAAGACTGGAAAGGATTATGTTAAATCATGGATGTCTTACAATGAATGAAGGAGCTCAATGGTATTAAAATATTGCTTGGTACCGCTTAACAAATAATGTCCTTTAATAATGAAGAAGCAAAATGAATGGAAGCTACTTCTGAGGATCGGCAAAGGTGTAACTTACAGCGCATGTAGACGATGTGTATCTTGCCATGCGTATATAGGCGTGGACTATTGTATTTAATCATCCCATTCAAGATACTATGCTCGGGTCATTTAAAAGGTATCGTGCAGTACGGCTTATAAGAAGAAGAGGAAAACAATTATTTAGAACTGTCTCTAATTGAATTTCTCTTTCAGTGTCAACAGAGAAGAAAATAAAACCTAAACATGTTTAGGAAATCGTCGAAAATTAAATCGACGGCGAAGATTATGTACCAGACACACGCAAAAATAAGAAAAAATATATAGAAAGTGTATCGATTATACACAAGTGCACTAATTTATGGATGAATACATTACTACTATGGAACACGTTCATATCTACCATAGATAAGAAGATATGCCCTCCGAGAACCTGGAAAATGCTGCATGATAACCGGCATGACTTGTCTTGTGCTTTCCTGATGAACGATACATTATTATATATTATACAACACCTACGTAGATCCTTGTCATTTGATTGGAGGATTGTTGGTCACATGATATTCAATAAATAATACTATTGCACGACCGTGCATTTTTTGTTATATTCGCCGTGCATTTTTGGTTATATGCAGACTGCGACGCGTACGTACCTCTCTGCCCTGCACGTATCCCATTGTTATTAGCTGCGCGCATCTGACGCGGAGGCAATCTGAATGTAATCGAGAAGGCCTGACTCCAACTTTAATTTATCTTTAATATAAGGAGCAAAGCATAATTTGTTGAAAGATGTTGTATAAAACAAATAATGAATGTTTTTCATTCGTTCAATAGTGCAAATATTTTCATGAGTTGAAAGATTAACGTTAATTCTAAACCCCACCCCGCTGCAAGCTATGAGGAATGCGTACATTATATAAGTGGCCGATCGAGTTCGAATCGGCCGCGGTCCCCTTTTGTTTGGCAGCCTTAAAAAAAGGAAAAGGGAAGGGGGAGAGCGCGACGCACGAAAAAGGAGAACATAAAGAAAAGGAGGTAAAAGAGACAAAGAGAGGAAAGGAGAGAGAGAGAGAGAGAGAGAAAGAAAAACAAAGAATATCATGAACCTTAAATGTAAACATACAAATTACATTGCCGGTGTGTTGGCACAACATGTGCCTATGGTCTGGCTATGGAGACTTCGGACGAAAGTAGAGAGAAAGAGAGCTGATTTTTAACGAAGTGAAATGATAGGGGATGTGGGCGCGTCACGGACAACTCCGGAAGCCTACGCATGCCTGCGCCTGGCAAATGACCCCTCGGGTCCCACCGTCACATTATGCGGATCATATAGGTGTAACGTCATTGTATACAGTAATAGGGGTTCGCCCCATTCCAGTTCCTTCCGGGAAATATGCCGGTGACAGATTTCAACATGTTCAAAGGAACATCTGTTCAGAAGGGGAAAAAATGACATCAACACATGAAGATAAAATTTTGATAGGGGTGTGGGGTCTATCTTAGGGGAAATATTTGTTTCCCCATAAGCCCAGAACATCACTAAACTTGGAAAGGAGGAGACATTCGAGAGTCCATTAGATTAGAAAGAAGCGATTAATAACTCAGGGTGGTTAAAATGCCACATATTCAACGAGAGCCATATGTTCAATAAGGCAAGCACTGCGTCGAACATTTAGTTCATGAAGAGGATGACTGTGTAAGGAAGTACATTAAAGAAGGATACAATCTGAAGAGCATTGAGCGGCAAGGTGTGATTAAAAAACTTCTTTACGCGATCGCCTCTGGCTCGCACTTCATCTACTGTGCCCTTCCCTGCGTAGGAACCGTCAGCAGACGACCAGCTTGAATTTTATTTGGCGGGAAAGCACTTGGCGAAAATGGCGTAGGCAATGACATTGGACGTTGTGTTCAGATGAACAATCTATTTGTGTCTGTTTTTTCGAGGAAGATCAATATGTCCTGAATGTGCAGGCATGGTTGTTGGCTTTTCTTCTCTGCTCAGTGAGATTGATGGTGAGGTTTATAATGCAAAACACAAACTAGCCTTAGGAGATTCTTCATACATAAAAAGGAGAAGAGGTATCTACATAAAACGTTAAAGATGGATTATTTCAAATAAAATCTAAGGCAAAACAATGACAAGATGGATGACAACAGAGAAACCAGTAAGAGAGGGTCACCAACAGACATTATGTTTAAAAGAACGAAAAGGGAAGTGGAGGAGAAGGAAGAGGAGCATGAGTGGAGAAGGAGCGGAGGAGGAGGAGGGAAGAGGGGAATGAGGAGGAATAGTTGGAGAAGAGGAGAAGGGGGAGAAGAGGAAGTATGAGCGGAAGGAAGGGGTTCAAAACCTAGAATTCACTATATTTTTTTGATTTATTGTACAAAACATAATGAAAGTCTTCCTGTTTTAGGAGTACTTTGTAGAGTTGAGGTAGAGGGATAGGGAAAGAAGGGGGTGGAGGGGGAAAGAAAAAAAAGAGGAAATGAGAGAAACGATCGGGAGAGAGAATGAGAACAGATAAAGGGCGAAGAAGAAGAAAAAAGGAGGAGGAAGAGAAGGAGGATCATGAGGAGGAGAAGAAGAAGAAAAGAAGAAGAAGAAGAAGAAGAAGAAGAAGAAGAAGAAGAAAAATGAGAAACGAATTAAACATTTTTCGGCTTTAATAATTGTATACAAAGCGTAAACATTCAGATACGATCTAGATTCTATGGCTTAATGAACCTGAAGACTCTATCATAGAGATATCGACTGCTACGAGAGGACTGGCTGTTTTTATACGCTCAAGGGAACCCAAGCGCGCCTCGGGGTGATGGCAGCGGATTCAACTTTCCCGCGAGCCAGTATAGAAAAAGCCAGTCCTCGAGTATTAAAGCAGTCGATATGACTTTTATATGCCGATCGTACGAATTAAAACAAAAATCTAGGAAGAATTCTTACCTTAGCCTTTTATTGAGTAAAGATTGGTTAAATACCACAGAAAATCTGAGACACTGTCTGTTAATCTTCGCTAGCAAAATGACTGAAAGTTTCAATTTTAACACGTAAACCAATGGGGATCGCAGGAGGATGAGGGCACAAATTAAAGGATATTAACTTGTGGGCGGATACGAGGGCACTTTTTAAAGATTTTTGACCGGTAGGCGGGGCATGGCTTAAAATCACGACTCCAATTTCGACCTATCAGATGGCTAGATTTCTAAAGTGAGGTATATAAATACTATTAACATGCCTCGTGGAGAAAAATGATGCCTCGGACAATGTTCGAAACTGGAAAATGATGTCAATGAATCGAAGTGAAAATTGAGAAACTAAAGAAAGGATTCTGTACCTAGCGACTATTTTCGTGTTATATACGTAATTGCTAAATCTTATTTAGAATTCGATGTATAACCCGAGTATGTTTGAGAGTTTAAAATTAGTACGTTCTGTATAGGCATTAAATAAAAATTTTTATGAGAAGAAAAGACTTAGTTTTGGTTTTACATGTCAAGTTGAGTAAAGGGAGCGGGGTCCGCCAGAAATAAAGGAAACATCGTTACTTAATAATTTTAGTTTCATTTCTGTTTGCAATTAATTGGAAGGGTTGAAGTCTTCTCGAAGCGAAAAAAACGCAATGATTCTTTGCGGTGCTTATCTTCACGAAGATCTTCGCGGAAATCAGTACATCCAAAAATAAACGTTTCTGAGAATCTGAGGCTTATTGAACGGGTTAGAGAGCTAAAAATGAATGAGAAATACAAAATATTAGAAAGAGATAGAAATAAATTTGTTATTCAGATACCTTTTATTTTTGCCCTTTTTAATGAGGGATTAGTTTGCATCGACTTAATTTGTGTGTCTTCCATAAATATACATGCTGCGAATTCGACCCTGTGTTTTGACATTAAAACCGGAAATACTCATTCGTTCTTTCTTCATGGAAATGCGATAGCTTCTGTAGCCATAAAATTATTTATTTCTAATAAGGAATTTTCAACTAGTTCGCAATAATTATAGAAATGACAATTTATTGAGTTATTCAATAGCATTGAGGTGATTTTTGTAAAACTTCTCGTTAATAAAATCCTTATTGGCATGGAAATTCTAACAAATTATTCCCGGTGAAAGAAAAGTTA
The DNA here is from genome assembly GCA_037976565.1 of Mesocentrotus franciscanus. Lineage (NCBI taxonomy): Eukaryota > Metazoa > Echinodermata > Echinoidea > Camarodonta > Strongylocentrotidae > Mesocentrotus > Mesocentrotus franciscanus. Next base: position 15,296,806 of record CP137682.1, on the reverse strand, counting down.
GGGGAATTCGTGACGTTGATGATAAAAGATGTATGATTCATTATTTAGGCTAATGTGCGTAAGAATGGAAAATGAATGTAAGAAGAAAAAAAAGGATAAAAACAGAATTTGCTGGCGATATTTCAAATATCGCGTAGAAACAAACGACTGTGCAACGTAGTTTTAGCATTTCTTTTCTTACTAAAAATTACTTTTCCGTGCTTAGATTGGTTTCGCTTCATGTTTCACTTTTAAATAGCCCGGCATAAAAATAAGAAATAACTAGATATAAAAGGATAGGTGGATTAGTTGTAAGTGAATCCTTTATAATATGATTGTATGACACGTTTCACAGGCATGCATGTCCAGTTATGAATTTCAAGACCAATTTTTTATTTTTGATAAAGGCAGTATTCTAGTGGACTTTCACAGCCTTTTAATGAAGGCTTCACTGCATATCTTGAGAAGGATGTTTAGAGTTATGATATTCAGATATTAAAGTTTACTTGCCCCTGAAAACTGCAGAAGGTATTTCGTAAACATCTGACGGAATTGCCATGGATTTTGTTGGTTTATTATCATTCTGTTTAAATATCTCATTTCCTGACTACTTTCTAAAGAAGTGATATGAAATCATGAAACACAGGGGAATTAGCGATTCTTGTCTCTCCTTCTGTTACTGTGCATTCTCGATATCAACTCCTAGAAGAATGTTCATCACACAAGAGGTCTATGTTACACCCTTGTTCATGATTCGATGCTTCATATTATCTCGTCTGAACACACCCCCATCTGCTCTGTATCCTCCTGTAGGGCCTGCCACTGTACGTGGATGGGGCTGTCACTGCAACTCCAGAGTTGAGTGTTTGTTTGTCCATAGAAGCCTTCGAAACTCCATCTGCTCCGTCCTTTTCGAAAGGCAAGTCTGTTTAAAGGAAATGAAAACGAAAGAGCAAAAGTGAAAACAGAGGGTAAAGCGGAGCGGAGAAAAAGCTTCAAGTCCACGTGCTTGACGTCTTGACTTTGTGAAGGACATGCGAGGATCACATTGTTTAGACAGGCCGGTTACGATGGTTAGTGACTAACGAATGAAAGGCTACTGAGAGTAGACGTAAGGGGAAATGCCATCAAATGCAGTCTGTTGAGATTCATTTAAAGAAAGCTCATGGAATAAATTAGTAAGTCTGATTTTCCGCAAGGGGTCAACGATGTGTATTGTTACTACAGCATACCGTCCATACAACTGATGGGCGGAATGTAAAAGGTACAAGATAATTATACGGGCGTATCACTTATAAAATCCCTAAAATGAGATGGAGAACAGACGAAGTACAACGAAAAAAATGTTTAGGGGATGACCACATAGCACATCAATTTGTACAAACAGAACGACTGACAAGAACAGAGGAAGAACCTATACAAAAACATGACATTGTCGGTAACATTTAAAGAGAAAGACCAGTTCTGGTCATGCGATTGCATTGTGAAAGAAACGTTGTGGAATCGATCAGAAAAGGTTGATCATCTAGCATATAAGTATTGGTGTGTACTGCAAGGTTCTGGAATCATCAAAATGATAAGAAATTTGGCCCAGTCTTGGTAAAGTTACAAGCACTGTACACAGAAAGATGTATATGGGACTACGCGACCACGTGCGCGATATCTATTTGGTCCAAATAGATATAATAATTTACCAAATATATCAATTCGTAGGCGGTTTCCCGACTTTCCCGGCAAAATTTGTATCATCACGTATTAGTCAAAACATATTCTTTCACATGATTGGTAATGAGAGCTTCCATTTCATTTTTTGAGAGAGGGGCGTTTCCAAAACTGGTCTATACCTTTAAGAGATGTACATTCAGGCATCAGGGAGGACCAATACAAAGATTTACTTTGTAAAAACAAAAATGGGACTTTAAAAATTGATTAAGATGCTAAATTTTTTATACGTCTATAGTAGCAGCCTTAGCAGCAGTAGTAGTAGTGGAATTTATTGTTCATGCCGGTTATCATGCAACTTTTTCCAGGTTTCTTTGAGGCATATCTTCTAATATGTTTGTTTGTTTGTTTGAGGTTTTATTATTCAAATGTTCAAATATATTTAACAATAATAAATGCATGTTTATCAAAGATCTTGTTTGGATGGATAAACGGGACCAGAAAATAGTATAAAATGCTAATCATGTCTGGTACCTTTGAAGTACAGTATCTTAACAGATACAAATGTATATATATATATATATATATATATATGTATGAATAAGTATTGAATACAGGTATATACTTAAAGGTATCGTTTAACAATGTTAAATCTGAGATGCACGGTCCTACGTGTTATCACTGTCTGTGATATTGTGTAAATATTGAAGCCCTAAAAAAATCGCGCTTCAAAATGATCAAGAAATGCCTCAAAAAAGTTAAAATCTTTGAGTGACCGGTTTTACCATACTCGTTTTACCCAATAGACTGTAGTGTTATGAAAACCGTTAGGAAAACGCAACATTTGGTTTCGATTTTCAATCATAAATATCTTGATAATCAGACAGGCGATCGGCTTGTAAAAGTCATAGGGATCCTGACTGACCTAAAGGTTTATAATTATCATTGCAGCATGAGCTAAATCCAGGATTTTGTTTCAGAATCTGAGACAAAGTTACCGGATCCCTTTAAGCTACATACAATTCTACGATAATACATGTTTGTTTAAATACAAAGCCTAAACTTGTATAAATAGGCATTCCTAATAAAATAACACAATAATGTATCATACACTGTCCAAAAACATAGTTATCTAATAAAAGTCGAGAACCTTGGTTAAAAGGTAAAGATAGTTATTCTGTTAAAGACCCTATCCGATGAAAATACAACTTTTTATCAATTGAAAGCTGAATAAACACAGAATACAAATATAAGGGAATTCAAAATATTTTCCCTTTCAGTATTGCACAAAAGCGAATTAAAACCTTTTTTCTGCACCTCTCCAAATTACAAGTCAACAGGGGTCAAATTTGCCGCAGTTACAGTGACGACACCATATGTGCACGCCTATATAGCTGAGGCGATGAGCCGTGCTCAATTAATGCAAAGTCATTGTGAATATGCGTACTCCACATAATTATGGTGATGTCATCAATTCGATAACTAGTTTTTAGGTCAACAACTGCCGATTTTCACAGCTTTAGATTTCGAGTTTTCAGAGAGCCGTTACTCGTCTGACAGGCACAAAAGTAACATATAATTGGTATTTTTGTAATCTATGGCTTGTCAGCTTTCCTTTGATACATTATTCATGTATTTCATTTTTCACTTCAGACAGGGTCTTTAACATTTGTGCTGTTAGAGTACTACGAAAACAAGAAACCGAAGCTTTTTCCCGGACAGATAAAGGTAAATTATTCCAGAAGCATACGCCTCTGTATGACACAGAACATTCATGTACCTTGAGTTGTCCTTACTTTAGGCATACTTAACTTTTTATTTTCTCTTTGCCTTGTCTCACATCTGTGCTCTACGAAAAAGCAGTACTGAATAAGGGACTGTGGCAATTTATTATTCAATAATTGATGCATAAAACCACAAATAGATAGTTTATGTAGTTGATACACATTCAATAATTTTAACTCCTGGAATATCAGTTTTGAATGTGCCCTAATGGGACTAAATGTTGTAGCTCTGAGTGCCATCTTTTGGCTTGATAATAAACATTTTATATTAATTTCATAATTGCTTCCCCAAACCTCAATTCCATATGTAATATGTGTTTGTATTAATTGTTTTTTTATACAATAGCAATAAAATATTTCTAGGTACAAACTGTCTTAATCTATCCAAAACACCAACCCTATTTTTTAATACACTTATTTACTCTTTCAATATGAGATTTCCAAGTCATATGTTGTTCAATATGGATTCCTACGAGTGATGCAACATCAACCTTATTTATTTCGGTGTCGGCTATTTTCACTACTCCTTGTATTATTACTGGTTGTGTACTCCCTCTTAAAGTAAATAATTCGTTTTTAACAAGTTTACTGTAAGTTGATTCATTTTACACCACGTGGACACCTTAGCGAGATGCATATTAACTACATCCATATCTATTACATTTAACTTTAGTGGAATGTATGAAATAAGTTGGAATCATCAGCAAAATGTCGAAAATTAAAATAATCTGTCGAGTTTGGCAAATCATTTATATAAATCAAAAATAATGTAGGACCCAAAACTGACCCCTGAGGAACACCACACTGAAGTGGCAGTCCCCTAATTCTATAATTTTCTAGTTTACTAGCCAGTATTGTGTGGTCTATCGTATCAAAAGCTTTCTGAATCTATGGTAGATATGAACGAGTTCCATAGTAGTAATATATGCAGTCATGAATAAGTGAACTTATGTATAATCGATACACTGTCTATATATATTTTCGTTTTTTTTTGTCTGGTACATGATCTTCGTCGTCGATTAGTTTTCAATGATTGCTTTAACATGTTTAGGTTTGCTTTTCTTCTCTTTTGACACTGAAAGAGAGTTTAATTACTAACCCAGTAAACTCATCTCAGTAAGAAGAAAGACAAGTTCTTAAATGTGACGATCAAATAAATTAGGCAAGAGAAAAAAACGTTTTATCACAAAATGATAATTATTTTCAAATACTATTAATCGTATAGTATCTTCGACAGCAAGTTGTTACATCTTTTGGGAACCAGTGCTACATTCGTTTTATGCTATTTTAAAACGCCTTACAAAATGGAGGATTTGGTCATTCGTGTTGGAAATGTTTATATACTGTATAAAGCAGCATCGCAGGTTATGTTATAAGAGGGATATTGGAGGTAATATTTTTTATTCACATTTTCAGAACAGAAAAAATTTGTACTGGAATAAAACGTTTAAACTAAAAAACCGTTCTTCAAACACCGATTTTCATGCAAATTGGCTTTGGGGATTCTAACATAATTATTGTCAAAACCCTTACTTGTTTGGACGCTTACTTGTTTAACAGAGAAATTACTGAAACATCCTCAGTCAGACAAATTGACAAATTGATATCTATGATAATAATCATGTGTATTTCATCTGATTACCTTTCTCTGTTTATGGCAGTAAAATGTCTAATCAAAGATATTGATAAGGCTAAAGCCGTTTGAATTTCGTGATTCCAGGTAGGAAGCGATTTAGCGCATTTTGCGCATTGGAGAACAAAAAGTTTGAGCTTCAGGAGTAAAGGCTTGTTCAGATTTGACGCGTCAACACCGTGGCGGTAATTTTTTCGTCTGATGACGTAAAGTGTCATAGCTTTACATTTCTGTATACAAATATTGACTGCTCATGAGGATGATGGTGGAAATTATCACTCCCAAGGTGCTGTTCATACCTGCCCTTCTATCATCCCCGAGGCGAAGCCGAGGGGTGATAGAAGGGCCGGTATGAACACCACCGGGGAGTGATAATTTCAACCACCATCCGATTACAGAGCAGTCCATATTTGTTTTATATACCTCATCCTTTTCATTGATTCATGAATAGGTCTAGCTGTAGGTCATATTTACATCATTCAATGTTTCATACATCCACAACAGTTTAATGTTAATACCTGTGGGGGGAATTTATACAAGTAGACCAAATGAAACATAGAAGGATGTAAACATGTAATTAGCTGGCGCTATACAGGTACTGCAGTCACTGCGGCTCCGCGTAAAGTGCAATGCGTGAGCGCCCTAGCTAACTGACACCGCGCAAGTTGCGCGCTGGAGGCATTTGTGTGTGCAAAAGTCGCGGAGGGGTTAGGAGTCCCATCACAGGGTTTGATAGTACTATCAAACCCTCTGACGCAATGATAGATCGAAATGCTCCTTGTCATGTGATATAGTTTTGACCAATCAGTGAATGACAATCTATGTATGAGTTATATAATATTTTATAACTCAGAGCTCAATGAATACGCGCGAGTTCTCTGTCGCGCGCAGTTGCCATTAAACAAACCGCGGCAGCTTTTTATGCGGCGGTTTACCGCGCCTTATCTGAACAAGCCTGAACAATAAAATATATATGCATTAAATTTTATTTAGTAAAGGTATTCAATTAAAGAAAACTAGTCATTCGGGAGTATATTTAATCAAAATTAAGCTACAAGAAATGGAAATACGTATGAGGTAAATTAATTTGTTATAACTAACATTTAGAAGCATTTATAATCTAATGATGTGTCATCAAGGTGACTATACGCGAGCCATGACGTCACTCTAAGATTAATCACCGTGATTGCAGGATTATAATAATAATAATTATGTTTTGTTAGCTTGGTTCAATGATCATACCGAACGTGATTCTTTCTTATTTAATGACGAAGAGAGAGGGGGGGGCGATGGTAGGATGTATTCACTACACATGGAGAACACAATAAATTCATCCCTTTGTCGTTACAACCCAACTATGCGACTGAACGTGACATTTTTTATTTTTTTTTGTCTCTGTTTTTTGACAAAGCTGACGTTTTTTGCAAAATAACTAAAATAGATGATGAACTGTCTTCTCGTATTTGATGGCTCTACCACACCTTAGCCACACACTCGATCCCCTCCCTCTTCTCCCGCAGTGACCCATGTTTAGATGATAATCAAAAAATGACACGCGCACCGTTACGGATTCAACTACAGTTTGAATATTTTATTATTATTATTATTATTATTATTATTATTATTATTATTATTATTATTATTATTATTATTATTATTATTATTGTAACTGGTAATAGTAGTAGTATCATTATCATCATCATCTCCATGCACTACTTTCATCATCGTTATTGTTATTATAGAAATATGATATTATCATTTCTAATCATCATTATGATAATTGTTTTTTATAATCATTATTAGCATTTTTAATATTATGGTTATCATCGTCATCATTAATGTTTACATTATAATTATCACTATCATAACATACGCAGGAATTTGCTCATGTGTGACACAGCATGCCATACATTTTATCTTTAATCTTTAACTCCCAGTTTTTAATCTTGCATATCTCGCATAATCTTTACAACTTATTTTATTTTTTTTTTTAATTTCCCAAAATATTTCCTTTCAATAGAAATTGGTTTATTGGGTTGAGTGGTAGGTAATTAATTGCATCGGGAATAGGAGACTGTTGCATTTACATGAATTTTTTTATAACATGAGACATTCAATTATAAGACGTTTATTTGAATGTCTTATATTTGAATGTAAAGGGCAATACAGCTTTTATAATGCGTCTAAACACTAGATTGGAGCATGTTTACAGGATCTTTTGAAAATATGTTGAGAAATAAATGGCCAAGCAGACGAGGGATGTCTGAAATGAGGTCGACTTGAAAGGATTGACGGCATGTGATTCTATTAAAGGAGAAAAGGGAATTCAAAAGGGAGGAAGGTAGTCATGCTGTTATAGAAACGAGGAAATTGTTTGGCATAACGACATTCAGCGAGATATTTAAAAGGAGATGAAATAGCGAGAATTAATACGAGAGAGGGAGAGAGAGAAGCTAGATGTAGGGAATGAAAGAGCAAAGAAATCGTTAGAGACAGGCAGAGAGAAAATGAGAATAATTAGGCTGAGCTGATCTATCATTGCAAATCCCTTTATGTTTCTGCATCTCGTATTCGCTTTGATGCCGAGTTCGATTCCTACGATGGCAAACGTAGTAAAATAACTCTCAACCATTCCCTTTTCTCTCCACCCCGTCGAGATGCCTTTCCAAAGACCATTCCAACGTTTGTGAGGAGACAATAACAAGTCAAGGCAGCCTTTGAAAATCCGAAGACTTCTACGGATCAAATAAAACTGTTCTTTGAGTGAGGTGTGATGAATATATAATAAAATGGGAAAAGACTTCGAGAACGATGAAAGCAGGGATACGTTTTTTGACGTAGTATGGATTTCTTCTTCATTTCATTCCCATGCTTTCTATTTTTTCCTCGCAATTTTCCTCCCGGCGTAAGGATCAGGGAGTTGTACAAGCAAACGCTCTACAGCAAGCTCGGCAATCAATTATAGTTTAGCCCGCCTTTGGGCGGGTAGGCAGTGAATACGAAATTGCCGGACACCGCAATTTTTCATCTTGTCGCCGATTTATTATCGCTTCGGCAAAAACAAAGCAAAGCTCACCCTCTCCTTCGCATTTAGCATTGAAAACCTTGACACGATTTCATAAAACATGGATCTGTAATGACCATGAAATTTCAAACACATCAATCTTCAAGTTATTAAATAGAATTTCAGTATAGATGACGCAATCTCCGTAATCGGTATTTTACTATTGTTTACCTTCAAGATGAGTAACTAATATGACTGATTGGTATAACAGCATGTGTTTCCCGAAAACATGCCTCTTGATTCGTGGCAATTGATTAGGAATCAGTTGAACTGCTTTGGTACATATATTTTTTTCTTCTTTTCAGACATATCCAGACATTTCATTACTAATAGCATGTTGAGAAAATATCAGAAAAGTAATAGTGATGAAAAATAGTCACTATGAAACATGTCAAAACCAGTAACAGCATATACAGTCTTGTAAGATTTATTCATGATTTTGAATTTCATTTTTTGTTAGAATGGAAAGGTTCGTTCCGAGATATTGCACCTAGTATAGTTCTTACCCCTGACAAGAGCGACACTCATTTCGAATAGCCGCAAATCAATTTCCTTAGTAATTAGCTTTTAATTTCACATTAATTTTAGTAGTAGCTTCAACGCTACCTATTAATAATTTAATTCGGGTATGCGCGGAAACCTAACCGAAATAATAAATATTGTAAATTTCGGGTGCTATACAGCCTCAAAGAGAAGGGGGCAAAGAAATTAATGCTTCCGATAAATTCTGTTTGGTATTTGCTAAATAGAAATTCGACCCTCTACATATATTCTCTGGCGAAAAACCTAGGATAATGTATAGAGGGTGGTGATTACATGGCAATAATCGGATATTTGGTTTCATACTTACTGTAGAAAGCTGTGCTAGCAAGGGGTTGCGTTAATGGCAGATGAAAGGTTATATTCCGTTGAGATAAACTAGATACATGCCAGAAGAATAGTAGAAAGTAGACATGAATAGACAAAGACAGTAAAAACGAGAAGGCCTGTGTGATAGAGAGAGAGAGAGAAAAGAGCGAGAGAGGAAAGAGCGAGAGAGAGAGAGTGAGAGTAATGAGAGGAAGAGAGAGGAAGAAAGATTTGGAGAGAGAGAGAGGCAGAGATAGATTCAAAGAGACAAAGAGAAATCTGGAAACATAAGGACAGAAACTGATGTAGGCCTATACAAAAACAGTGAGAAAGAGAGAGAGAACATGACAGATAGATAAAGAAAGTGAGGAAGAAAAACTCTGAGTCATGCAGAGGGAGAGATCAAGAGGCAGACTTATAGAAAAAAAGAAATAGAAGAGAGAGGGTATAGTTGTGAGAGAAATAGAGGGGGTTAGGGGCGGACATGAGTGGGGTGTGCGTGCGTGGGCGTGTTCGTGTGTTTCGCATTTGCGTGTGATCGTATACACAGCTCTAAAGAAAGACATAGGAACAGCTAGACAAAAAAGGAAGAAGAAGCGGGGGAGGGAAAGAGAACGAGACAGAGAGAGAGAGAGAGGGGGGGGGAGGAATTTGAGCAAAACGGACAGTCGATGCAAGAATTATCTGCTTTTCAGAATATGGAGATAACAGACATTATTAATTGAATGGTTGCAAGACCTATAATGCACGATGTCCTTCGAGTGTGAAAAGCCGTTTTGGCGGACATAGAATATATTCGTGGCATATTCTTTAGTCACTGCCCACGGATTTGAATGCTAAGCTTATTCTTACAGATTGATCAAATTGAAAGTTAAAGGGTAAACCGTATGCCACAGTAACCGAAATTGAAAATAAGGGATGGGATAGTGAGAGAGAGAGAGATATATATATATATATAGTGAGAGGCAGAGAGAGAGAGACACACACACACACACATACAGAGAGACAGAGAGATAGAGGGAGGGGCAGACACAGAAGGGCAGACAGAGGCAGTGCGCGAGAGACAAGAGAAGTGAAATATTTCATTTATGAATATTTATCCTTTTTCTTCATATTAAATGGAGAAGAAGATGATGGTACAACTCGCAGAGTTTCAGTCAAAGAAGATAGTTTATTGATACACAAATTGGTGCTATATGTAGCTCAAACTATATGATGTTAATCACATCAATATATATATATAAATTACAAATACGTGAGATCTGAAAAAGAGAACAAAAATTACTTTACCAATTGCACAATAACTTATCGCAAATACTGTCTTCTCAAGTGTGTGTGTTTATAAGATTGTTCATTCCCGCACAGATATTTGTATAAATTCAACTCAATCTTATTAATACAGTATTCAAGTTCATCACGTAATTAGTTTTTGTTTGTTTACCCTTGAGTAAATTTATGATAGTTGAACATTCTTTTGGGACACTACGATTATAAATGTGTACGAGGGTTTTTTTTTTTTTTTGTTTTACTATAACAAGTCCATTAGATTTTTAACAAAATTGAACTGAATTTTGTAGTGGACTTTGTTTTTAACTAAAAAGGTTTTAGTGTCAATATTGATAATATTCTCATCAATAAGACTTTAGCAGAATTATGATTTCCTGTAAATTTATATGGGCAACGGTAATTTCTTTTAATAAAAATCGATGAACACTATAACAGTCCCCTTCGCCGAGGTTGATGATGAGAATAAAGATGAAATGCTGAAAACAATTAGGGCTCCATTTGTCATGCATGGATATTTGACCTACTACCATTATGTTTTATTCGTAAACTTTGCAGTTGACCTGTTAAAGGATCAAACATGTTGTTGGTCTAATCATTATCCAGAACTTCCCAAAATTCGTCATTTATGTCTTTCTTGTTTTAATTGTCTGCTAGGAAATTATGCGTATGCTTGTAAGTATAAGCAACCGAGGGTACCAAGTCCTCTCCGAGGGATTTGGTGATGTTGATTAATGCCTTATCAAAGGGCACTAGCGTATCGACGTGGTTTCGAACCCGGGACCTCCCGCTTACGAGACCACTGCTCTACGTACCACTGAGCCATCAGGCCTACTTGAGATGCTATGGAGACAACTCACCGTGCTTCTTTTGCACGTGCGTGTCCAAAGCTGCGGTGGGGTTGTATGTCAACTCCCGCGGTTCGTACGTCCTTCTTACGATCTTCCACGGACGTCTTGCACCCTCCCCAAGAACCTTACTCCCTTTACATGCAAGAATCATTCAGGTGAACTTACAACCCCCGTGTAGGTGCCCTGCAACTGTCGTGCGATATATCACGGCTTTGTATGACTGGGTACTGCAACACGCGACTCCGTAATTGCTTGAACGTCGCATTACCATTATTAGGAAAGTTTTTTTTCTCTCTCTCATTCTTTTTCTTTATATTTTCTTTTGTGGAACAACGATAGTATCCTTAGAAATAAGACGTTGATCGCTGGACACACTGGTTACACAAACCCATGTACTTGAATCATCAGATATAACAAAAAAAAGCCTGAAACGATCTCAAATTGATGAACTTTTTACGAGAAATTAATTATCCGTTTTCACACGAGCTGCGTCAGCGACTGGCGCGGTCACTGGCGCATCATATTAGCGTTATATCAAACAGAAAATAAATGGAAAACGAATGAGTGCTAACAGTGCTCTGGATTTTTGGCGCATGTGCTTATTATCTTCATATGATTGGTTAGTGTAGTTGATATTCTAATCAAAATAACGCCTCGTGTGCAACATGCAGTCAAAATGAAAATCCAAGGGATATCATGATTCACCCTTTTTATTTTCGAAGAATAACAATGTCTACAGACACACTAAAGCTTTTCGTCTTGCACTCCTCGGGGTAAATGGCAAGAATCGTATTTTCTGCCTTAATGTAGAGACGAACGCCATTTCCCTGTTTATAGCTTATAAAGGATTGAGTCAAGAACTTGAACGTTGATCATAAATGACTGATGAAGATGAATGGGCTCTTCAGTCGTTTTCCTGACCTCGACGTTAATTTTTTTTTCTCGTACGTACATTAGGCCGTTAAAGCCGCTCATAACCGTTCAAATAATATTTCCCGTCAGAGCTAACATAAACGGATCGATTTCATCGCTTCTCTTTCACACGAGCTCGACAAGTAGACCGAACATGACTTCCAGTTGATTCCCAGAGATATGTTCCTGAAGCCGTCGCAGATTGTTTGCTATCGATCGATGCTGCGACGTGATTTGTGGGAAGCAAGCACTGACATTCAACTTACCGATCGCTTAACGAGACTTCAAATGTGAGCTATCGATCGGTGACAAGAGACCGGATAGATCCGAGTCTTTTTCGGTGGAAGAAAGGAAATGAGGCTTCAAAGACGCTCTTTAAGGGCTTGTTCACATTCCTTAGAGAGGCAACTGTTGATATGTCCTATCATCACGAAACACCGTTAGTATTCATAATTACACACACACACGCACGCACACATTGCCACATATATGTATATTTGTAAATGTATATAATATCCAACAAAAGTGAATGCACCCCTAACAAAAAGTTGAATGTACCTTTCTTTTTACACAGTACCAATAATAGAGCTACATTGGAATTTTCAATATTTTTCAAAAGGGTCTACCCACATTATTATTTTGTTGAATATGATATAATAGGCGTGGCTGTGTTTGGTTGTGTATCTGTCGCGGTCTAGCCGATAATTACCTAGACTCTGTAACACAAGGTACGGTGTTCGAATCCCTGCAACGGCACTCATGTCCTATGGTAAGATATCAATCTACATTTGCCGTTCTCTATCCCGGTGGTTAGAAGTAAATCTTTAGCAAGATGAAAAAAATCCTTGAATCCTTTAGCGCCTTATCATAATAGCTTTGTTAGAACCTAGATAATAGTATGTTACAGGGCCCTATAAATAGTATAAATACGATTGAGACTTCCTTTGGTAAATAAAACGTATTATCATTGTCATTATTACTGATATTTTTGTTATTCTTTTATTATTGTTATCATCATCATCATCATCAACATCATCATCATCATCATTATCATCATCATCATCATCATCATTACTACTACTACTACTACCCCTACTAATACTGCAACTAGTACTAGTAGTATTATTATTTTTTTATCATATCATGTGTAAATTTATTTGTCGAATTATCCATATTTCTCTATTTATTTATACATAATTCTGCCAACGTGAAAAGAGGTACTCTTCATAAATTTCTATCATACTTGGCTGAATATTGATCTTACCTTAGAAGTGGGAACGTCTCTTCGGTTGCTCACTTCAAACGAACACGTTGGTATTCGAATTTAACACGATCCAACTCTTGAACATTCAAAAGCAGATGTCCCTACGAGTAGCTAGTGTACTATCGTCGTGTCATCGCTGGGAGGGAATATGTCAGGTGTATAGTTGGAAATAATCTAGTGTGAAGAAAGTGTAAAAAAATCCATTGTCAGTGTATCCTCTGCTTTCTATGGGAAATGTTGTTGTTTCTGTTTAATGTTTCCTTTTGTTTTGATGGATTGCGGGACTATTGTTTCACAAATCAAAAAGGTCTCACAATGTACCTTGAGTCCGTATATCCTAAGTATTTATCTTTATAGTAAGTATTTGATTATAATTGTTAAAGGGATTGGGTAACTTTGTCTCAGATTCTGAAACAAAATCCTGGATTTAGCTCATGCTGCAATGATAATTATAAACCTTTAGGTCAGTCAAGAACCCCATGACTTTTACAAGCCGATCGCCTGTCTGATTATCAAGATATTTATGATTGGAAATCGAAACCAAATTTTGCGTTTTCCTAACGGTTTTCACAACACTACAGTCTATTGGGGAAAACGAGTATGGTAAAACCGGTCACTCAAAGATTTTTACTTTTTTGAGGCACTTCATGATCATTTTGAAGCGCAATTTTGTTAGGGCTTCAATATTACACCATATCACAGACACTGATAACACGTAGGGCCGTGCATCTCAGATTTAACATTGTTAAACGATGCCTTTAAAGTGCATGATCGACTTACATGTCCCAGGTCAAATATTGGCTCAAGTATATGCTTTTAGCGATGTTCTGTTCCAACTCGTTAAATTATTAATGTGTCATTTTTCTCCTAAAGTACATGTATATGTTTCAGTACGAGGAATGATAAAATTCTACACGACTTTACATTTTTCTGTAAAAAAAAATAAAATGTGTTTTATTATGTTTGTATTATATATTTGACTTTTTTAATTTATATATTCAGGATTTCTTTCACAGGGTAGTTTTATTCGGTTCCACTGGTAGACGGTGGACCTGATTTTCAAGAAAGCCCTGCCTTATACAATAGCAGTATAAAACACATATATGTAACAATTCAATCATTTACAATAATTGTACATACATGTGAAATATCAAATTTAACATTTTTTTTTTTTTTTTTAATGAGTCAAAGGAAAAGAAACTGAAAATTCGTTGAACAGTTAAGGCCTAGAATGTATCGTATCCAAATGCGAATATTCACATTTATATAAACTAAGAAGGAGAGTAGTTGATGGCAAAAACAGGCAAAATTTTTTCTGATATAGGGATATCAAATCACCAATGGCAACTGCAGATCGATATTGTATCTCATGAGGAAACAATTAGAGGAGGTAAGAAGTTACCGCACAGTTGCCTTTTTTCTCCAGCATTGCCTATCAGGTTCTTGTATTACATATGAGGTATGTGCGCGCTTATCTATCAAACTTAGAACTTTCTATATCCAACTCAGCGCCGACTTCCTCTCGTCCAAATGTATTATCTTAAGGCCCTCTTACGTTTCAATCATTCCCTTTTATCTCTCATCGCTCTCCCGAAATAATTAATACTGTCCCTGTCAAGCCACCCAAAGCCTCACCTCGAAACCCGATCGGGAACCTTCCTAACCCGGGTCTTAATTCGGGGGTAGAATCAAGCTGGAAATGGCGCATTGGGTGTGCGTCAACCAAGTGTCCCGCGTTTTATTTCTTGCGACGATCCGCCCGTAATCCTTCCTCAAGATCCCGGCAGAGATTGGGAAAAGCAGGAGACGAATTACTGGTTTTGGAAAGATGCAAAGACACATCTACTTCATGCATTTATGTTGGATTTCTTATTATAACATATCTTTTGATCGTATACGAGCACATTTTTTACAAGGTGTACTGCTTTGATTATTTGGTTTGATTTTTATTTTTGTTATAATAGCTGACTGCTAAAAAAAAAGCATGTGCATGCTTATCCGTAAGCAACCAGGCGACCGATGGCTTTAAGTCCTTTCCTAGGGACTTGGTAATGAGGATTATTGCCTTACCAAAGAGAACTAGCGCATCGGCTTGGTTATTAACCTAGGACCTCCCGGTCTGCCACTGTCCTGCCTCTGAACCATTAATAATTATAATGATAATATTAATAATAGTAAGAATAATTATAATAATAATAACAAAAATAATAGTTTTAATAATAATAATAATAATATACTAATAATGATAATAATAATAATAATATTAATAATAATAATATCTTATAAAGCGGACTCTATGCAAATATATTTTACTGCGCTGCAGGAGCTCCTGATATAATCAATATCTACAACATAAAGTTAAATGAAAAGATGTGTCCTTAATTTTGATTTTTTTTTTTTTTTAAATACTTAACGATGGTGATTTTCTAATGTCAAGTGGTAAGGTATTCCCCAGTTTTGGGAAAATGCAAATGTGAGATCTCCCATTGTTTTCACTTGTTGAAGTGTGGTTTGCAATGATATAGAGTCTTTGGAGCAGCGCAGATTATGCCTCTTCTAATGGCTAACGCCTAACGTCTCTTGTCGGATAGTCATCTTTTCAGGTCGAACAGTCTCCTGCATAAGCAAATCTATAACCAAGGGCCCATTATTAAAACAAACCTATCGTAAGCTGTAGAAAATAAGATTTCGTCATGATTTAAGCATTTCCACAAAATATGCGACTATTGCTCGTCAATCCACTCTGCTCTGACTCTGTCACATTAGATGCTGATCTGGAAAATGATTTCTGAATAGCCAGAAATACAATGAAGGTCAATATCGACTGAAGAAATAAATAAATCGACCTTTTGAGAAAACATTGAGCAGGATATTTTGATCAGTTGCCTATGGTCTCATATTTTCATTTGTTTTATTTGATTTGAAGTCTATGCAATGTTAAAGGGATAGTTGGGTTTTGGTATAGAGAGTACAGTTTTTGGCCAAACCCAATTTTAGTAACCCAAACCTGCACCATGACATTACAAACAGTTATAACTGCACCATGTCCATGCTCTAAAGGTTTACAAAAATTACGAACGACTAAGTAATCTGCCTGTTAACAATTAAAAAAGAGCCGTTAAACCACATGAGGGCATTCTCTAAAAAAGCCATTGGTTTCAACCATTTTTAATAATAAATTGTGCATGTTACGTTTTGTTAAAATAATGATTACATACAGAGATCATCAACAACTATTCAAAAACATCCGTTTGAAAAGTGTAAGCATTTTTTTGTCTTTCAACCGCTGGTTCAAAATTATCGAATATTTGTGGGGCCCCACAAATATTAGAAATGGTCATATTTATGGATATTTCAGCCGTTTTTGAACCGATTTTGATCAAACAAAGATGATTTTGTCATTTAAATTGTATGCTCTTTCAAATCAGTTTTTCATTATCTCACAAAAAATTATTTTGTGTAGCACACTCTTTACCAAAACTCAACTATCCATTTAAAGTGAAAGTACACTATCACAGCATATTCACTTTTATAACCAAAAACATTAAGTTAAGAGATCATGGAAAGTGTTAGGAAAAGTCTGATGAAGGATAAGACAGTTATTTGTCTAAGTGGTAATGAATTGATAGGACGCAAATTGGCCAATTTGTGACATACCTTTAAGCACCTCTCTCTCATTTGTTCGTAACTATACATTTCATAATTGTTTTTATTTTTCTGTCAGAATAAAATATTTATTATATCTGTGCCCTAGATACATTGTTGGGCACCTTTTTTTACACATCCGCTAAGAGAGAAAAAAAAGGTTTTCCTTTTTATCAACAATGCAACCATAACAATTGAAATTTCTTGAATTTTCTTGAATCTTTTTCTTGATCTGTATGTCCTCAAACTTTCACCTTTAATGTCTCTAATTTTCATGCAATTTATGACAGTATTTCAGGTCTGACTTTCCCTTTAATTATCAAATATTGAACATTCATGAATTTTACCCCCAGGAAAAAAGAAGACAAAAAAAAGAAGATAGAATTAGAGAAAAACATTTTGAATTTGACAAGCTCCTAAGATTGAATACAATGTGGCAATTTACGTGGTGAAAATTAGCCATTGGCTGAATCAAGTGTCACCGTGTTAAAATAGAATACAAAATGAAATGAAACGTTTTTATAGAAGTTTACGGATTATGGCTTGCATGACGTCATAACCTTTTGCTGCTCCATTGTAAAAAGATGCAGTTTAAAAAACATTGTATTGATTTCATGATCATTTATTTTCAATATGCATCGTCATAAACATATATACAAACTTTTAGCATGTATGATAACATAAATGCATACAAAGAAAACAAATGGGTTGTCATACGCACAACCTGAGCTGACGCTTTTACCATACACAACATGTCCATACAACAAATATATTTATGTATTAAACAATGCATAGTGGAATTCTGAATAAAACAAATCAAATGACTATCAGCTTTGAATACTGCAGAAATGCATACTCATTACAGGCTGGGCAGTGGTATTGTTTCCCTTTTCAGAGAAGAATTCCCCTCGTTAGAAAGTCACTAATTAGATCCGAATGTCTTTGGCGGATGACTCGTGTCCTTGTCAATTTAATCCCGAAATTAGAAGAGAAATGAAGAAGCAACCTGCCTACGAGATGAATTTGTATTTTAATATTCTGGAAAGTCTTCGCTTACGCATTAACGTTTCCGGTCAATAAAATTTGCATTTTTTCAAGGATGTTTTCGTTCTTATTGTGTCTTTCTTTAATTAAGGTTATGAATGGTTGAACAATATATCGGAATCACTGAATCTTAATACATGCCTCCTTAGATTTCGTCAAGACAGATTTATATTCCAATCCAACTGCCCTATGGTCAATCACCCTCCATTAATTCTTTCTCTCTATCATTAGGCGTGTATCTTAGCCAGATAAGAAGATGATGATGCCGGTGGTGACGATAATTATTTTAATAATAATAATAATGATAATGATAATAATAATTAGAAAAGAATGATAGTAATAATAATAATAAGAATGATAATATTATAATAATAAGAATGATAATAATAAAAGATTATATGTGCATTGCTGTGAAGCCGCTATTACTCATCATTTGAAACCGTCAGGAAGTGGACATCCCCCACCCCCATACTTTGTCATGAATGAGTTTTTAGTTCACAGGAGGAAAGAATTCATCTATAATATAATGACTTACACCGATATATTTGTCAACAAATTGCGAGTTGTTTTCAATTCGGATATTTCATATGCCGGTCCCGGAAAAATGATAAACTCATTTCAATTTCGCCAATGACGTGATGAATGAACAATGATTAATAGGACAAAAAATAATGATGAATTATGATAAGCAAATTTCGAAGTTTACGTCATACAGTGGAATACTCAAGCTCCAAAATAGAAAAACAAAAGACCCACAGGCAAGAAATAAATAAAGCAAAATGATCACTTCTTGAAAGTTGTTTTTTATTACGTTTCCTGAACTTGGTTGTTCGTATACCATAATGACGATGCTTGGTATTCTGAGCATGCAACCGAACTTCATTACATAAATCTCAGCGGCCCGCTAAACCCCTCAACAAATTACAAAGAGTGAATATTTTCTCTCTTATTTTTCCCCTCAAGTCGATCAACTGCATGTGCTGACGTACGTTGAACGTCATTAACTAGTGGTTCTGAAAACAATGGGCGTGTCTACAATAGTGATGGACAGCGAACTTCACGATCTCACGTTCAAAGCGAAATTAACAGGTGTCACTCCAAAACTGTGTGTTGGTATTCTAACTCACGCCCCCTAATGACTCCTCCGTGTACATCTTACACTGGAGTAAACTCAGCGTGGACTCAATTCCGGCGCGAGGTCCTTATATAAAATATCTGGAGAACGCCACATTCTCTTCAATAGTACGCACGATCTCAAAGTAGCCGTATCACGCTCTGCTCCTGCCTCGCTATTGGTCAAAGCTTGCTGAACGACAAAAACGCCGCCGCGCCGAAGAAACCCCGCGAGCAAACCTTCCAAACCGCGGCTCTCGCTTCCCTTTTTCACCGTGAACTGGACAACTGAACATCTTCATACGGGGTAGCTTAGCGGGTAAACACAGCCCTGATACCGGAATTGAAGAGGAGAAAGAGCTCCACTAAGAAACTGACTTGGTTTCAAAGTCTTACCTACCCTTATCAACAGGACATTTTTAAATAGACATGAATCTCACAACGTGTTACCTCGCAATACTGGCCGCCATTCTGGCCGTAGCAGCGGGGAGAACTCTCGACCTTGGTCTGCCTGTCATGGAACTGCAAGAAGAAGATTTTCCACAAATGCAAGAACAGGTATGTTACGTGCATTCTTTATTGTAAAAAAAGAAAATGTCTTATACGATGTGTGTTTTCTGAAGTGTTGATAAACATGATATTAAGTATGTCTGATTCACAGTGCTTGCATTGAGAAGCCCTGTTTCAGATCTAGAGCCATACTATCATTTGGATAAAGATCACTTTATATTTTTTATTTTTTATATTTCTTATAAGATCTTTCTATACTTTAGGGTGTTGCAGGGGGGCTGGAGAAATACTCTACACTTCATCGCATACACATTACAGCCTATTTAGTCATTATGGCGGCGGGGGGGGGGGGGTGTTTAATTATAATATATGCACCCCTGGTAAATTGAAATCATCTTATGTAATAGTAAAATAAATGTTGGTTTTAAAATTATCAGGCGGAGGCGAAAACCCTAAACATAGAATATTTGTGTTTAACCCTGTCAGTTCTCCTCTGAGCAACTCGGATAAATTGAATATGATTTTTAAATTGTTTTAAATCAGAAAACAAGAATGACCAATGGAAACGACAGATCTCCTCTCTTGCTTCCCCTTCTTGTAATGGAGAATATACATCAGTTTAATTGTTATGCTTCCGTGAAACTATGGAAGTAGGCTACTCATACATTGATCATGCATCACTTGCTTAACCGTATCAAAGAGTCGGATATGTAATCTAACGAATGTTCATTAAAAGTGAAATTCTATGTACAATAACGATGATGGTAAGGGTATTGGTAAACAGGGTGAGTGACGTGAAATGTACCATCTATCTTGCTAGGCGATTAAAACGCTTTTGGTACTTTCAAATCCATCAGTCCACAAACATTCCGTGCGCTTGGGTGTGATTAATACCGCTAAGTATCTTTCGAATTGGCAAAAGCCATTTTCATGCTGTCATTACATATGACAGAATATATTACCTTCTTCGTTCGTTCATCGGGAATAGCAGCGTTTCCTTGCAACCGCATAAGTACAAGATAACCGCCAATGCCTTACATAATTCATATCCCATGGTCTTTATATTTGTCTCTAACATTCCCTTAATCCAACTATTCTTTTTTAAAGAAATGCTTCGTTTTGTTCCTGAAGCCATTTGACGTTTAGCATGACCGGGAAATGTAAAGTATTAATCGTTTATGGATCATTACACTGATGGCGACTTGCTTTAAACGAGATTATGAGATATGTTTTGAAATACAAATGAGCCTTTCTTCTATTCAGTATTCCCTTAGCACACTTTCAAATGATATTCTAAACACGTAGTTAACATTATTGAATGAATTGAAAGTTAAATTATTCCTTATAGTAAGTGCAATATCCCATTTATGTCATTCTCGTCTGAATGAAAGTTAAAATATCATTTGTTTACAATCAAGAATCTCACTAATTCTCTCGGACAAAACATTTAAAATTATTAGGAACGACTGGTTTTTGATATTGCCTTCTACATCACTGTTGTCAGCATATCAGAACTTCACACGTGTGCTGAATAATGATAGTAGAGTCTTTCGTTACCAGAATATAAGCTTGTCATAACTCACGTGCATTAAAGTATCATGATGTATTTATAGTATGGTTCGGAAGTTCCATACGCGAGTGTTCTTTAAGCATGTCATATAATACAGTAAGAAATCAGCCGTTAGTAACACGTCCCTCAGATAGGACATCAAGCCATTTGTTTGCTTATCATTTTGTGCAAGCGTTCACTTGCTTTCTTAGCAGTCATGAGAATATATGCATCAGCTTCAACATCATCAACTGCATCATTATCATAAGAAGGTTAAATCTGTAAAGTATTTCCGATATTAAAGACGTCGACAAAAAGCGTAATGGTTGATGATAATTTTCCAAGAATTGTTGTTTCATTTGTGCTTCCATGATTCTGCAAATTGGGTCCTCAAACAATTATTGAAAATGTAATGTTGTCTTTCTTCATTTGAACGAAATATACAATTCATTACAAATGATAGGGATCCTAAAGAGAAATGAATAGTTCGGGATTTTCACATCAGATCCTTTCGTGTATTTATACTACTAATTAAATCCTCATGAACAGTGAGGAAAAAATGATTTAAAAAACATTTGATATCAATAGCCCCTAAAAACAAAGGCAGGTTACACTCCAGATCGTACTTTATAAATACCTTTCAAATATTGCTGTTGATAACTAGAAAAGATAGGTAAGTTGCGCTACCGGTCGTACTTAATACTCTACAAGTATTGATAGTTTCTTTGAACTGGAACCTCGTTGTATCACATTTCGTGAGATCAAAGAGGTAACATGACCTTTATTAGAGACCGATTATTCGCCTCATGGTTGACTCTTTTACATTGCTTAACATAAATTATAAAATTTGACTTTAAAATAAGTAGAACATGCCAGTCTGAAACCGTGAATTGCAAACAGAAAGTCCATTACCAAGTCACCGGGATGCCTTTGATGTCATTTGTGGTAAACAGGACAATCCTTATGGTTAAATTTAGAAGAGTATTTCGTAATCCCTGTTATCTCAGTGAAAAAGCCCCTTCACACCACTAGCAAGTGGTATCGCTGCAACAGTTTGAGAAAAAAAAAAGGTTTGGCTTGTTGGCAAGTCGTCTCAAATCTGTCCATCGTTCATTCGCTTCCTTCCCCTTTCTTAAAACGTTACGCTTTTCTTACAAGGATGGCACTGTTTTAAAAAGGTGTTTCTCTCCCCTTCATGTCCACAATCGTGCTGAAATATACCCCAGCCTGTACCAAGTGAACCACACATTTTCAAAAGTTTGGATAAGACATCACCTTTCACCCTTAGGGCACCCCTATCCGCAAACGTGTCCACGGATGGAATCCAATCATTAAACTCCTCAAATAACTCGAAACAAATGTTCCTGTCCTTTCGCGACTGTTGCTCTGAATTTTAAAGACATGGTTGCAGTTTTGTACCCACCTCGAGAAATGCACGCACATAAATAATCTAGCTGCCTTTGCTATAGCGTACCATTTTAAATCTCTCGTACTTAAATCATTTGTTATTCTATATATTTGAGATAATAATACAAGGCAATGCATTTAGATCTTGAAAGCAGAGATGAATAACTTCATCGATTAATATCACATTAACTAAGAGCAATGAATTACTATGAAGCGATACAACGATCTGGTTTAAATCATGGGAACGCCTTTATATAGAGATCAATTGATGTGAGATATATAATGATGGGTTGTCTGGCAGAAAAAAATGATTACTACCATAAAGATTCAACATCTATCCCTACTGACATTTACAAACTTCTACCCTATATAACTCTACATGG
Organism: Mesocentrotus franciscanus; assembly: GCA_037976565.1. Classification (NCBI taxonomy): domain Eukaryota; kingdom Metazoa; phylum Echinodermata; class Echinoidea; order Camarodonta; family Strongylocentrotidae; genus Mesocentrotus; species Mesocentrotus franciscanus. The sequence continues at coordinate 15,273,873 of CP137682.1, read as the reverse complement.
GAATCGAAAGCCTGCCTTGTATTTTTCCGCAACAAAAATTGGCACAACAAATAGTTCTTGTCAGCATGATCATGATGATCGGGTGGCAAGTTTGGTACGATGAACGCAGTCCAGGACATGTCTATGACGCATGTTTGTGAATCAATCTGAAGAACACACGAATAGGGAGATTGAATGGACCCCATATTTTGTCTTCTTAATAGAAACCAAATATGTTTGCAAGAAATGAAATGAATTCAAACAGCTGCTTATGATATATAAATAGAGCAGTGGCCTACATGACATATCATCATTTCTAACGGATAGCTTAGTAATGATAGATTTGGGGCAGTATTAGGGATATGTCTGGGACACTTCTTTCAACGCCACAAAATTAATCATCTACCTGTAACGTAAGCAATACATTACGACTTAAAACAAATTTTTGAAAGCACTATTCCATTCTTTGGATATAACGTGACAAACGCCGATTGTTTACATGTAAATGATATAGTATAGAAATGTGTATCAGCATCTAAATGGTTTTAAAAAGTTGGTCAATACAATTTACGGGGTAAATTGATGAGAAAGGCAATATAGATTTCAATAAAGATGAAAATGCTAACGTAAAATAACCCCTTTTGTAGTGCATCTTTAAGACATTTTCAAGGACATATTTGGTGAATAAATGATTATGGAACATAACGTAGCTTCAAGGGCACGGGGTCATGTACCCCCATCCTCATCGATTTGCAAAGAAAGAAAGAGAGATAGAGAGAAATTAAAAGAGGGAAGAAGTAAGGGAAAGTATATTATCGTAAAAAGATGAAAGAACCCCCTTCACCCTCCCCCATTTTTATGGCCGTATTTCATTTATTTTCCGGTGTCACCCCCTCCCCCTTGATTCCAGCCCCCTCCCACACCCTTAGTGACTGTACTCACGCTACACTCCGCATTTGGATGTGGTATCAGAGCTCAGTAACGATGAAAAATCAGACGAGCACACCATGGCCCTGTTTCATAAAACTTGATATCAATAACAAGTTACAAGCTACTGTTATAAGCTACTGAAATCATGGCATCTGATTGGCTGAGAGCAAATTTGTTATAGAAATTTAGTAGTTGTTATAGATAACAAGTTTTATGAAACGGGCACCTGATCCCTAAAACGTGTACTTCTGACGTTGTTGTGCTGAAGTCCTGCTATAAATACCTTCACACCGAGGGTTTGGAATTACCTCAAAAAAGGAAGTTTTACCGGAGGATTTACATGTACTACATAAAAGAGCGTTTTAAAGCAAATTATAGATTTTTGTAGACTCCAAATATTTCCATGGTAAAGGTGCTTATAAATGCCAGCCAATGACTTAATTAAATGCAATATAAATCTCCACGCCCGATCTTTTATTGAAATTAATAACCAAGTCACTTCGCCTACGTAAAACTTCCAAAGGTGATATTGCTAAAATGCAATGAATATTACCCCCGAGGGCAAAAGGACTTTAAAAGATATTGATTTTATTTCTTATTAGAAAGCCTTCTAATAAATATCACAAAGCAGTTCAAGTATACATACTCATATCAATCTCAAGAAGGATGTTTGGAAGGCCAACGTTGAATGCCCGAGTTCCAGTCAGTTCTGCAAGCACTCCAAAGTAGTTTCAATTATATCTTCCATATTTCACCAAGCAAATTTAATGCCGATAAAAGGTACAAACACAATGAAATAACAGCAAGGGGGGGATGTATCATGTAGGCACTTCTGTCATCTTAACAAAAATATGTGTACATTAAAAATAAAGAAACTTGCCACTTCTTTCTTGTTTTAATATTTCAAAAGTCAGCACAAAGAGTAGACAAGAGCAAAACTACGATTACCTCGATGTTCTCTGAAAGTGACTTAAGTATCCAAAATATTATTTTGCTCATTTGTCCACCCTTTTGTTAAAATATATTCACCACTTGCCCCCTTCCGCATTTAAGTATATATGAATTTATCCGTCATATTTGATAATTTATGGGTACATTAGCGAAAAAAAGAAAGACATTTTTCCTTTTTGTATTTTACCTTTTGATATTATTATTTCAAAATTCAGCAAGAGTACACTGGGGGTAAATTATGATCACCTCGACGTGTTCTAAAAATGACCAAAGTTTCCAGATATTATTTTGGTGCTTCCGGTGGTACAAGAGACAATCTTTAATGCTTCCGTCTTTGTATGTCATGTTCTTCTCTTTGTGACATGCTGACCGACTTATCTCTGCCTTTTGGCGGCGATCTGAAGCACTTAATCAATCATTAGACTTTGTTTCGCGATCACTTTGCAAATCAATCTGATGCCATTTCGGTTTTGAGTTCCATGACAGCCTAGTTTCTAAAAGAATGCAGTTGTTCATGGTCTCTGTAATTATTTTGTCCCGCCTCTAAAGTTATTAGCAATCTCCAGCATAGCGATGGAGAGGAAAATTGCAAATACCTACTCCCCCTGTGTCTCTCCCTCTCTCCCCCTCCCCCTCTCTCTCTCTCTCTCGTTTTCTCCTTACCTACCTCATCATCTCCCCCTCTCTTAAGGATTTTTTTTCTGCAAATGATTTTCTCTCATCTACCGCCCCACCCCTCTCTCTCTCTCTCTCATTCTTTCACACTATATGAATTTCTAATTTTTTAATATTATATTGCTCTGTTCTTCTGGCTAGCGGTGGGCGCGTTTCTTCACACTCTCAATAGTTTAGAGGGCGTTTGAGATCAGTAAAGGGGCTTAAAGGCGATATATCCGGTCGCAGCGACCTTGTCATTGCAATACTTGGATCTAAAATTGTTCATAATCATAAATGAACTACGGCTACTGCTATAAATGTCATTGGATACGGTACTACGTTTCTTTATTCGACTCTGCGTCATTTAAAACTGAGAAGCGTATACGAAAGAAACTCGTACAATTTTGTGAATGAAATATTACGTGAATAATGAATAGAAATATTCGTGATTGATTGTGGGATTTAATCATAAACGAGAGGTACAATTGCACCCGCATTTATTATAAACTTAACTTGCTATAATCTTGTTACTCCTCCGATCTTTCCGTCAAGGGGAGCATAATTTCATGTTTTGTTTTTTGGGGGTATTTTTGGAGGGTGGTTAGCTTAGACTGTCGTGTGTTTATCGGGTCGTAGGTCTACATACATTAATGTATATACCGTCACAACTGGGTCATTGGGACGACTAATCCGTAGCTTTGCCTTTTAAGCAGGAAAACATCCTCCTTGTGAAGAAACTGATTATTAAAAAGCGTCAGCAAAGTTTTACGGCGTGCATTCTGCATAATGGCTTCGACAGCATAGCGATGTAACAAAAGGTATTTCTCGCGACTTTGTTTCCCCCAAATATCCCGACGCATGTACTTATCCTCTTGCGTTACATGTATTTCTTATACGTATTTCCTTTAAAATGCTAACAGAGCTGATTGTAACTATGGATAAGGAACCTAGCGACGGCCAAATAGCACTTCAGCTGGCTTCATTGCGTTAACTAAAAGATTGGCGCATATCTCATTTAAAGTGTCGCTAAAAAACATTTCCATTTGCAAAACAATACGTTTATCGATGTTACATAAAAATGACGAGAACAAAAAACAAAAAACTAACAAACAGACAGCAACATCCGCGTAAGCCTTTACAACGTATCTAGGTTTTAACGAAAAAAACATGAAGGATGCATGAAGTTACTCAAAAAAAGGAATAAATCAAGAATTATAATTCCTTTTGATACCTCCTTATATTTCCTTCTTAATCTCACCTCTACACGATATGTCCCTAAAGCTGTAAGAGGAACCAGTATGAGGGGGTAATGGACGTTATAAGTGCACCTAAGATAAACACGGAGTACGTTAACATAGCCAGAAGTGTGTGTGGGTTGGGGGTGTGCGTGGCGTGCGTGTGGGTGTGTATGAGTATTGTGTGTGTTCAAAGCGTGGATTATCACAGGCTATGATGTGGAGAAAAATCCAATATGCTGACTCGATTGGGAGCCTAGAAAGTTTACCTAAACGGATTACATTCTGCGACTCCATTTCTTTTTAATCTCCATGATTGCGTCGTAGTTGTGTATTGCGCAAGCGCTTTTAAGCAACTGAAAAACAAAAACACATTGTTGTCCATACATACCTCCATTAAAAAGTGAAGTAAGTGATGTAGGCCGTCACGTAAGAAAATCTTTATTAGAACATGATAGTAGTTCGTAGAATTAATGAAAGCCTTGAAGATCTACTCTCTTATTCAGTCATATTAAATTTGATCGTCTTGGAGACGATGATTAGAAATATATTGAGATGTTTTATTTGATTTCCTCGATCAATATTCCATTGTCAATACCTTAAAGGGTACTAAAGTTTCGTTCATTTTCACTTCCCCCACCCAACCCACTCAAACCTCTCTGTCAATGTCTCTCATAACATTAACCTGCTAGAGTCAAAACAAACCACGTGCGAATCCCATTTCAGTTACCCTAAAAACTCCTCTGCGAGATTTTACATCATTATAAGATTGACCCGAAAATACTGATATTCATCCACTGGGAAATACGGTGCTGCAATGAGTTGTGCCGAATGGGCTTCGCTGCGATGCAGGAAATTAATGAACATATAAAAAATGAACGACACTGCTTTGGGGCATGAAAAAGATTACGCCCTTCACATATAAATGCATGCGTTTCTTTAGATTTCTTTCTTTCTTTTAATCAATAGAGCAATTCGTATGTTTACAAATAGATAGGCCTTTATCAGCAGTATGCCCAAAATGTGTGTATTTATTAATATTAGATTTTTAGACGTGTTTTAGATTTTGATGCATATAAGTTTTGTATATTTGTTTTCTTTCTGATGGTTAAATAATATGCTGTTCTATATATTGATCAAACGACCGAGAAAAACATGCGGACAAAATAAAATTTGATGGACTAATCCCAAAATTTGAAATTCATTTCCTATTCAGATAGATAAATCTACTGTCTATCAGTGCGAATCATAATGTTAACATCTGAAATAAGGAAAATAAAGTGACATACTGCTTATTTTTTTATATTTTTTTTAAATAACAGAAAGAAATAAAAGGAAAAGATATATTTCTAATAAAACAAACATCACAATATCGTCTTGTCACTTCCTTAGCAGGAGATGATAAGCTCCTGATCCTCTCGGGCAACCAAGCTTGTCCATCAATATCAGACTTGGACTAATAATGCCTCAGCCTTCCAATATCCGATTTTGTCATATAAATAAATAATGACACCCGTAATGAGGATTGCGCACAAAAAAACGAAATATCTGAATTAGTATTTGAAGGGACTATTGGATTGGGACTAGAAAGGGATAATTGGAGAATCTACTTTCGTTATTACGTGATCTTTACCTTGCCAGTGATAGGAAAAACAGCACTCCTGTATTTGTAGTTCGATATTGGTGCTCAGTTGACAGGTGCGCTGTAAACCCCGGTTAATCTTGTGAATATTTTTGTTCTTTTTCCGGGAGTGTGGGCATGCAGCATGCAATGTGATTCATTAAATGGAAGTGCATCTGTTGATTTGAGGTTAATATTCATTTTATTACCAAATGCGTACGACATGAAAGCAAGAGTGACAGTGTCTGTCATCACAGGAAAGGGCTGGGTTCACATAGATAGGTGAGGTTCTAAGCTTTCCAAATGTATCTGAGCATCAAAACAAACAAGGGGACATGGACATGATGTTGCAAATATCACTTAAATGTAACGTTAAGTGGTAAACCTCGCTTTAAAAGGCAAGATAATGGGCTTGATAACCATGATAAAAAGTCATAGATATTTTAGTGCTCTTATAAAGTCATCCGAAATTGAATAGTCAAACATAACTTGTCTTAATCAATGACTTGGTAGCGCAAGCAGATGGTGAATTTAACATTCATGATATTATAAAGGGTCGTATTGAACGAGGAAAAAGTACACCCTTTTAACTCTCATGCAAAGAGTTGAATACATTTTCGACAGCATACATCTCAACACATCTGCATTTCCCTAGATGCTGTGTTTGATGTATGGAGAAGACGAGGAAAATATCTTCGGTTTCAGGGTAACCATTCAAAATCGTTCAAAATGGGAAAAAAGGAGCATCGATGAATGACTATAATGATATAGTCACGACGACTAGCTTTGTGACTTGGGAATTAGAGATGCAGTTTATAACAAGACCTTACATGGCTTGTCACGGAATATTAAACACTGAAAGAACAAAATTGCAGGATGAAGATAGATGCATACTGACCCAACTAGAGTATAATGAACTCATTCGCATGCATCATTTATAGATAATGTCTCTTTAAAGGCTCGTTCAATATACAATTAATACATGTTTGCGAGTGCATTAGTGAATATGCACTGCACGCAGGTTAAGTCACAGTAGGATAATGAACGAGACTTGTCGAGTTCATTGTCCGTCTCATTGTGACTTAACCAAGCGCATATCACTAATGCACGAGCTAAAACCATGTATTATTTGTTTTTATAAGATGGATCTACAATATGAGCATAAAGTCGAGAATATTTGTATTGTTATCCCCAAAATGCACTCCCCGTGCATATGGTACAAAGTAATGCACGCACACGTGATCCATTTCGACGCTTCTCATTGGCTACATTTGTTAACCCATTTTAAAAATCTGTTATATTACATCAAATTGAACTTCGGAATATTATGTATTTGACATAGGAAATATTATGCAATCGTTGCGTAGTTTTCCTCGCCACATAAAGGCATTACTTTATTCAATTCTATATACCACCTCCAAGATGTCAATGGAGAGACATAAAGAGAGGGAGACATAGAGGTAGAGATGGAGAGAGAGGGGGTGGGGATATTAATGTCTCAATGAATAGTACAAAATCAAAGTCTGCACAAAGGCACTCTGCAGGAGTAGGCCCTGAGCCAAAATTAACGATATTAATAATTTTTAGCGCTCCTGTTTCCCTTAGTTCTTGATCGTTTTTTAATGATTTAAGCGTCCTATTAATCCCCGCGTTTGACTCTGAGGACTACAAGACGAAAAGGTTTATTAGGTCTATATTTAGAGACAGGGGTGAGGGTGAAATTTAATTAATCAGCATTAAAAACGTAATCTCTTAAAACTGTGAGATTAATCTTGAACCCGGGATGACGGTCTTACACATGTGTTTCTGGAGTTAGCTAATTCCCTTAAACTTGTCAAATTTGACTCATAAATCCCGCCGTGCAATGAATACGTTGTGTAATGGTAATTTTGGCGCCAATCCTATTACACCCTATTAAACGCAAAATTCCTGGTTCGTACATCCAAATGAAATTCGATATTCGACAAGACACGAAAATAATCAGCCGGAAAGAATAAAGGAAGTATAATTTGTTCATACTCTACCGTCATAACTGCTGCAAGTATGCTCAAGATTAGATTTCGAAAGCTTAGATACTGGATTTTCCACAACAAAGCTCTAATGTTGTATTACTTACGCAATAGAGTACCGAAGCTGTGACGTCATAAAGCTTCATTTTTAGCATCAAATACAAATGTCGAAAACCAATTGAATAGTTTTTTGAGATATGACCACAACTCAGTGTTATATTGCTCTGGCTCATAACATTAGGAGCCAGAGCAATATAACACTGAGTAGGCAATTATTCAGATGGTCATGTCTCAGCAATATAACCTATTCAATTGGTTTTCGACTGACATTACTGATGCTCTTTCGAAAATGAAGAAAAATTTTCATGACGTCACACTTCACCACTCTATAACTTCATGCCTATCTACCGTTTTCAAGTATATGTAGGATTGAGAATCATTCCTAGGTGTGTTGCAGAATTCTGTTACCCGTCATCGTGAGAAAAATATCGTTTTATCCTTCTATTTCCCTTATTTCAGTGATGTAAATGTTTGTATATATTGTATCCAGCTAGCAGTTGTCATGCACTTTTTTGTATAAAAACATTAATAGTAATTACATTTGGCTTCCAATGTTATACCCAAGAACGTTACATTTAAAGTTAATGGGCTCATAGTAAGACCTGGAAAAAAGGTTCGCAAACTTGACACATTGATCACGAAAACGATAAGGTAAACGTATAAATTATTTTGTTTTTTCTATGCCCCCCCCCCTCCTCTGTTCTATTGATCTGGATGTTTAACCCGTCCTGTAAATCTTTGAATCAATATTTTCTTCACTCCAATATTCTCCCCAAGAACGTGACATTTAAAGACAATGGACTCGTAGTAAAGACTTGGAAAACGGGTTTGCCAACTTAACACAATGATCATGAACACGATGAGGTTGACGTTTACATTATCTTGTGTCTTATGTTTTTTCCTCTCTGATCCATTGATCTGGATGTTTAACCCTTCCTATCATCTTCAAATCGATATTGTCGCCATGGAAGCGTGTGTAAAATGTGATGGGTTTGTAGCTCGCAAGTATCCCAGAGTCGACCTGTGTTTCCTCGTGGAGATCCGGTTGCAAGAAGTGGCAAAAGGTGTTCTGTCGAATTCTTCAAGACTTTTATCGATTGAATCCTCAGGGTCATTCCGCTATCTGATCCTCTCCAGCTCCTTATATCAAGACCGCAAAATTGCTACGTCGATGGCGCTCTTACTTGGGGTCATAACAAGGGTGTCTAATGATGCTCTTGCCGAGTGTTCCAGATCGGGCATGAGATCGATGGACGGTGTAAAGATGGCGAGCCCATCTGCTGAGTTAATTGATGCTCCGGGTGAAAGGAACTAGCATTCAACACGTGTTTTGGGTAATCGGCTTCGAAGCAAGCGCGAAATTTTCAGGTATAAATAACCGCAATCAGGTTTAATATAACCGACAAGAAACTGATACAGAGAGGCATGTCTCATGCTCCACAAAAAAAATCTTGCTCTTCTCGTCCTCTGTTGAAAGCCTTTCATCTTATGCACATGATTTGCGGGCTGTAATCACTTAGAAGTACTTCCAAATTACGCCATTTCTGTACCAAGTCAGAATCTTTAATTCGGGAGGAAATTAATGTGCGAACATTGTGCTTTTTAGCTGGATTACAAGGATAAAGCCCTTAAGATGCATGATCCCTTCTAACATATAATACATGGCAGTAGGAATAAATAAAAGTGCATTGCTATTTGAGTCAAAGCATAGAAAAGAGTTATGGCACAGTGTATATATTGAGAGGTAGCTAGACATGCATAATGCATGCGGCGACATGAAATAAATACATGTACAATATAGTTCAGCAAACCTTTCCCACAATTTCGAAGGTATATATCGTTATAGATGTGACACATTGTGTTTTTAATACTCTTCTACCTTGCTATTTTTTGGTTTACTTCCATAGCATTGCTTTGTGTATATGGTCAATTGCTAAATACTTTACATTAATTCACATGGGAAGACAATACAATTATAAAACTTCAATTTGCACTAGGTCATTCTCACTACCAAAAACAACTATCAACAATGAATACAATTTACATTATGCAGCTTGCAGATTCATCGTGCATTTGAACTGCGAAAACATGGAAACATTCATGTAATGTTAATGGAATGTTTTTTCAGATATTGAGGCCTTTTTTTAGAGGTTATCAAAGGTACATATAGTAAATAATTACCGAAACATTGATTCAAGTTGTAGCAATAGATACCACCATTTTTATGTCCTTTACAATTATATTGCAGCACAATATTGAAGGAAAGATGAGCACAATTTCTCGTATAGAGCTCCTTGGATAAGAGCCTTTTGACAGTGTAATTGTTAATACCTTCGAGATCTTCAAAAGGTGTAAAATCATTTATCGAAGGATGAAATCATTATTCTAACACGCTATTAGGGAACCGTAACAAGATTCGGAAGTCCTTATCACTTGAGTAATTCACCTGACAAGATCAGAGGTGACCTTATATACAGGCACTGGAATGTCAGCCTGTTCTTAACTTCCCACATTCCCTTTTTTTCTTATCAGAGCCTATATTTTATTGTTTTCCCAAAATTTAGAATATAACGCGACCACCACCTGTTGGGATTACAATTTGCGTTTATGTTTTTCCACTTAGAACCATAATTTCGAAAGTACCTTGTGGTAATGACGTAAATAGGATAATGAATAAGTAACAAGTACACTGAAATCGTGTTCAATTTTCTACAGCAAATCATCAGGTGCCAAAATAGATAGAAAGAAATATCCCACCTTATTTGTCTATTTCTTTCTTTCTCTATTTATATATCTATCTATTTGTTGACGGATAATTTCATCAATTAATTTTCTTTCAATACAAATATGAAACGAAGGCGATTAAAGATATTTTGATACACAATGCCCCTCCAATGTATATACGTGAAATGATTTTATACAGTCATTATATATTTTTCTACCTGTGAGGTACTTGGTTAAGGTAAAATATTATGACGGTCATCTCCGCGCCCTTCCGTTCCCGTTTACTATGCAATAATTAACGAGATAAGGGATCGTTCACTAGCCCTTGAAAATCATCAATTGGTCAATAATAGCAATTTTCATTTATGAGCGGGAATACTCTTTTCCGATGACCAAAATATATGGTACTCCTCTTCTCTTTTTCATCTCTCTTCTTCTTTTTCTTCTTCTTTCTTCGTTGCAATATAGATTCTATTGTGTTATTGTATGCATCTGTCATATAATGCTAGACGTGAGGTAGAATAATGGACCGGTCCACGTGGTGTTGTTTCATATCTACCCTGCCCTCTGCCGGCCTTTCCGACTTTGATCTCAGATGCAACGAATAGAATAGTTAATCACGCCCACTACGAGTTCAATACCCAATAAGATCCCCTAGCCTATTTGAAGGAGGGGAAAGGGAGAGTTTCCCCCTTCGAACAGATTTATCCCCCCTAATAAAAAAAAATCATTTGCAAATCAATGCACATAGAACGCACGAAAAATAAACACATTACAAACATAAGATTCCCCCCCCCCTCAAATACATCATTTTGGGCGCCCCCTTTTCAGGTCAACCACCGTAAACCGACCTTCAAGGTGGTTTCCTTACAGAACTATATGGATCACAGTAACTGGGGATGGTTTGCCCTGTCCCGTGACCTAGGGCTGGATACACCACTGATAATTTTCAAGCAGCAAAATAAACATATCACAGCAGGTACCTTATAGGAAACGTTGTTTCTTTTGCTTATTGGTAATAACATTCTGCTTCACTTCCACATTTTGACGTTCGCCGCTGTCGGTCGCCAATCTTTAATATAGCATCAAAAAATGAAATCTTTCCCGTTATTCGACTAGCGAAGGTCAACAGTCTTGTTTGTCCTTCATGCCCGCTGTAATAACAAGACTCAATATCAGAAATCTCCTAATTGGAAATGGCAGCTCTTAGATCAGAGGAATTCCCGAACAATGGAGGGTTGATCACATGCAGTTTTTTCTTGCCTCTCAGAGGTCCGTCAATTTACACGCAATCGATTCCAAAAGAGCAACACCATGCTCGTGCTGTCACTGTATGTTGACATCGTCTATTTGTCAGGTGAACATGATGAGGTGTTTGGAGATGTGAGGAGATGCGGAGAGAAAGGGAAAAGAGAGGTCGAGAGATGCCGTCACAGATTGGGGAGTGCAGGGAGCAAGGGGTGTTAGATATAAAGATATAGTTGAGAGATAGAGGAAAGGAGGGTCTAAAGTTAAAGACATTCACTTTGAAGATATTTCAAAACTTTCAGGAAAAATTATGTAATTGAGAAGAGGGAGATATATTCTCTCTGTTTTCCTTATTTCCTAAAGTTGAATATGCTCGTTATTATTATTCCCATTGTTTTCTTATTAATTGAAGCATTATGATTAATGCGCCAGCTTTCGTATTGCATTCTCGTTTGAGTGGTAGAACTAATTAGGAAATATTTCCAAAGGCCGGAAAATTCATTCAAGTCTCGAATAATATGCTTGTTATAATAACAGGTCTGTACTCAATTTGACCATCCCACCTCAAGTATTCCCCAAGTATTCGAAGACATCATTGAAAATAAAAAATGTGTATCTTATTCAATCCAAAGATTTAGAGTCAACGATTTGTCTTTTCAGACTGAATGGGCAATAATAATTGTGCAAACTATTTTTTTTCTCTCAGTTATTGCTTCTATGGCAATGACCCATGCGTTTTCTAATTTTGACGTTTAGGGGTACAAATTATTGCTCCTAGCTTTACATAATAGGCAATATCGAAAGGAAGAACTCTCAATTGTGGAAGAATGGAATATTGGATAACAGTCAACTCATCAGCCTTTCTCAAGTGCCATCCAAATCTCGCCCGGAGTCCATCGCGCGATATTTTCATTGACAATATCTATTTCCTGCTTTTTTGTACAGGAGAAACATAAACATCCTATGGCCAATTTAAGTGAAGATAGGAAACAATAGCGAGTATATTTCATTATAGGTTGGTATATTGCTCTTCATAGTGCTTTTGTTAATTAGTCGCATTTCCTGCATTATGTATGGAGCATCTTTTAAAGTAGTATAGTGTGGGTGAGAGATAGTATGCGCGTGTGTATACCTGTCCATTGTGTATGAGAGATGCGTGTGTTTGTGCGTGGGTATTTTGTTTGAACATTTTTTTCTAGATCCTGGATAATGGATAGTTTTGTAACATATGACCTCACATTTTTTGTATAAAATAAGCTATCGCACTTTAAACAAAATCTGCGTGCTGGTATGTGTCGAGTACAGACAATATCATAGAAAACATGGAAGATATTTGGCGCCTTTTCCGCGGCAAAGTAGCTTTAAAACGCTATCAAGTGGTGGATGTGCAGGTGTTCGTTGGCAGGTCGCTAAATATATTGAGCCTTTGGATGTAATACCCATCGTGGTTACAGACTTTCAGAGGAAATTGAAATTAGTCGAATATGGTTTTAGGCCATAGCGATATTATTACTCCGCTTGTAATGCAAGAAGGGGTTGCAAACGGTTAAGGTGGTCGGAGAGTTAGGCACTGAACTTCGGGTCATAATCCGCCCAGAGTATCGAATCTCCCGACCGAAAATTAAGGAACTGGCATCTATCTATCGACGCTCCTCTATTGTGCACGTGATTTGGGTATGGATCATATTATCTAAGCGCATACCTTGTATTAATTCATATCATGTCGCGGGCGAGTTGAAATAAATGAAGTAGGTTAAATAGTCCTATGACCAAGAATGATTAATTTATCAAGGAAGCAGCGCTTCAAAAGAAAAAAAATATATATATCAAGTAGAATGTAGTGGAGAAAGGGGCGAAGGGTGAAAAGAACATTTGAATGCATATTGATTCTAGGTTATAAATGTTCTTCCTAAATGTGATTCCAGAAAGGAACGCTTGTAATCTAAATAGCCATAGCTTATTTGAATTATGCTTAGCTAAGGACAAATCGCAAAGACCCATTGCACATGATAAGGATATTAACAGTATAGTTCAGTGAACAAAAAGTGCACCAACAATTCTAGTGTAGCCATTACCACCGAAATCGTCTAAATGTGAAAAAGAGCAAGTACTCTTAGAACGAGGGGTGGACAGGAAAGAGGCTCTAAGGGCATATATTGAATGCGTTGTTCAAGTGAGGGAGATGAGCAGGTGTGAAAATATCTCATATTATGTAAAGATATCTTCTGCATTCGTGGAAAAAATTAAGATCGTTGTGGGTAATGTTCTTTATGGTCATGTGAATGTAGGGCATCGTCTATCATGGGAATTTGAAGCCACCGAAAGCTATTCCAGACCAATCAAGAAGCTTTTGAAGTTTCTGACATCCTTAGCCCTGTGTGATGATAGGAAAGTAACAGTCGTCCTCCAGCCATCTTTTAAGATGTCTATAATATTCTTCACCTCCATCTCAATGAGGTGTGATGTAGGTGACAAAGTTAAATGCAACAAGACGAGTTAATAGCCTCAGTGCCTGGACAAATCCCCACCTATCCGACCGCCCCGCTCCCTTCCATATCAACGTCTGTTGTTTTTTTCTCTCATTTTCTTAATCATGTTCTTGATTGTCTGTTCTGGTTTATTTCGTGGACACGCATTCATTAGGGAATATCAATATATTGTCATCTCTATTCTCATTTTCTAACTCTGATGGTATACCTAAAAGTTCCTACGAAGTGTTTTCACAGCGACTTTCGTTTCCTTTGCGATTATTCGAACAGGTTGTCACATGAACTACCGAATGACTGTAGGACATTTCACAATTTCAAATTGAATATTTGAAACTTCAGTAAGATAAGTTTTATATCTACGAGAGAAATATGATTTGATGCTATGAGAGTATTTATTTAAAATACTATCCGCCTTTGCTTTTGTTGAGTTAAACATACAAATGTCAAATGAATTTCAAATATTTATTTGCTTTAAAAAGCGCGTACTGAGAAAAGGAGGGTATGGAAATAGTGGTTTTTTCGGTGGGATTTAAGAATAAGAAGTTATCTCATGTATCCCAGCACCCAGCACGCATATAATTATATATGTGTGTGTGCGTGTGCGTGTGTGTGGATGTGTGTGTGTGTGTGTGCTGCGCTAGTTACTTCCAGAGAATGTTGCGAGTATATATGCACACCATTCATGTGAAATATGTTTTTCAATAGATTTACTGGATGAAAGACATGTCATGAAAGAGGTTAGTCATTTTGCTGGTGCCAGTATATACTCCACATAACCTACCTGACCTTTTGTGATACCACAAATACGTCACTTTGCACACAATTCTGAATGACTTATTTTCAACATTCACATGAGCTTAGTGCTGGCACGAGGGTGGAAATCGCCTTGAATCATCCCTTTTAAAGGTTATAGAATCCGCGTCGAGCTTGGGTGTATGTGGAAGTATGTCTTGAAATTAAATTATTGATTATCAACGAGGAGGCGTCCTCACATGACAGAATTAAATCGATTTCAATAACAAGGAAGTCATATAGCTACGCAGACCTACGTTAAATAGTATATATATATATATAAATGCACTCGATGCATGACACTTGATGAGCATAACTTATGCTTTATCCTCCACAGTGTTATCTAGGACAGTGTGCTAGATAGATAGCGCTTTAAATACTGAAAATCTCTGATCAGAGTAATTGCTTTTCATTTCATTAGTTCATCTATATCTACTCCTTTTCAGGCTATATTTCCAACTCCGTCATATTTTTGTGTAGGCACTTCATACAACGCTTAGGCGTTTATTGATAAATTCTGACGACTGGAGTATTTCATAGTAGCATTATGAAAAGGGAGTGGAAGGTCTTCTGGCTTCATCTTCCTTTATCTCTTTTTCTTTTGCAGACGCTTTAAACAATTCTTAAACCCTATTGTGCCGATTACCTTGGTATTTTACCTTGATTTTCCTTTAAAAAGAATACGCATATTGTTGGAACAAATAGAATGTAAATACGGAATCAGTCATTTTGACGTCAGTTGTGTACAATGACCGAGTGCGGACATCGGTATAGCGATTTGGGAGCTAATTGTTTTCGTTTAATATCGGTCTGTTTAATATGAAAGTAATTTTTTAGCATTTATCGTAAAATTTGCTCCATTAAGTATTCACCGAATCTTCAGTTATTTGACGTGACACTCTAATGCGCAATCAGCAGAGGATGAAAAAGAAGAAGTAGAAAGATCCCCCCGAAAACTAATCATTTTGAAAGCAAATTCGAGCAATTATCTTAATTATACTTATCAAATATTGAGATAACTCACCGGTTCATACAATTTTCATTCATTTTGTTGACGTTGATTGAACTGTTTCCTATACCGAATCAATATAATTGCTATTTTTCATTGAAATACGGCTGGATAAGCGGTCCTTGGGAATGAATCAAATATCACAAATTATAGAAGGAAGTGGTTTAATTTAAAAAAAGAATTGAGACATAATTTGCGTGTAAAGAATGAATTAGGTTTTCTCTAGCAAATAAAAGTAAGCTTTTTAGAAAAATTAAAGTTCGATGGAACATTCATATTAATTTGTTCGCTCCATCACACTGCTTGATAGAGGATGGAAGAAAGCGGATTGTGAGGTTGATCTTTGCTTCCTTTTCGAAATGAGTAAGCTCGGCATAAGATGTTACTTATGGCTTAAATTGTCATTCACAATCAAATATGACATCCACAGCATGATCCTGGTTTCTACGTCAAGGAGATCGTCGGCTTAATCTGTTTTATTGAACAAAGTAGAGTCCTATCAAGGTTTCCTCTTAAGTAAATATCTTCTAAGTGTCAGATGCGCATAGTTCCGTTAAAATGACGCCGTTATGGTGTTTAGTGATGGGTTAAGCAAACCTTGCATCCCCTCCAACGCCTGTAAGAGGAAACAAGAATCTATGAGGATAAATGCACATTTTCACCGACGGCGAGGATGCGGAATTGACTTTCTATATATCGAAACCAAACACGGAGTAACATGGTGTGTCCACATTCCCGCTTTGTACATGAACCTTGTATCGGTTAGGAGTGATGCACAACCCCAATGCAATGTATCTAGTTCTGTTTTCCTGAGGTACATGAGGTGAACGGTGACCAGTGTGCAAGAAGGTAGCTCGGATTACGCGTAACATGACAGTATGAAGACTGCTAAACTCCCACCTTTTTGGAACCGCCTTGGCGTCAAGCGACGGTTCATGTTTTGCAATGGAAACAGATACCTGCCTTGGGACGCAAGAGGCAACAGAAGGGAAAAGGTGTTCGGAGGGGCACCATTATAATAGCAAAAGCGGAATATTCTCTTTAGCTCTATCAAGTCACGAACTTGAAAGTAATAAACGTGATGATGGCAGGGAATTATCAAGAAACCGTTTAATTAGATAACGTCCGTGGATAAACATGATTGTTATTAGAATGAAAATGAGTATGAAAAGGGAGAGGGGTATTAAGTGAAAAAAAACTTTGCTTGAATCCAGAAGAAAAAAATATACATATTGGGCGATAAATTTTCATAATTTGTATTCAAAGGCATATCATTCTGATTGAATAACTCTAAGTTAAGTGCTTAGCATGTTTACTAAGATATTTAAAGATAAACTAATAGTAATACATACAAATTAAGTTAGAAAGATGCACACAAAAAAAATCAAATATTTGGATGCTCTAATATCGATTTTGATAGTTTTATGTCTTGTACAATCAACAAAAATAATGTTCAATCATTCACTGCACTAAATTTAGCAATAGTGTGCAAAATGATATGCGATATGAAGGTAAGCCTATTAGTGGGTTAATGTATGCCCTTTCCTTCTAGTCATCCTTTTTTTCAGGACTGGCAATGTAATGACATATTGTACCATGGTATTCTCAAGAATGTCTAACAAATGAGGATGATATAATGCCTCTCTTCTCTCTCCGAACATGAAAAGTGCGTAAGCATATCTCATGGGGGTTTTATCGTTGAGGATCGTTAGATGTAAAAGTATGGCCTCAAGATCGAATTATTATATAAGGAATTTCACAGATGATGCTGTATTCATTGAAGTAAAGGAGAAGGTTCTATACTCCATCTTATAACCTCCGATGGCCTTTTTTAATTCGATTTTTTTTTTAATGATGCGAGTTTTGTTAATTCCTTTTAATGTCGGCAATTAGTTTACCACCCCTCTTTTTAATACATGTACTTAACATCTTCATGGCACGCTATTTCCGTTTCCATTTCCTTTCTTAAATCTCTCTCTCTCTCTCACTATCTTTCTATTTTATTATCTCTATCTCTCTCTGTCAGGGTCTCTCTTCTTTCTCTCATTCCTTTTTTTTTCTATTTCGATCTCTCTTAAATACATCAAGTTTGTAATTCAACTTAAATCAACTCTAAAGGCTTCGGTTATGGATTTTATTTTTCTTCTTCAATAAATATGGTAGAACATTGAATGGAAAACCTACAATGTAGAGTACCAAATTTTAGGGCGTGGAGGAAGGCAAATATGACGTAGGATTTTGCTTCATCTGACGTGGCGGGTTACACGTTTCCTGAATCTCTATGTTCTCATTTTGTTCCCTTTATTTAACTCTTTATATGCCGCACAAATAAACTTCCTGCGCCTTGTTGGGATAATAATAATAATAATAATATTCCGCTTTTATATAGCTTTACTACATCCACAATATCTCTAAGCGCTTTACTATTACCCCGGTTATTGGATTCAGTGCTTGCCCGCACACACTGTGTGCGCAATCTCCACTCCCTGGGGAGCATTCCAGCCAGGCGTCACTTGACGCTCAAAGACTGTTTGACCAACAATGACGGTCGCATCCTACCGGGTACCCATTTAACACCTGGGTGGAGAGTAGCAAGTGCCGGTTAATATATTGCCAAAGGATATTAGTGCCGTGTCGGGATTTGAACCCTCGACCTTCGCATCTCCAGTCAAGCGCCTTAAACCACTCGGCCACGACACTCCAGATAGATACACAACAGGCTTCAATATTTGTTAACTCTTTCCAGCGAAAGATTAATCTATGCCAGTGTTATTCAATCCATTTAAGATATACCTTCATGTTCGAACAATGTGAAATCAGACCTAATGACCAATGAAACCAAAAGCGGAGAAAACGAGTATACAATGCTATATCCTTTCACGATAATGCAACACGCTTGTTTGTGAGCATGCGCACTGTGATTTACGGAGGAAATTTGAATCAAACTGCTGGAATCAAGTCTGTATGACATCTTACGCAGAGAGGAACAAACAAGATATTTCAACTATTATAATCGATGATGGTTGATGAATATAATGAGCTGAAATATTTTAAGTAGCAATTATTTTTTTCTTGACTTCTGATTAATCCCTTTTTCCTGCAGAGATGCAAGGAAGATCCTTGCAAGCTGTTGTAAGACTTCTGTTAGTTCTATTTAGTCATCGTTGTTTCTAATTTGTTGGTATCAAAATCTCACTGTGTGACATTGTATTCATAATGGGATAGTAATACCAAAGGCTTCCAGAATATCTGATTCCAGTGCAAGATTAATCTATACCGGTGATAATAGCGGAGTCATGGAGCTTATCAAGGCCGGCAATGTGTCATTTTGCAAAGCTATCGTGTTGCACAAACCAATCCCTCTGTCAATTGGTGTCTATAAATTTGTGGAAAAGTGCGCTTGTGGCAAAAGTGCAACCGTACAGAGAGTCGAAGAAGGCAAACGAAGGGATAAATCACTTGACATAGGCATTCGCAAAACGGAAAAGAAAGAAACGCTGATTTTTTAATAATTATCATTCCTACAGGAATCTTTGTTTTCATAATTCAGTTCATGAAACCCTGACACAGTTTTACACATCCAGAGGAATGTAGGAAAGCATTTGGTCATATTCATTAACAAACGGTAACAAATCGCATGTGGTCGACACCCACTAAAATCTACGACATCAAATGAATTGAAGAGGAGAGACAAAAAATTCGTGATTCACACAAAATGTTTATATAACTGTATGATAGGATAAAAGCTGATGATATGAAATGAATATATACATATATATATATCAATCCAGAGGAGGGGAGGGTTCGGAAAGAAAAATGGAAACCACATTAGGGTGATATCACTGATGTTACAAGAGCGAAAGACGCTGCAGCGTCAACAAATTCCCGAAGGTGAAAGCATTATTGCTGAGGGGAAAAGCAGACAATTGAAACGTAATCTGGTAATGAAACTGGTTTTTTGAAGAAAAGTGCCTTGTTGTATTCTTGATAGTTGATGACGTTGGAGTAGGAATCTTGTCCTTGGAAATACAGAAATATCAGGGGTGTCGATTTGTATCCGTGGTTGGGGGGATGATAGGTGCCAAAATATTTTCGGCAATGGATCAAAGCAACCAAGAGGTAGAAGCGTGTGGCAGGTTGCACCCTCCCTTCCAAGTTATTAACTTTTTCAAGTCACCCTCAATAAAGATAACATTTCAGAGAATATAAGAGTGGTAATAAAATTAATAACATGCTAAATGTTAGTCCTGACTCTTGCCTGCAGTGTAGGCCTACCAGACTGATATCATCTATTTTTAAACGAAATTTAGACATTACCAAAAAAAATCCAATGGTGAGGGATATCAACTTGTGAAAGTATTATGTTACCAGTGGGCAAATGCATTAATAAGCAACCAGGAAAGGTTCATGTAGACAGAAAATTCTTTATTTCCTGGTGATAGAAACATACATTTTATGAATATTGATGTCTCCAAACAACATTCATCGTGAAAACCCATTCCAATATTCTGTGTAAGGAGATCTCAAAAAACATAGTTCTCATTAGTAAATGAAAAACATATTGCTTTTGGTTCTTCATTTGACTCTCTTCCTTCTTTAATTAAACCAACTGAATCCTCTCTGCGGGAAACTCAATTCAATGAAACAGAATATCACTGATGCAAAATTTGGTTCTCAAAATGACAGAAAATTTCCACTCCTGATCTCATACAAACTGTCTGTTTCTTAAAAACATAATATAAAACTTACGTTCCAACTACCAAACAACAAACTTCCATTATCTCCTTCTTCACCCAGATATACTTATCATACCAGATACGCTCTAAAATATAAGCATAATATTCCCTAAGGCCCTGACCAGAGCACTATTTTTTTCTCAAAAACTATAACCAGTCTTAGAAGGTGCATTATTATTGGAAGGGTGTTATAAACAAAACTTCAAACTTAATAACATTCTAACCTTCAAAAACACCTTAACTATCTTATGCCTGTTACGTTTGAATACAATACATAGGCCTACATCAGCTTTTCAATAAAAAAAAATAAGTTGTGACATAATAATCTTTCTCCAAAATATCGAACTGGAGTATTCTGTTGTATTGCTTGTTTATGTACATACAAAGAGCTTATTTTCAAGAGGCACTAGA
Organism: Mesocentrotus franciscanus; assembly: GCA_037976565.1. Lineage (NCBI taxonomy): Eukaryota > Metazoa > Echinodermata > Echinoidea > Camarodonta > Strongylocentrotidae > Mesocentrotus > Mesocentrotus franciscanus. Next base: position 15,253,022 of record CP137682.1, on the reverse strand, counting down.
TCCATGTGTGTAACTTAAGAAATAACTCTTTGTTTACCCGATTTTGTTCAGGTGTCTATGGAAAATTGTTATTAAAAGAAACATGTGTTCATAATTTCTCTCGTAATTTAGGTTAATAATTTTGTTCAAGGTAAATAGAGGAAAATGTATATCATTATCTCCATTTGCTATCAAAAGATTTTGCTCCTTTCGGAAAATAGCTCTTCAAATGTTTTACATGTAGAGATATAAATAAACAAAGAAATGGATGAATTCAATAAAACAAAATAGATACTGAGTATGAATCAGGGAACAAACTGAAAGTTTCGTTTCCTACATGCTGCCATTTGGACAAAACCGTCTTTCTCTTCAGCTTATTTCTCACTTCTTTTCCATCCACTCAACTAATTCCTTAACATGCTTTAACCTCATACCTACCATCACCCATGCCTAAGTTTTTTAGGGAGGGGGATCCCGTAAAGTAATTTTGACATTGTAAGAAATAAACATGAGCAATATTTCATTGTAGGTTACTTTAAAGTCCACCTCTTTTTTCATCGCCCATTCACATCAGTTCCCTGAAGGAAATGCTGGAATATATGTCCCTCTTTCTCTTGTCTTTCTTCCTTTTCTCTTCCCCCTTCCTTTTTTCTTCTGCCCGTTTCTTCCCCTTTTCCCTTTTTCCCAGGTAGCAAGCCCATCTGGGGTCCAAATGGGGATGATCTGGGTCACTTATGCCATCTGGGCTATTAAATAGAATAGAATAGAATAGAATTTATTGACTCATTCGACCCCCTTCTGGGGTATGAGAGTACAACACATTTACATGTCATGATAATGATACATAATAAAGAATACAAACATAGCTTAATAATACAAAAATACAGAATACAACAAAACAACATCATAAAAGTATAACGATAAATAAGAATGATCTAAACCTAGCCTATGCTAAACATAAATACAATATTATACAATATGGCAAGCATACATGAAAAGTGGAGAATACCACATGAACAATATAAATACAAACATGGAGAGAAAAAGAAGAAAAAACAAAAACATTATTGTCCTAACTATATAAGAAATTATAAGTTTCATTTTTGTACATGTAAGTGAGATGTGATTGGATTGTTAAGATTTATGCAGACTAACAAGATACGGCATAATTGTCCATAGGACAAACAAAAACATAATGGAATATAATGTAATAAGACAAACAAACAAAAAAGTATACTAACAAAAAAATAAATAAATAAATAAACAAAAGAACAAACAAACCATCAAAACTATACTTGACCTAAAGAAAGACTGTACTACAGATCAAGAATTGTTGGTTGCTTAATTAACCTACCACTTCGAGTTGTAACATTTCTTTTTATGGGTGACATATGATTGGATTGTTCAGATTTACATGTATATAGACCAGCAAAATATGACATTATTATCCTTAAGAAGAGTACTAATTTCTTCAGCTGTCTTATACCGGAATATAAAAATAAATTAAACATGTGTAATGTGCAAGGGCGTTTAACTATTACTTTACGACCTAAATATAACTCTCTTTCCTTTCTGAAAAAGGGCATACAAAAATGTAATGGAATTCATCACCAGACTCATGCATATCACAACATGGGCATTCAATACTAATTTCATTAAAAGCTTCTTTGAATCTGTTATTATTAATTGGTAAACGGTGCGACCTACATCTAAAACGGCTCAATGTTATTCTATCTTTTTTACTCAGCAAAACTAAATACCTTTCAAAGAGACAATCATTTTTAAAGATCCTATAATTTAGGCACACACTGTTTGACCAAATTGTTGCCATCACATCTTGTTTTGAAATATCGTTTAATCTCAACTTCAGAGTGCTCAATATCCAACTATTGCTAAATCCTTCCCTTGCTTTAGCCATACAATACCAAGACCAGCATGATTCAATATTTTTTCAATACAAGATAACCACTTGAAAGAAGTAGACATATCTACATTCTGACTAATTAACCTTTGCAACAAATAGAATTTGACTGAATATTTAGAGGAGAACCTTTCACTATTCTTAACCAGAAACTAACCATTCGATGTTTGATACTGTTAGCTAGCCATGCCCTCCCAGTTTCTCCATATATCATACAATCTGGTGTAAATTTATTTACACATAATGCTGACCTGAGAAATTTTCTATGAAATATTTCAATTTGACTCAGATCTTCATATCCCCACACTTCGCATCCATAAATGAGTATTGGTAATACAAGTTGGTCAAACAATTCACATTGAATATCCAGTGGTAGTTTGAGTCTTTGAACCTTTAATGACATAGAGAAGAGGGCTTTCCTGGCCTGTGATACCTGTTTTGAAATAGCCTTTTTAAAACTTCCATTATAATTAACCTGAACCCCAAGATATACAAAATCATCCACAACATCAATTTCATCTTCTCCAAATCTGAAAACTGGAAATTTACGTACTTTGCCTCTTGAAAATATAAGTACTTTAGTTTTCATAGCATTAACACTTAACTTCCAAATTTTACAATATTGAGACAAGGCATTCAAAGCCACTTGCAATTCCTCTGCTGTGTCAGCCAAAATTAGGGTGTCATCTGCGTACAACAATGTGTATAATTGTATAAAAAGATCTCTGTTTACTTCTTTATCTAAAATGTCTGCACATACATTTTCAACTAAAAATTTGAGACCGTTAAAGTGTTTACTCAGGAAATCCTCGAAATCATTAAGATATATTGCAAAGAGCAGTGGTGATAAATTTTCACCCTGTCTAACACCAACATCACATTGAAAAGCCTCAGACATTTGACCATCTACTACCACACATGATTTTGCTTGAGAATACATATTCTTAATAACTGTGAACACCTTACCATCCACCCCTGACCTCAATAGTTTGTGCCAGAGTGAAACCCTATCAACCATATCAAAAGCTTTTCTATAATCTATAAAAGCGCAGTAAATTCTCCTCCGTTTAGACAAGTAAATGTCAAGCAGGGATTTCAAAACAAAAATGTGGTCTGTTGTAGAATAGCCAGCACGAAAGCCAGCCTGTTCTTCTCCAAGCTTGCATTCATTTTCGAAATAAATAGTTATCCTATAATTCAAAATAGAAGTAAACAATTTTCCCAAACAGCTCAAAAGTGTTATCCCACGATAGTTATCTGGGTCTGTATCCTTACCTCTATTTTTGAAAATAGGGACTATACTACCTAGACACCAGTCTTTTGGTACTAGACCACTCTCCAGTATTACATTAAAATAAGCAGTAATACAACCAATTACAGCTGCTGAACAATTTTTCAAAAACTCATTTCTAACAAAATCTACACCACATGCCTTGTTATTCTTTAGTTTCTGGATAATCTTTATAACTTCATCAACCGAGATAGGGGCATTCAGCTCATCATTGCCCATTGACTGGTCAAAATCCACATGTGTTTCAGATGCTGCACATTGAACATTATTCAAATATTTTCCAATATTCTTGTGGACTATCCTTCTTAAGTATATGAAGATTGTCGTGTAAGAGCCTACTGTACGCCTTTTCCTTTCTACGCAGCAATTTCCTATAATCTTTTGCAACAGCATTAATTTCAGCCATCTTTTGTTCTTTATCACTCAAAGCTAGACCTTTGCACTTTCGTTTAATTCTATTTTTTAAATTGAAATAACTTGATCTGGCATGCTGACACTCTGTGTCAAACCATGATTTCTCCTCCACAATAATTTTCCTTGAATGAATTTTCTTACAGACTTTATCCTCACATATACCAACTTCCTTTGCCGTCTTCAAAAATGAATTTGCTAATGCAATACTAAAATTATCCACATTGTCTTGTGTCGATGACTTCTCAACCATTTCCAATGCATTCATCAGTACTGGAATACTTTGATCAAGCTTCAACTTAAATTCAGATGCCTTCACTTTAGAACACTTAAATGAAGTGTATTTCACTTTCTCGGAAGCATCAACCCTATTTTCAATTTTCCTCAATTCAACACCTTCATTTATATGAATCAATTTATTTGAAAATTTCAGATTCAATGGACAGTGTACATCTGAAACACACTTATCAAAAATGTCAACCTCAAAATGAGTAATATATTGAAATAAACTAACAGATGCAATGACATAATCAACCACACTTTTCCCTCCATTTTTATTATAACATGTGAAGCTACCAACACCCTTATCACTACCAAATCTCCCATTCACTATCTTCAAGTCAAAACTCTGACAAATGCCAATAAGCTGTCTACCATTATTATTTATAGAAGAATCCATATTATGCCTCCTAGTATCATATCCATCATCAGTAAGTGAACTCTTAAAATCAACATTATCATTAGAAGAAGAATAACCTGAAAATTCAGAAATAACATTATCAATTACCATAAAGTCATCAAGTAACCCAGTCCTTGAATTAAAGTCTCCTACTAGGCTGAAGGGCACATTATAGGTGCTTTTCAAATATAATAGGTCCTGATAAAGGTGATCAAAAACATCATTACTATGATAAACTGACCCTTCACACGGCAAATAAACTGCTCCTAATATAAACTCAAACCCTAAACAAAAGTCATCAAAATGAATCCACATAATAGATTCTGATGTAGTGCCCAATATTCTAGAGGTATGAGATGAAATATCTTTTTGAATGAGAATACAAATGCCATGAATACCACCATGTCTACCCACACCATTCTTTTCCAAAATATAGCTTTGATAATTGTTGAAGTAAGAATGAGAAAAATCAGGCCTATCAGTTTTAGTTTCAAGAAGACAAATTACTGAATAGTCTCTCAACATTAAATCAATGACTCCTGCTTCTAATTTGCTCTGAATCCCATTGACATTAATGCTGCATATGGACAAGGTCTTGTCTAGAAGAGGGCCGGAAATGTCCTAGAAGTCCAAAAACAGCCGAGAATTCTTCAGTTGATCCTCGCTCCAGCCTAGCAACCGAAAGAGGTCATCAGGGGAACTGATTGAATATTTCCGTCCATCAGGGCCATCCCGCTTGAGAATGCAGATTACCCTCCCGTCAGTGATCCATGCCTTCAACACTCCTGGGTCATCCTTTACAGCTTTCAGAAGCTTTGCACGCCCGGGAGCTAGATGCTCCCGACCATCACCTTGTCGTACTTCGACCCTTGAAGCTTCCTCTTACTCTTAAGCAAGCGAACTCGATCATCGTGACGAACAAACCGCGCCAGGATTGGGCGAGGTTTCCCAGCCTGAGGCCGACCAACACGATGGCTAGTGCTGATATCGGCCTTCTCAATCTTGACACCCGCCTCGGCAGCAACATCGACTAGGATTTGGGACGGGGATTCTTCTGGCATTTCCGGAACACCCCTGATGATAATATTATCCCTCCTCAACTCCTGTTCTATGTCCACCAGCCTATTATCATGCCGCTGCATCACCCCCTCAACGCTGGAGCGACACTGCCTCCATTCTGCAGCTGAGTATTAATGTTGGTCACCATTGGCAGCAACGCAGCTACCACTGCCTTCACGACATCACCTATAAGTTCGCGATCCTTGTGCTTCCGATCTAAATGATCCAAGGCACTTTCAACAATGCCATCTAGAGTTGTGTCAAATGAAATTTCGTCATCCACCTGCAATGCAGAAAATGTATTGCCGGCTGCCATGATGTAAATGTGAACAGATATTTCAACAGAGTCACAACACAGAAATCAGTGTATGGGGCACTACAAATGACTATACTCTATAGCTGGCTGCACGGCACAAAATGGATAACAATCCAAGGTTCTAATCATAAATAAACTCCAGACATCTAAATTTCGAAGAGAGAATATAGTTCCTAGAACTACAGGTAGTTGAAATCAGAGTGAAAATCTCACCAATATATACAAAAAGCAGACATAATTTCAGATCAATTCAGAGCATCTCCTCCCATGCTGCTGCTGCTCTCTGCTGCTGCTCTCTGCTCTAAATGGAACCCATGGGTTCCCACTCTCCCACTCTCTACTTCTTTTTTGCACTTTTGCGCTTCGCGCTTAACATTTAGCTCGTTGCTTTTTAACGCTGCGGCTTTGCATTTGCCGCACTGCATTTCTATAATGCTGTTGATTGAATAAATTGAATAAATTCATCAATTCCTGATGAAGCCGTATGAGCGAGAATTCAATTTATTCTTATCTCATATATGGTTGTCTCATTTACTTCGTTTTCTATATATATATGTATGTAATATGAAAATGAGATAGCAAAATGTGTATATTGATTGTCATCTTGCGAGTAATAACCATTAACTACTCTCATCGGGCTCTCATCATTAATTTTCTCTTCATTTTTTTTTGATAGTGAATTATGGGGGGGGGGATGATTGTACAGGCCATCCCCCACCTGAAATATTTGGGGGATATATCCCCATCCCCGGGATCGACACCCATGAGAAATATCCAGAAAAATATTCCTTCCTACTTCAGACTTGGCACAACAGTTTCGGTACGATCATGACATAACGTTTTTTATCAAGAATAGGAAAAATTTTAATCCATCGGCCCTGGGACCAGGCTAGAGCAGAGTTCATGTTGTACTCGTCTTGTAGATCGCAAAAATGTATGAGTGGTAATACAATGATCGAGCCGGTTCTCCTTTGAGAGAATGGCGCAATGCAAAGAGTAGACAGCTTAGGCTGTACTTTAATCATCAAGAAGTAATACTTTTCTAATATCAAGAAATAATAAGCCATATTTTTTTTCTTCAGGTTCATATGCGAAATCCGAAATGTTCCCCCATCCGCACCCCATAACCTTGAAGGGTAATTTAATTAATCTTCTGTCACAAGGTTCCATCAAGGCGAAACACCCGTTGGAATTTCAACAAGCCATAGTGAATTCGGGATCGGCCTAAGCTACGCCATGTTCACAATTTATCGCCGATTCTGACGGGTTTATTAGCAGTCAATCATTCTAATAGCTCATCTGAAATACCCAGTACCTCCGTCCGTGACAGTTTTGCTGTCGTTGTTCTTGTTATATTTTCCGCTGGATATTTTGCGCTTGGGTGATATAGGTATATTAATGACATTCTGCAACAGAGTGTATCGGGGCGACGCACTAACGGCCACCACACATCCTCTTTGGTTTGCCGCCAAAAGTGCAAAGACAATATCGTCACACCCATTTGCAAGTTTCTGGTGTTAAATTGATACATTTGGGGGACGTAGTTCCCTTATGAAGGCCGACCATCGGATGATGGTTGTCCGTAAATAAGGTCAATTTGTATATGATCTGGGAATGGACAGGTGGGAAGATAAGAAGAGGATGCAGGCGTGTTTACCAATAAGTCCATGCCCTAGGGGAAGGGGGGGGGCACATCATACAAGTTACAGGAGCTTTGTAGGCCCCTAATCGGCTGCTTATGATGAACATTAATCACAGTTTCCGATGTCGTTGTTCTTTACACAAAATACTAGAACAATACCCTCGGTCAAAAGCTCATGCATTACAGTCATGTTTTCAATATTCCGAAATATTCTACGCATATCCTTTTTAACGAATAAGAGTCACGTAAAAGACTTAAATGTTACGTATCAAATTTAGAAGAAACAAAATGGAAACGATGAACTTGATCTACCTAACAAATATTGACAGGGCAAATGAAAACTCATAATATTGAACACACTTTTGGAAAACCTATTGTATCTTGCAGCCTGAAATTAATCACATCATGTGAACATATGGGTTATAGTTGTAACAAAACCCCTTAGCCAATGTTAGCAATCAAACCTATTAACAATTGAATAGATACAATTGCTCTCCTAAGAGTGGAATTAATTGTCTGGAGTAAACCTCGAGGAAAGGTACTCCATATGCTTATGATCCCTTTTCTATATATCTTAAGGGCACAATTTGTAGAAGAAGCTACCACTTTGTATTTAACTATTCAGGAATCTCATGCTGTTTTCTGACTCCAAGTTCTCCCTAGCCAAAATTCTTAGAAATGTGTTTGCTTCATTTCTATCTTGATATCAGTCTTGGCTTGTTCTTAAGACATTTATGTACACATGTTATCTTATCCTGTGAACACGTCGGTCAATGATGTTTTTAGGAATGATATTCAGCAATTTCGCTTCATTTTATGCATCCATACGAAGAATCTTGCCGAAGAGTCTCGTCATTTTCAAAGATAAAAGAACCAGGATGTTGCTATGATAATGCTGAGTTCTGATAATATGTAGGAGAGATTTGTTTTCACATAATCAAAAGTAATATGTATTAAGTGCTTAATCTTCAAGTCAAATACATTTAAAAAAAAAATAGGAAAAGGATTTTAGGAAAAGCCGCCCCCTTTCCTATCCAGAGATTAAAGAAACAAAAATCGAAAGACAAGACAGACAGAGAGAAAACAAATAAAAAGAGAAAAGGAACAAGAAAATAGGACGCCTGGACCACCTCCTTCACCTTCTGCTAATCACTAGCCTCGTTAAACCGCATGTCATTTTATGAGTAAGACCCCCCTCTCTCTCCACCGTTCCAGTGCCCCTTCAGTGGGTGAACTTACGCTACGCCAATGGGGGTCTTGTCCCTCATGTGGATATATTTGTTGACGCATTACATTGTGGGATGGTATCATTTTTTCCGAAAAGGCATTACAACTTTGTCCTGAAATACATGTACGATGTCCAACAGAAAATTCAGATTATCCAAAAAGACTAAACCCCCACGTGCATATCATTTTACTCTATCCGAAAAGATTACACGAAAAATAAATGTGTTAAAATATTATAGTTTATAATTCTTTCATATATGTCATTTTCTTACTTTTTTGTTGCTTTCTGCCATATTTCTCATATTACTTTGATCAACCTAGTGGATGGAAGCAACGTATTTCTTTCTTGCGGGGCATACGTGCTATACTATCAGATAGAAAAACGTGTTCGATTATTTCGCACCATAACGTGATTTTATTAGGCGATTGGTCAGCAATTTGCTCCATAAACTCAATAAGATGGAAAGATAACTCCATAAAAAAAAGTTGTGCGCGGGCATGCGTAAGCAAGGTATGGTTGTGGACAAAAGTAGTATGACAAGCTTCGCGGTGGGCTCCCTTACACAAACGAACACCCAGTCAACCACTCACACACGTATTCATACACACCCACAGCCTCACACACAATTGCCCGCGCGCACATCCGAGTGTGTTACCTTATCGACTGATACACCTACTGGTTTCAGTGATGTATAAGTATTTATCAGACAACGATTGTAATAAAATTGGCAAACGAAGGGCATTTAATCTGTTTTCAAGTGTCCCTTCAGCCATGTTGGCTCTTTTAGGGCACACAATCACGACGCTGACCACAGCATCGTCGATAAAATCTAACTCTTTTTACTCGTTGATGCTCTGATATCTGCTTTTTTTTCTCCAACAGACTTGAGGTGGATCGATTGCCTTCCCTTTTAATTTCCTTTGCATCTCGTATTTTCAACGCATCCACCCTCCTTTTTGCTCTATTTTCGTTCAGAATTTGAAATATATCAACTTTGTGTCTTTCCATTGTTAAATTAATCTACACTGTTCCTGTATGGTTTTGTGCATTGTCGCATTTTGATTAGATCTTTTCATTTGTATTTAAAGTGTGCATGTCCGATTTGTCAAACTGATCATGATCTAATTTCAGTTACGATATTACGATTGAGTTTGATATGTAAAATCAAGAATTTGATCTGACATTAGGTTTCATGTTTATTCGATAAAGCGGATGTTTTTAATTGTTATGTTGATCTCCTCTAACCATGATAACAAATAGCGCAAATATAGTTGCGACAATTTTTAAGTGGTTCATACCACAAGCTACTTTGCTCATTGCAATACTTGATTTAAAAGAAACAAACATAAGCTTCATTAGATGAATTTCCAAGTTAATGTTGTCTTTATGATCCATATTATAACCACTTATCAACATGTCTTCTGGACGTGAGCAAAACTTCTCCTCCATTTATGACAATGACCCTTGTCGCAAATATTTAAGCTTGTAAGCAAGCTTTATTTGCACTCCTATTCATGTATTTGATTTTTAAGGAACGTTGAAATGAAGTCGGTTTCTTTTTAACGAGAAAAGGGTCAAACGGTTGGATAAAACTTTCTTAAATGATTATGTAGAAAAATTAAAAACAAAAGCCTAAACAAACGTTCCTGTCACTAAAGTAAAATTCGTTCGTTGAATATTATTATGCATTGTGTATCAGATCTCTTTATCCGATACATCACAATTCCATATCAATGAACTTTTTGCTGCCCCCTTTCTCTCTCTCTCTCTCTCTCTCTCCCTCCTTCCCCCTCTCTCTATCTCTCTCTGTCTCTGTCTCTGTCTCTTCGTCTTTGTGATCACTACTACTATTTCGTTTGGACTAGGAAAATGGCCATGGCAAGAACTGCTATGTCTCCTTAAAGCGATGTGTAGTTCCTTAAAACGACGGTTACCTTACTTGAAAAGAACAGGCCTGGACATTTTATGTAGTGGATTCGCTATCTACGTATTATTTTAAATACCTCTTTCCTCTTCAAAAAATAAATCTATCGTCTATTTGTCCACCTTCGTAATGTCTTCCAAAACACTCGCCATTCAAGTTCTCCCTGTCTCATCCACTGCACCACTGACTGCATGCATCTCTTAGGGTGCACAATCATGTAACTGCGGCGTGCTCAGCGGTTTTCCCTTCCTTCTGCGGTCGGCAGGTGAAGTACTAGAAGTACTTGTTGACATGCATCGAATACTCCCTTTCCATTCACCATATCCAATGAAGCTCCTCAAGGAGATATGGATATACTACTTAGAGTTATGAAGCAGTGTCACAGTACTATCCAACTCGTCTATCTGTACCTTGGTACACTGTCTTCGCTAGCTGTTCGTCTGCCTTTGAAGCGCTTCTTGGCTAACACTCGTAATAGGAGACGTCTATTTTTGGATGCTTCGAGGAAAGAAAACCGTTCTCATTTTAGTAACAACAAAAAATAATGAAAATAAGAAAAAATAAATAATGCCATCTCATTTCCAAGCTTGAAAAGAATACAATATCATTTCCAGGGTCTAGGATGATGTCTTGGAGAGTGGAAACTGTCTGTATAAGATACGCCTTATAGATAAGAGTGAGTAGACTGTCTTGTGAATTGGTATTGACCTTGTGCAAAATGTTTCCTTCATTCTCTCTCTCTCTCTCCCCCTCTCTCTCGTTGGCAATCTTTAGTTTGCAAATTCTGACCCACGCACTCTATGCGGAATGTACTAGAGTTCCTAAAAGAAATACGTGTACGTTTATGTGATAAAGTAATTAAATATTAAGGCGGAACATATTATGCTCACGGAATGTTGCTTACAGCATGTACAGAAAATGTATTCCGACATGTTTTCTAACGAGGTCATTCTACCAAAAGTAAAAAATTTCATCTGAGCGTAAAACTCAATCTATCGCATTTTAGCTGTGCTACTTAATCGCACATCATGACATTATGCATGGCAGCACTATTCATCACTTTCAGTTATTGCGGCGAAACACATTGTGCATATCATCCTTTAGAACTGATAGTGTACTTTTTGCAAGAACTATAACCTTGCTGGTCTCATCATCTTACAGACGTAAGACATGATAAAAATGTCATCCCTAATCATTCCCGTAAGGAGCTATTGGTCGTCTTTTAAAGTACAAATCACTTCAGTATAGTTCAGTATTCAGTGCATTGTTGAGAAATCGCCAAACGCTCAAGTACATGAGCAAGTATGATCAAGGATATTGTCTTGTTCTCCGATCATATTTGCTCAGAAATTAAGCCCATGGTACGCTTGCAAATACGGTCATCAAAATCCCACCCCATCCCTTTTCTTCCAAGCACTGCCAAGTGTGTAAGACACCCAAACACTTATGCTTCGTGAACCCATTTCAAAACGGTATTTTTTTGTTTTTTACTGGATACATACATTTCCTCGCAGGGTACATCCCTTTTATTGTACATCTCTCAATGATATGTATTTGTAACTGCCTTCTAAATACACTTTGACTGGATGGCCTGCAGAAATGGATCATCGCTGAAAAATATGATTAAAGGAGGGAGCAAATGGTGCTGCTATGTACTAATATTCGATACTTCTGGCTATTGTCTTGGATTGCTCTTGTATGAGAGAGTGGAGCACACGTAGGAAAAAGTCACAAAAGAATGAAAGTACCTCGCGAAATTGAGGTTGACGTCATTATACCAGTCGTAGAAAAGATGCGATGATATCAGTTTGGTGTTGATCTTGGATAACTGAATGTCTTCAAAAGACGTGAGCCCCGATCTTTTAAAAGCTTGATATACGTCATCTCTAAAGAATGCTGACACCCCAAAATGAGAAACAAAATTACGTATATACAAGAATAAGGTTAACAAGTAGTAGTTAAATAGAGGTGGGTAGGCTTGGGTAGGCTCAAGCCGCCCCTAATTTCTTGACGCCGTCCCCCGCCCCCCAAAAAATATATATATATTTACATGTCTATATAATTTGTAAAAAAAAATGCGGCGCACATGTAGGAAATGAATAAAATAACCCTTAGCCCACAGCCCCCCCCCCCCTCCCTTAATAGGAATATTAATCTATAACCGCTCCTGGGGTGAAACTGCATGCATTGAGTATATCATTATCTAATTTAAATGTATACCTAGTTATAATTTTTTCTCGTAGTTAGCATTACCTCATGAGGATAGAGCTTCGTGTAATGATACTACTAGAAAGTCAAATTTTACATCCATCGCCATTATAGTACCACATTATCTTCTGATTCCCTCTAAGGTTACCATTCATCTTTCTTCTGCATTGTCTTCTATTCCAAGGCCACACGCTTCGCAAGGGCAATTCAATCGTCCTCCTACTCAATATCTCACTATTTGTATTGAACAGATAAAAGAGCGCCACGATAATGTGACGATAGGGGATCCAATTTCTTGCTGTAATATTGTGACCCATCACTGTATAGAAAATTGGGTCAATCTGGAAGAGATATAGAATTATGAGAAAATGACATATCAAATTCAAAAGCGCCAAGAAATGTGATCCTGAGGAGAATGCCTTGCGAGATACAAGTCTCTCTCTCTCCCCCTTCTCTATCTCTCTCTCTCTCTCTCTCTCTCTCTCTCTCAATCTCTCTATTCCATTCTTTTACTTCTCTCTTTGGAAGCATGGGAAAATATGATTATAGTCGTGATGAATTACAGAATTTTCAAATCGAAATTAAAATAAAGTATTGAAGAGGGACGGGCGGTGGAAATCAATTATGTTATCATCAGTAGCTTGAAATCACGACAAAACCAGCGTAGTATGGCGGCGCTCTGCAGTACTGAAAACGTACGATGTGAGACTGGCATAGGTGGTAATGTGTAAGAACAGCACCTTTTTGGTGGAGTAACGGTCGATTCAGGCAGTTGTCATGATTAATCATACCATTTTCGACGGGTCAAGTTAAAGTAGTGCATTATCATGTCATATGTCATTTATGTTGGCGGCACTAGAGCTGTCATATTGCTACTCAAATAATCAATTGCAGTGCGCATTTGTGATGCGATTGGTTTGCGTGGGAGAGTTTTGTGGGTACGCATTGCAACAACTCAAAAATTAATTACAACGGTAATAACACATTACCTTTGACTCGTAGTAATGATGATAAAAATGAAAGTATTAGTAATATTTAATCATTGTAATTATTATTGTTGGAATTACTACCATTGTTATCATTAACATGATCATCATTCTCCTCATTATTATGACTATAGTTATTTAACATTATATTTCAATAACATGGGCAATAATATGAGTGATTATAATAAAGATAATAACCACTAATCACTTGAAATGAAACTGGTAATGATAACGAGGAAGTACAATGATTTCTGTTCGCAAGTGCATGTTATATTATACTGATGAAAGAACCTCGGAATGTTCCAAAATTGCTTGAAAATAGAATACACAATACACATATAAAAGGAACATATGGGAAAATTTTTAGCCGTGGGTATTTAGGTCTCCTATCCAATCTCAATTTAAATTAGGCCGTCGTTATCAGATAATTGGAAATCTAATAGTAAGATGGACCAGTGCGGCATCATTACCATGAGGGATCACATTCCCCCGGTCTGAAATGGAATGTTGAATTAGCCAAGATAAAGCACAAGCTCATCGACCCAGGTATCATTTTGGCTAATCAGTTCTCAAGATTGGTTGGAAAGAGAAGCCTTCTTGCAGGGTAACTTACTTACTTCATCATTTAGTTTTGTGGTGCAAAGCTTTGTAATACAGTTTAAAGACCCTGTCGGAAGTGAAAATGAAATAGATGAATTATATATCAAAGGAAAGCTTACAAGCCATAGATTACAATAATACCAATTATATGCTAATTTAGTGCCTGTCAGACGAGTAACAGCTCTCTGAAAACTCGAAATCTAAAGCTTTGAAAATCGGTAGTTGTCCACCTAAAAACTAGCTATCGAGTAGATGATGTGATCATATGTGGAGTACGCATATTCACAATGACTTTGCATCAATTAAGCACGGCTCATCGCCTCAGCTATATAGGCAAACCGATCGGGTGCACATGTTATATCGTCACTGTAACTGCGGCAAATTTGACCCCTGTTGACCTGTAATTTGGAGAGGTGCGGAAAATAAGGTTTTAATTCGCTTTTGTGCAATACTGAAAGGGAAAATATTTTGAACTCCTTTATATTTGTATTCTATGATCATTCAGCTTTCCATTGATAGAAAGTCGTATTTTCATCGGACAGGGTCTTTAAAGGGCTTGTTCAGACACGATGCGGCAAAACCGCGGCGTTTGTCTATTTGTAACGCAGAACTCAGTGAATACGCGCAAGTCCTTTGTTGCCCGCAGTTGCCATTCATTTACACGTTAAAAAAAACCCGCGGCGGCTTCTTTACGGCGCCATATCTGATCAAACCTTAATGATATACCAGTACGTTTATATACACACCTATACGTATATACCGATCTTTTTTCAGCATGATCGCAAACTTAAAGGGAAATCCAACCTTGATAGCAGACTTGTCTAGAATAAAGCAAAAAAAATCAGAGAAGCATACTGATGAAAGTTTTAATGAAATCGGACAACAAATTAGAAAGTTACGAATTTTTGAAAGTTGCAATTACTATAGGTATAGGCTCTTCAAATTGGCTGAATTGATAATGTCTATGTGATGTAGTGGCGGACAACTTTCCCATTTGCTCTTGACCAATACACAAAAAGACTAAAATTTCAACTTTTCATAAATGTATGAATCGGGATGGTATTTCCTTTTTTGAGGACCTGTAATAATGTACTGTCCATGATATATTTTGAGTAGTGCCCCGATGGTGAAGGCACTTGGAAGAAAAACAGAAATGATTGATATTTTTGTACGCGACAAACGGGAGAGTAATCCGTCACTACGTCACAATCCACTGACAAAATTGCCGATTTGAGATTCGCACAGCTGTAGTGATCTCATATTTCAAACACTCATAACTTTCTTGATATTGGTCCGATTTATTTCAAACTTTCGCCATTCTGTTTCTCTGATTGTTCTGCTTTCATTCAAATGAACTTATTAGAAGAGTTGGATTGCCCTTTAAGAGAGAACATACATTTACTGGAATATCTTTCATAAAGCACGATGGCTTTGTACAACAGCACCAAATGTGTGGGAAACACTTCTTCCCTATAAAATAATAAATGGAGGTTTCGTGGTATTACAGAGCTCCCAATCGAGAGGTCAAAGGTTCGAACCCTACGTGGTAACCGTGTATTTAAAAAAGAATGAAGCCTATTCCCAACACTGCATGAAAGAACATATTATACTTGACTTTTACGAGTTTTACATCTAGCAAGAAAATTGTAGCATTTGTGTCTTCTTCTACTTGTTCATCATCACCAGGAGCAGGATCAGCAGCATCTTCTTCTTCTTCCCCAACTCTTCGCGCACGCTCCCCATCCCCCTCTCTCTCTCTCTCTCTCTCTCTCTCTCTCACCCTCTCTCTCTCTCTCTCTCCCCCGCTCTCTTTCTCTTCGTGCAGGGCACCCAGTGATTTCTTAATAATGCTGCACCAACTCCATAATTCATATCATGAATACACACGGATTTACCAGCAAATTCGATTTTTCATTATTTAACAAAGATTCGTTGTTATGAGCTCATGCATACATAATCTTTTTTTCAATCAGCCTTCGTCAAAAAGTACTAAAGAGTCTAAAATACAAATCATATGCCTGTATCACATTTGTACGCGATGACAGATTCTCGCTAAGCTGACTGGCATAATTATGAATTTTTAAGTCTAATCCATTGTCAAAATGTGATATCTGAAAATATTCATGAATTACCTTAAGATAAACATACATTTATAAAGAAACAAACAAACAGAGAAGCAAAACGTAAAAGAGAGAGAGAGAGAGAGAGCAAAAGATTGTATTGAGTTTTACAGAAAATCACCTGATGTTGAATTGATTTGTAGGGAAAGTTGTGCCCTTGAGGCAAATTAGTTACAATTTTTTTTTCTTCTTTTTTCTTTATTTTTAGATGCTTCCCTAAGTTTGACTTTTCTGACATGCATAATATAACCTCGTGCAACAACAAAAAATTGCTATGAGTACAGCTATAATAAACCTTTTCGTCTTGCACTCTTCAGAGTTATCGGAAGAATAAACATGATAACCCAAAGAAAACAATAATAACGATGTTTTAAGAACGGAAAAGGCGCATAGATAATCATTTTAGCATTACGTTATTACTAAAAACCTAAAAACCCAGGGGAAATGTAATTTATATAGGTGAGGTCGAGTAACGGGGAATTTTTTTAGAGCTTATAGTATGAATACAATCTTGCATTTGACCGCATAGCAACTGTTCCTTTTAATAAGATTATTTTATGTCTCATCGCTCTCAGATCCTTTCTCTCTCTGTCTCTCTCTCTGTCTCTCTCTGTCTCTCTGTCTGTCTGCCTGTCTCTCTCTCTCTCATTCTCTCTCTCTCTATCTAGACTTTCTCTTACTCTCTTTCATAT
Source organism: Mesocentrotus franciscanus (assembly GCA_037976565.1). Lineage (NCBI taxonomy): Eukaryota > Metazoa > Echinodermata > Echinoidea > Camarodonta > Strongylocentrotidae > Mesocentrotus > Mesocentrotus franciscanus. Next base: position 15,235,966 of record CP137682.1, on the reverse strand, counting down.
CCCAATAACCATTTTATTCATCTTTATATATATATATACATATATATATATTCTTCTCTCTCTCTCTCTCTTTCTCTCTCCCCTCCCCTTCTCTCACTCTGTATATTTGTCTCTCTCCCTCTCTGCCCCCTGTCTCTCTCACTCTTCTCTGTCATATCCCTGTGGAAATTCACCTCTATCTCTATCCCTCCTGTTTTATATTCCTGTACCCACCCAACTCTCCATTTGTCGACACAACCTTTGATATCTAATGTCATGCCTGAATACTGCAAAGGAGAGTTACGAGCTCCCCATCCACAGATTACCTCTCGAATTGACCATAAGAGGAGCTTTTCCCTTCAAAGCACGGCTTTAATCCGTATCGGAATGTTCTTGTCACATGCGCAGTCAAGGGCCGACACAGTATCTAAAAAAGAACTGTCATCGTCTTAACGTGTGTACAAGGTCGACTGTGGTAGTCCAACTGTTCGTTCCTTAAGACGATCCAAGCATCTGAAGAGTTAACTGTGTACTAGATTTCATCGACTATTTCTAATCAGGGTGATGGAGCAAAACGCCTCAAAATAGAAGAAACGATCAAACACACAAAAGTATTTTTAAAAAATCGTATTGGCCAACTGTGATGACAGAGTGCGACTTACATTTTTTGTGTGCTGTCTTATTTCACACTCGTGAATCATTTTGCTCCAGGCCCTTTCTTAGGCACAGCTTTTCATTTGTTGAGGGGGCGGTGGGGTGTACCTCCATCTGTCTATCATTTTCACGTGAATTGCATCGTAAAATGTTGAAAATGTTATTGTTATAGCGACCTTGCAGTAAATCTGTGTCATTTCTGTAAATCTACATGATATTATGGTTTCCTTCATTAACTTACGATATAAAAAAAAAGGCCTCTTAACGAATTACGTAAATGGGAACTGAAAGATACGAACCATTCTTTAAACCTATCACACCAGGGACTACTACTAATCACACCAGGGACTACTACTACACGATTTCCGGGGGGAGGGGGAATGATCGAATCCTATGTAAATCACACCCAAGTCGGATTAAGTTTTCTAAATTTGAAGTGAAAACTGACCGCGATTAGGCAAAATATTGCCCAAGGTGGGCATTTTATTTCGTAATTACCCTCATGTTGGGCATTTTACAGTTGATGTCTCGTATCAATGCATTTTCTAAGGATCTTACGTAGGATGTTTAAAAATCGTTATTTGTCAATAAATTTTACGTTGTTTTTATTTTGTTATTGTTATTTTTTTTACATACGGTTTTTGTATGCTGTATGCATGTTAAAGGCCTTTGTCTTACTAAACAGATACACTTATCTGTGGAAAATAAATACACTCTCATATAAAACCGAAAAGAAATACATTTAATGAATACTTTTTACCATTTTCAACTGATTTGGGACTCGATTCCATTTGCTCATATACACACATTCATTTATTTGACCATATTGTCGAATGCATATAATTTGTTCTCCAGTATTGATCAGATAAAGATATATATATATATTTAGAGAGAGAGAGAGAGAGAAAAAAGAGGAAACTCACTTCTTTACTATGGCAAGGTCGTCGCAGATTGGCCGTTGTACAGTTGATTCAATTTTTTTTTTCATTCTTCATATCCCAAATATTTTCTGACAGAGTTATCTCTCACTATCTATATATCTATGACTGCAATACTCTCAAGACCTTTCTTCACGAATGAATTTAGACTTTCGAAAAACAAATTCAAGAGTAGTTTCAATAGCTGTATGATCCGATTGACGCCTAAAAACAGCAAAAAACAACAACAACAGATAGCACGTCCGGATTTCGTAAATCGTCTTTGTCTTGTTCGCATGTGATGGATGTGACATTGCCTCCGGTTGATTTTTCGAAAGTAATTTCGGTCGTGTTAAACGTAAATCAAATACACTTCAAATGAATCGAGTAGAAGTATGAGGGGAGCAGGGTTAGGGTCTTTACTGCGATCTTCTTTAGGATTTGGTTACACCCTGTGTAAGGTGAGAATTCTAACGGAATGGTGTCAGAGAAGAAAAGCTGTGACGTCAACAAGGTCTCAAATATGGATTCTTGGAAGATAGTACAACGAAAAACAAGGATGAAAGGTGCTATTATTAGAGTAGATATTAGTTTTGTAGCCTAAATCTTGAGGAAATTCCCTTTGGTATAGCGTGGAGATCAAGTGCAGCTATTTGTGTTTTTAATTGTTGATTTATTTGTTGGCTTGTTGTTGCTGTAGTTGTTGTTCTTAATTATCCGTTTTTAATATTTCTTAATATTTACTTTCTGCTGCTATTTAAAGTAGTTGAAAAACATTGTGTTGCTAGCCTAATGTAAACCTGACAACTACCTTGTAGCTTTCCTCGATATGGTATACGAATAGCACGTACTCGTACTCTGCCATTACAGCTAAATATTAAACAATACTTGTATCGCGCAAATCATTTTTCAGCTTTAATATGCTCTTGCTTATCCTGCATAAGAAGTGAAGTTTTTACTTTTTTTGTGCCTGACTTTCCTTTACACTGATAATCCTGTTTTTTTGTTGTTAACGCAGTAGGAATAAGGATTAAAATATGCCCAAGCCCTTTAGGGGATTTGCATTCATTTTTGTACTAATTATATTCTTATGCACCGATAATGACCATCCCTGCGGTGATAAGGATCGCAGAGTTGGAATACCTCATTTGGCTTAATTATCTGTCATTGGCTTTTCACCTGGGAAGGCTAATTGCAGGACTTTTCTTTACTTGTCTCTAGATTCCGTGATAATTGACGTGATGATGACAGTTTCCGATGCCACTATATTTTTTCTGTGTTTTGAAGGGAATTTCACGCGGGCATTTGTGGAATCATCCCCCTATTTTTGCATGGAAAGATTTTTTGCTATATACATATGGCTGAGTGGTAGTGGTAGAGCAGTAGTCTCGTCCCCTGGAGGACCCGGATTCGAAACCAAGTTGATGCGGTAGTGCCCTTTGGTAAGGCATTAATCTGCATTACCAAGTCCGTCGGAGAGGACTTAAAGCCCTCGGTCCCATAGTTGATTACGTTTAAGCATACACATGCTTTCTTAGCAGCCAGGTTAAACTAACAAAAAACCACCCATTATATAAATGTAAGGAAATAACCTATACAACAGCTTTAGCAACTCTCGTGGAAATAGGTAGAACGCGAAGACATTTTTAAAGCTTTGCCAAAATTTCCAAAAGGGAGGACAATAATAGGGAACTTCGATTTATACATATTATTTTTAATTATATATTTGTTCTATTTTTTCAATGAAACGCAAAAACAGTTGTAGGAAAAGTAAAGAGTTTTTGAATAAAATTCCCAGTACTTGGTAAACTTAAACATGGAAAGAATGTTCGTGAACAAGATTACTGAGAAAATGTGGCATATTTTGTATTTCATGTTCAAAACTATAAAAGCGAAAATTATTTATCTTCCAGCATAATTTAGCCGGAAGTTTATTGAACGATCATGTTAACCTCTTTGAGATAGAGACGAAATAAATAATACTGTTTGGATTGTTTAAATAAAATTATTAGAAATCTATTTGCAATTCACTGTAAGGACTTTATGTAATTAACAATGGGTTCATTTTTATTTCTGCCTCACCCTGTCACTGTATTACTTATAGGCCCTTATACATATGTTTTGTGCTTCGACAAAAAATTATCTGTTTAATCAAGTTCAGTAATGATCTCATTGAACAAGATATTCTACTTTTCCGTCCTAACAAATTAGTAGCAAGCAATAATTCATAGGATTTGACATACATTTATCATGATTTCGCCATGACTACTATGGAGCATAAACCTAGGGGAAACACCCGAGAAACGTGGCTGCACGGAGCAAACCTTAGTGACAGCCTGAATTGGTTTGTTTGGGGGAAAATTACTATCGTCTTGTCATCTTATCCTTGCAGCCTCTCCCATATTATGAATAAAATTAACATACGAGAACAGTAACCTATCTATCTATATGCAGCCATTGACCAATATACCCATCACAGTCATGACCCAAAATGTACACGGATATATATTTTAAGGTACCCAAGTCAGATTTAGTTTAGAAACTCTTCCATTGTTGAAGTCGTCTGTCGTTTGGATTTAGTCAATTTAATTTTAAATGATTTAATTGCCGTGTGGGTCACGTGTCTGCTAATGTAAGTAAAAGCGTTCAATGGATGGATGATGAAAATGCTGAATATAGACACACTGCCTTATCTAATGAGCTAGTAATTAATATCAATCATGACCTTCTTAAATGCATGTAATAAACACATAAACATCAATCCAAACCTGAATTAAATCGGATCTTAATCTGAATTAGTCTAAATCTAGATTTATTTTGAACAGTCGCTGTATATTTTAATTGATCACAGGGAAAGGGTGCCTGGCAAGCACATGACCTTTCATGGGGGAGGGGGCATCCTGCCCACATTATGCACGATCATCAGAAAAGACTCGATGTATTAAACGTCATGCATACCATGTAAGACATTGATTTTCAAGATTTGACCAAAGCCCGACTTTGCAACGTTCTTCCCGGAATTATTCTTCCCTCATCAATTCTTCTCATACCTATTCTTTCAAATCGCATCGTTTGATATAAAAAAGGAAAGAAAAGAAACTCGTGGGTATCCCCGAGGAGCTCTTTGGCGCATGCATCGTAATTTTGATTGATGGCAGCCAGAAGGTGGTCATCAAACATAATTCTATCTTTGCATGCACATCTAGATTGTTCTTGACATATTTTCAGTGAACATGGAATTCGCTTCAACGAGGACAGAATTTTAATCCCCAACGCAATTAGCATGATTATTAGATCCACCTCCACTCCCTAATCTCTCTTTTCCTCTTGTCACGAAACGGCGATAAACAAAAACAGACGGGAAACTAGTCCCGAATGCCAATATCAAATTGCATCCCTCGTTCCTCATTCCTCTGTTCTCATAAATCATCGGGGGATAACTTCGTTTGTATTTTGGTTTATTTTCAGATTTTTCTAATTTTAGAAAAAACCGATAACATGCATCTCTCAATGGTTCTTAAATTGGAAGGTCCGTTACCGACAATATCAAACATAGTGCTACAGGCAATCATGAATACTGATAAGATTCTTAACCAAATCTTGCTATCATGAGTTATCCTAGCGACTGGTGTTCCTCATTAATTTATGGAATGTTTTGCAGTTAGATCACTTTGATCTGGGTCACTAATGCAACTATTTTTCGCAAAAATAGTTGTAGTACATTTTTTAAATATATTTTTTTAAACAGATATGTCAGCATTCATGTTGACTTCGTCCCACCGCATCCAACATTTCGTATTTTCTTCCGATTTTTTCAACGAATTGATTTCTTAATCGTTCAGCAGGATAGGAAAAATCTAATTTTTGGAATTATGATGACGATAATTCTTCTGAAGTACATATGAGGAAGGTTGGTCTCTTTGCTCTGATGTTAATGTAGAAATGAGATACCCAACTTGCAACGCTATATTTTAACCTAGCAACGCTATATTTTAACCCTAAAATTTCGTGATTTTATATACCATTTTAAATCAAGTTTCATGTGAGAATATGGAAGTTATTTTAAGTGTCTTGTCTTTTCTTACCTTAAGATAATCTATTTTCTTTCTCGAAAAAAAATCCGCGTCCTATTCCAAAACTTCCTGCAAGAACAGGAAAATGGAGGATGCTTTGTATCACTCCAAATCCGAGATACCCATAAATGAATTGATTAAAGTCATGTTGATCTGAAGTGATGGCTTCCTCGACTCGGTTACTCCTCACGTAGCTGTTCTCCCGGGTCTGGTTGTTGACTCCCATTTGGCTAACTGACTGATTCCTGACGCCCTAAAGTAAAGTGATACTCCACGGAGAAGTAAGCCATATGCCCATATTTTCTCCATCTCGAGTATTTGCAAGGCATCTCCTTCTCTCCCCTTTCGACCGGCGCGGCCACTTGACGATGACGGGGGAAAGTGTGGTATTTCTGAAAACATGAATGCTGGTAAAGGGAGCCTAAGACGGGTGCATTGCAGTGGTAGCTCTAATGTCATCACATACACTCATCAAGATTCTCATTTACAGGTCTGCTAATTACAAGTCGAATCAGACCCTTAGGTTTTCCTTTGCTATTAGATCTGTTATTTGACGTCATGGTGATGTCACAATTCACTTTAGATTAACTTGATCCCCAGGCAAAAGTTTAGATGAGATCTTTGTTGATAGTATATTTCGTACTACAAGCTTTGTAATCAAAGGAAATACCGTATTTCAATACTCGATCAAGGATTAATAATTAAGATTATATATACATTTTTGTAAACTAATTTGCGACCGCCCGTAAAAATATGAGCAAATGGTTAGCAGCTGTTCAGCAATTGATCGGCGATAACAAATAACTGGTCGGAGATTATGGCCGATGTTCTTTGGACGGTCGGCAAGATTTGGGGAGGAGTATCACTGGTGCAAACAAGCATAATAAACTTCTTACTTAATGTATTTCTTTAGATGAGGTGTGATTTCATTTGATAAACACTCGGTGGTGTATTTATTGTTTTCTAAAAGACGAATAAGCATGTTGCATCGAAGCCGATTATTATGATTTGATCAGAAACAAAAAATGTTAACCATTGTGAAGAAAAAAAGAGGGGGATAGAGGTAAAGGGTTAATAATGGAAGCTAGAATTAATATTGCGAAGCTGCATGCAGATAACAGAGAGAAGGCAGAAGGGGGTATGGTATGTAAGGGCCAAAATGCTCCGGAGAACAATCATTAACTACTGGCAACCTTTTAAAGACTTCCAAAAACCTCTCTGCGACCTCTAAGAACTACTGTAACTCCCGACCAGTGGTTGTCGGGAGTCGACGACCGGTCGTATATCTAGTGTGAAATTGGGCTTAAGGTGCATATAACAAATTTGCAACTCATTGAATATAACTATATAAACACAGAGCCCTTGCCATCGAAATATGAAATCGACATAACCGACATCAACAATATTATACCAGGACGGTTAATAATACAGTTTTCTATTTAGTTTCAGCTGGAGAACCTTGGGGCAAGGGTGTATAATTTAATGAAGAAGATGTAGGATAGCGTCTATATTCAAAAGGGCATGGTTGAAGGACCAATCTTCATCACATGGTGCTCATAAACACATCTGATAGAAAAATGATCTGTGTTTCTTAACAGAATACATCTACCAGACGGCTGCAAGCAAATCAAGCCTTAAGCTTACGTTGCAGCCCTACTGGATCTTATTATGTTCGTTTTCACAAAGATCCTTAGTCGAACTTAACTCTAAGTTGGACTTAAACATTATGGAGAGCCATTTGTAGCCTTAAAATAAAATATATTCAAAAGCAAAAATTCAAGTATTTTAGACTTTTCATAAATTCCACATCAAGAACATGAAATCTCCTTGATAATAGAAAATATGAATGATTTGAATCAACATTTTATGCCTTTGAAAAATAACTTTTACAAAATATTTTCAAAGATGCTAACGGCTTTCCATAACTGTTAACTCCAACTTAGAGATTAGTTCGACTTAGGATCTTTGTGAAACACCCCCTGCATGTTGACTTTGTTTTATTTATTGTACATTCCTTATTATGTACAGAACGAGAAATGATTTGCATATATGATGCATGATGTACATAGGAAGGTGCTGTAGAAACCATTTAATTCAAATTCTATTTCGAATTCAAATCCACGCATATTATGTAATCATTAATAGCAAATTGAAACGGGATAGGGAAAAACCATTCTTTTCATATTACCCTAAAAAACCTCATCAACAGAAAGAAAAGTCACCGACTTGTACAATTTAAAGTTAACCTCTTTCTCACATTTCATGAGACATCCACACACAAAAACACAATCATCAAACCACGTGTTATGTTCCTTACAAATACTGTGCGCATTAATTCAATTTTATCCAAAAGAATAGACTAAATGAATTATCAGTTAATCATTTTCTCAGTCATCGCTGGGCACTAGATTGCTCCTTCTCCTTCTCCTTCTCCTCACTTTTGCCCTCTCTTGATCTACGTTTCATGTTACTTCCCGACTTCATCTTTTCAAGCTCCATGCCTTGGTTGACGGCTTTATGAAATTGTTTTTTCTGCTTACCCCCCAGCACCAAATGATCAATCTCCCAATCTAATTATTTACAATGTAAGTCTATGACTTCGGGGGAAGCAGCGAAAAATAAAAACGTGAGTGTCCGTGATTTCCCTGCGGACTGTGATTCTTCTTTTCTTTTACTTATCCACATCATGATCTAAGGCCCTACACCTACCACGTTGAAGGAAGCAGTGGCATAACATGTGTCCTGCAGTTGAGGGGCATGTGTCGTACTCGGGGGATGAGATTCCAAATGACACATGGACCAACGATTTGGGTAAAAGGATGTGGAAGGGAGTCTTATCATCAGCTTTTGACGTTTATCTCCCCCTCTTTCTCTTTTTCTCTGCCTCTCTTTCCCCCTCTTTTCGACATTATATTGGGGGCACGTGTCCCCATCCCCCACGTAACTATGCATCTGCAAGGCATTGATTTAATATGTAGTTTATACCTGTCTTAAACTCTGATGAGATCTTAACACTCGAGATTATTTAACCCAAGGTGACAATCCCAAGCGTCAAAGGCTATACATGATCTTCCTTCTCATGGGTACTCATTGGAATTTTGTACATAGCTTTTCAGTGGGTAAAATTTCTCACTATGCATGCATTTATCATAGTCGTTTTCTGGCGTTATCCCTATGTCGAGTAAGTGTTTAGACAAGCAGAAAATCTAATTAGTGTATTAATTTTTATGCATCGACAGTTTTGCGAAACAAATACATTACTAACAAGGGAAACATGTAATCCCCGTGACCCCAAAACGGAATTGATCTTAATGAGCGTGACGTCATATCAAAAGGATGTTAATGCATTATTTTCTTGGTTTGTAATCTATTCATTTTTACGCGAAGTTGGGAAAACCTCTGACGTACATGACAAACACACACGACAGACAAATCATTATTTTTTTGTTGCCTTAAGTAAAACAGAATACAGCCCGCTAAGTTTATATTACATTAACACATCGTATAATAAACTTAACCAAACCCACTGTCGAACATCAAAGAGCTGTCCCCATATCCTTTGGTTTCATCCTCACATACGGAGCAATATAGGTCATACGATTCACTCGATGCTAAAGGCATTAAAAGAAATACATTCATTTTATCTCATTACATTACACCTGAAAAGCCTTCTCTCTTTCCTATCTCCGAAATCTATATTTGATTCTGGTGCACTTTGGGTGAGTTCATCTTTTCATAAAATGCATCCATTATCGAGGAAAGTACACGCCTTTTGTCACTCGACATTTTAGACACCATGACACGTTTGTGTCGGGTGGTATTACACGTCCTGTAAGGAGGATGCATGCTCGGTAGACACTTTATACCCTCGTCATACCGACTAGTCCGACAACGGACGGAACCAAAAAAAAATACATTAAAACCTAATGGTTAGAAATCAGTCGGTTTTGACGTCAGTTTAGAGTCGGTGTGGCGATGTGACTACGGTATCACACCGACGAGACCCGCAGCAGACCGACAACAGAACGAACAACAAAAATATACATGAAAACATGATGGTTAAGAATAGGTCGGTTTGGGCAGCGGTTTAGAGTTGGTGTGGCGATGTGACTGGGGTCCTATTCTTCATCTCATAATCACAGTGATGGTGATAAGAGTCATAATAATAATAGTAGTAATGATAATGATGATAAGAAGAAGAAGAAGAATAGTAATAGTGAATTCTTGTATCCCACTTATGTAGGTCGTACATGACACTTCTGGCACTCTACGATCATAGGGACAAATTAAGAAAGAGGCTGGCAAAGAAAGCTGAATAGCTGAGACTACATAAAATTATACTCAATTCGACTACGAACGAAAGAGAATAATAATGATGATGAGAACGGGACCCGAAAGATTATTGAGCAACGGATGACCCTAGGACGATTTATTTTACTTGACAGTGTTATGTTGACACATAATTTTGCGATAGTCCTCATTCTATTCAAGCTATTTCCTCTCTGTCTCTTCACAAGTATACCTTGTCACCCCTAAGCAAAGGTTAGATTAATGACGAAAGCGTTCTCTATACCAACAATATCACATTAGGCATGGTCGCTAACTCTTTCCACCGGTCTCTCGGGGATACCCGTCGATAAATCAATCGACTTTCACAGATTCTTGACAAAAATAACATATTATGAACACCATTTCTATTGAGCGAGAGAACCTAGTAATTAAATGTAAAGCCACGCGGATGTAACAACGAGCCACGATCGATGATGTTTGCAAGGATAGCTCATCTTTTAAGGTGAAACGTTTATGAATCAATGAGTATATGTCATAAAGATGGAACACTTATTCATTCTAATTTGTGTTACTTTGAACTATTACTATTGATATGTATTTGGCGTCACCATTGTGCCGGAAGCGAAAAGCGAAACTTAAACACGTTAAACTCGTCGGTCTAACCTCCTGGCACAACCGATTCGGATGTGCAGGTGTATACCACTACACCGGGGTTTCCCCCTGCCCTTTATACGAAGAGTGTATACATATGTGATGACGCTGCTACTCACGTCCTATTTGAGGGATGGGGTGTTTTATAGTAACAACCGAGCCTGCTGTATATGAAAATGGGAGGGGCTTCAGTAATCTGCCCGGAAGGATTCGAACCCATGATTTATTTTTCGATCGTTCAATACACAGGCGCTCTAGCCTCTCATCTCATCTAACCGTCCACTAAACTTCTTCAAAGCATGCATGCGAGAGAATATTAAGATGAGGTCTAATCCTGACATTTTGCAATTTTTATCGACTGAATAACTTATCATTTTGCACTTTATAAATACATATGAAGCACCAGATGTGCACGACATTAACAACTTATTTTGAAATTATATAAATGAAAGTTTAATGTATAAAATAATAAACAGCTTCAGATGGATGGGCATTGTACTCTAGCAAATCCAATATTGCGATCGTAACGTCAGATTTAAAAATCTTGAATAACGTCTATAACCTAAAAATTATGCGGTGATGACGCATGGGTGCATTTAGTCTTAATATGCCTTCTAATGTGGAACCACAAAACAGAGAACAGATAATGGCTTAATCAAAGCTTTTAATTTAACATTTGATTATGAAGGAATTAGTGCGATAGGTGGTTTATCGTCAGAGTAAAATTAATTAATTACGTTACTGCGTCATGAACTGAAAATACATCATCGCGACACATCTAGGCCTACATCTAATGAGATTACAAACTCCAATTTATTTTCTTTGTTAAAAGCATTTTGTGGCCTATTTGTGTGTGGGATGGTGGTAACTATATGTTTAAACGAAGTGAGAGGTTATCTAATCGTCTATTGTGAATGAAATACTTCAGAATGGAAAATATCATGCGCATATATATGGATGACCAGCTGTTGGTCGTTCTTTTCCGTCATGATCCATGATCGTGTAAAGTCCGATGGATAAATAGTTGAGTACTGTTATATACGGAATACCGTAAAAACACATGTTTATACAAATACTTACAAAAGAAGGCGTTGTTATTAACTCTAAAGTTATTATTATGTTCATGGGTTGCTTGTATCGTGAAAATATGACGAAAATATAAAAAGAAATTGCTGGAAATCTTTTCTTTTTTGTGGGTAGGCCTACATCATTACTTTAAAAGAACACACACATGAACAGCGGGCAGTATAATGAAGTTTGCCTCGAGCATGTCGAGTATCAAACAAATGTAGGGAAAGGAGAGAATTCGTACGTAGACCCCACTCTTTCTATAATAATTGTTTGCTCTACCCTGCGATGTTATTTTCAAGGAGGCATCGTATCAATAGCAGAGTTCATGATCCTCCAAATCAAAGTAGAAAAGGCGCCATTCCTGGGCTTGTCAATGACGTTAAGTTGGCACATTCATGACACCTTATACCAGACAACGCGCGCGTGAAAGCTTAATTGACAGAATCGGCATTTATTAAAAGGCGTAAGAAAAATACAGTGTTCTTCAAGTCTAGTAAATAACAGAACATTGCTGCCAGATAAGCGTCATGTTGTTTTTTGCAAAGCGTAGGAAAGCTTTCGTTTACAGTATCAACCATTTTAAAAGGCGTGAACAACTTCAAAGTTCTTCAAGTGTAGTCATTTTCAAGTTAGCACATGCTCCACACCTTATACTAGCCAACGCGCTCGTAAAAGCTTAATTGAGAAAATCATCATTTACAGCAAGGAGTGAAACAAATCAGTGGTCTTCAAGTCTAGTGAATTACAGAAAAATGCTGCCAACTATTAAGCGTCATCGTGTTTTAGCACAGCGTATGAACGGTGCCAGAGACACTTGGTGTGCGTGCAAGGTTACGTACCTCCCTGGTGTGGGTGACTGGTGTGCGTGAGTGTGCGTATATAAACGGATGTACATGGGGTCACTTTGCGAGGTTTCGCGTATGAGGTAAATGTACAGTGTTGGTCAAAAGCTTTGGTAAATCCTGGACTTAGAGAGGGGTTATAACTTCATTGTGTCTTTTCCATGGGAAGAGCTTTGCTAGATACTGACAAATGGGCCACAGGTTTAGTTATATACGTGCATCAAATATTTGATATATCCAGGTGTAATTTACTTTATCTGTTTTTAGTCGGATACCCACAACTGATGTATATGTTGCATTTGCAATGAATGCGATGATGCTGTCGTCAAACACATCATTTTTTTCCTGCTATTATGTAAGTTCGATGTTTCCATTGAATCAGATATGGAAGAAAATAAGAATGCATCAATCCGTTTCACCCTCTGCGTTTTTTTTTCATTACCAGAATAGACTTTTAATAGCTTATCAGCGTGGGCTGTTCTTTCTTTGAAATAGTATGAACCCTTTGAGAGGACATTGTGAAAATACGTTATATTAAATTGTTCTTTATTTTTCTTCGTATCTTCTCAATATGAAAGAGAACCCAGATTGGACATTAGAATAATTGCGTAGGTTAAACATATTTGACCATACAGGAATTTAATATCCGCATAAATTTCAAACAGCGTGGAGACTGCTAAAGTTGTTTCTATACCTTACGTATGATTACATCCAGAGAGAGTCGTTGATTCCCCATTTTGACCTTTTACAGAGCAAATATCTATCGAATGAGGCAAACAGCATTATTTTCCTCTTAATTTCCTGAAATCTTAAACAAGCCTTTGAGGCAATTAGTTTTTGTCGAATAGAGACTTTTCCCTAGGAACTCTTATTGTCACATTTGTCATGTCAGGGCATTTTTCTCCCTTCTGAATTCCAAAACCATCCTAATAATTGCTCGAATTTCTCCTCTCCAGAAAAGCAATTGGCCTAGCTCAATCAGAGTTCCTCCAAAAGAATCACGTTTTGTTCATTTTTCATTGCTCTGTGCCGAGAAGGATTCCTTTTTAATGGGATCCTAACTAAAATTAGGTTGGCTTAAACACATCAAAAAGGTTACAAGGAGGAATATGTTCTGTTTTGTTTTTATTCTTGATGTGAATGTGTGTTTTAGCAGTGTAATTACACCTACTGTACAATTGGATCGGGGCATGTTTTGTGTTTTATTTCATTTTGTTTCATTAAAGGTTAGTTCCAATGTTTGTCAGTTAAACCCTATTATCAATATTTTCCAACCATGAGAACATGAGGTTCAGTATATCGAAACAATTCAATTAAAAATCAACCCTTGCCAAACAATGAAATTTGGGATAGAGGAAAACGTTGTCACCCCCTCTCCCCTCTATCTCTCTCCCTCTCTCTCTCTCTCTCTCTCTTTCTCTCTCTTTCTTTCTTTCTACGACCCCTATCTCTCTCTCTCCCTCTCCTATTTTGACCTGATTCTTAACGTTTTAATTCACACTTAACCGCATATATACCTCACAATCGATTGTGCAGACGCACAATCCATCTCTTCCTCACATACATCAATTTCTCATCCGTGCATTTTTCTCGCGCACGCCAACACGAGTTTCTCTCTTCTTCACTTTTTACTCTTTTAGCCCGATGCTACCTCACCAAAAACGCTATTAGGTGTTGTGGTCTCGTGGACGAGTCTCCACACTATGCACCACCATGTACGGGGTTCGAATCCCTGCTTCAGTTATTACCCAGGGGTAATATTTAGTGGGTACCTGGTATGATTGATTCCTTGAAGGCAATGAGCGGTACGGTTACCGGAGCTAAAGCCGGGTAATAAAATGTCCAAATGCCGCCTGGTTGTTGTTGTTGTTGTTTAATTTAGGCAAGTCAGTCAGTTTATGACCATTATTGCCGAATACTAAAACAAAAATTGTTTTGAATTCAAATTTACGTATATACACTCACATAATATGCGTATATATGCGTATATATATACGTATATATGCGTATATTTCTTCTTCTGAAAAAAAACAAAAGGGGGAGATAATGATGTCATGTATTTTAATCATAAACGTCATTGCATGGTGTTATCCTAGAACAAAATAATGTACCTATCATAATTATAAACAATAATTTAAAATTGAATTAATTTTTAAAACATGGTTTAGATGAGTGAATGAACGAAGCCAGGAAATTGTTAATGATCATGATTATACAGGGGGGTATAGGCATATGTTAACGTCTATCCTTATAGTGTGTTCGTATATTTTTAATTTCTTTATCAACTTCATCAAATCCGTGATGGTAAACACTCAATTTCCAAAATTATGTAGCCTATGTTAGGTGATATAGACATTACAAAGTATATATATTGTATATATATATATATATATAATATAATGGTAAATTTGGGGAAAGAGCAAGGTTTATTATGTTTCACAAAGCGTCAAGGGCTTGTGTAATTAAAAAGCGGCAAGAGCAGTATTGGAGACATAAGTCTTCGAAGAAAGTTGAACCCTGGAACATGCGGAAGAGGAGACAAAATCAGACTGCCTACTCAAGAACCTGAAGGTGTCTCAAATATAGCGACGCACATCAAAGACAATGACCAAAAGATTTATTCTAGTAAAGCTGCTTTGACACGAGGACCTGAACAACGTAAAAATAAGACAAATAAAATAAAGAGAATGAAGAAAGAAACAAAAATGTATCAACGCAGTCCGCGATGAAAAACGCCGCGCTATCAATTCTGTTTCAATATCTTTCCAAGTAAAGGCTTTTCCGTTCATATCGTTTGTCAAAGAATTTCCAAGGTGTTAGAATTCGACGCTGCTCTTTGGCTTTATTAAAAAATAAGTCGAAGTCCCTTTTTATCCTCTTACGCCTACACCTGATTTGTGTTTATTGAGTCTGATTTGTAAGGATATTTGCTCTTTTGTTCCCAGTTTCCACCAAGTACAAGCATGACTTATTATCACCTCTCGGCTTTGCAATAGAGGTAAAGTTTAACGACTACTGTACTGGCGGAGTAGCAATGGAATAAACAAAGTTGTAAGGCTGATAACTATATCGCGATGCATAGCTTACGCTATCTCAAATCAAAATATATATCATACCAGTTTATAAGTGTAGCCTACTTAAAATGTTGAGAATGGCTTGTCTTATTAACGCGTAATCTATACTTATATATATTTTTTATAAATACAAAGACATAAACAAAAAATCACATAATATTATAAACTCTATTGTTGTGAATCTATGTTTTTGCCGTCTTTGAATCACAGTCAGGGCAACGCAATTAAAGTTTTGCATTTTCCCGTCAAAACATTTATCATTACAGTGATTTAATGTAGTGGTACAGGCTACTTGTTGAACTTTGTGATTGGTTTTCTAGCTCGCATGTTCCCGATTGTTCAGGGGTTATTATTTCTCAATTGAACATGTTGAACGTAATTACATTACTTACACTAATTCAGATTATGAACATACAGGCTACTTTAGAGCCGTTTGGCTTAATGATCTCTTGAGCGCTGTTACATCTTTTTGTCTATTGCCACCATAAGATACTCATGTTTAATGCCTATGATTCAAGTATTTACAGCAATTAAATATCTAGGTTGGCATGCTATGATGCAATACCTCAGTCTCATCGCCAAATTGACTCCAAACCGACCAATTCTTGGCCTTTCGGTGTGAATTAATTCTTTTGTCGATCTGGGATCGGTCCTTTTTGGTGTGGCTGGGGTCTAACTGCTTTCAGGCATCAATACATCGAAGCTCTTCCCGCTAATTGTCACTTTCAAAAACCAGCCTCTTACTTCAGCTAAGCTAAAGCCCTTTAATCCTTAGACGACGTCGCCTGAGGCTAGCGACTGAAGATGGGCAGACAGTGGCCACGTCCATCCATCGAAAGAGTGTCTGCAGCATTCTCCGTGGCCACTCATCACAGAACTTGAAGATGTCGACAGGCATTTCTGGCCCGCTTCATTTGTAGGTCGGTCAAAATAATGAGAGCGGTTTTAATCAAGCAACCCAAATTCCTATTGATTAACCCTTTCCGCTCCAGATAGCGATGTGGCCGGGAAAATTTGTGATGATTAGACCCGTTTAAGGGATCATTTAAATAGGACACCACTGGGGCCAACGGTGTTGCTGAAGAGAAATAACGACGTACCAATTATTTTCAAATGGTGTCTTACAGAATTAGACAGGTAGAAATCTAGTAAGTATTATGGTTCGCATCTCAGAGACGAATGACTTCTATTTTTTGTTGTCATCGCATGCCTTATATCTCAGTCACATCAACGAGACGGCATTATACCGTCAACATAACGAATAACAATTTACATTAAAGATAAGCTTGAGTTCTGGTAATGATAGAAAATAATTTCTCACAGAATCCAACCAAACTTACACTGAATGTTCAAGATTACAAATAAATGACATGTGCCAAACAATTTTGGTAGAAAATGTATAGGGGCTGAGTAATGAGCGTAGAAAGATAAGGAAAACAAGTTAAAGGGCAAGTCCACTCCCAAAATAACTTGCTTTCAATAGGAGCAGAAAAAATCAGACAAACCAACCAAAAAAAGTTTGAGCAAAATTGGATAACTAATACGAAAGTTATGAATTTTTAATTACATGAAAAACTTTGAAAATCACAGAACAAATTGGCATCTCACTCATGAGTCTGTGACGTCACTGCCTCACTATCCACTACTTGTTTTCTTTTATTGATAATATAAATTTCCAATTTTCCCCCCCCCAAAATCTTATTTCCTCACACAAGCATCCAAGTTATATTGATAGTAATATGTTTTTGTGTGGATGCACTAATACAGAGTAATTTTTTCAGTTAAATCATGAAAAATGTAAATTTTGATAAACTATTTATATAAAAATTCATGATTATGAATATACAATATTCAGAAAATAGTATCAATTCTTCAAAGTTCATAAAAGATTTTGTGAAATGTCATGCACGCAATATGATACAAATCATATAACCTAGGCAAAGGCATAGGGAAATCAAGTTTTGGGGGATAAAAAGGGAAATTAATGGGATGAAAAATATATAAAGCAATTGATAAATAGTGAGGCAATGACGTCACAAACTGATAACCAAATTGGAAATTTGTGTAGTGATTTTCTAAGTTCCATAGTTTTTCATACTTTAAAAAAAATCATAACTTCCTTATTAGTTATCCGATTTGACTCAATTTTGTTTTTTTTTTTTTTTTTTTTTTTGGGGACTCTGTTTCTCTTGTTTTTCTGCATCTATTAAAAGCAATTTTTTGTATTTTATTTAGTTATTAGTGGACTTAGCCTTTAAGTAGGCTCGACACCATGTGTTTAACACAGGTCACTATATGCAATGAGAGAGTTGTGGTTTTTATTGAAGATGATTTCCAGCAAGTTTGTGTGAGTTTGTTTTATTTTACTGTTTCAAACAATCAATCTACTGTCGGATTAAAAATCAATCCAGAATGAATTACAGCCATGTTCTCTTGACATACGATTCCCATGCCAGAGTTCAATTTGCCTACATAATTTATCTAAGGTATCGTATTGATAAATTAGCCTGCATTTTGATGTTCTGATCTTGAAATTTTTTACAGCTCGAATGCATTTTCATCTTAGCACCTGAGCATAAAATTATGAACGAAACTCATTAATAACGCTTCTTAAAGCTCTTCGGGTGATTGGAGCGCTGGCCAATAGCCTACTTCAAAACGCCAACTATACACAATTGGTCAGTATACAGATCAAGACGAAATTTCCCCTTATCTTTTTTTCCTATTAAAGCTACTAAGTAATTTTGACACCCCGATGGCTCTCAAATCAGATAGGATTATGTTTTACGACTCAAAGTGCTCTGAATGAGATTAGGCGAAGTACTATTTTGTAGATTTTACAAATACAAGCTTTAACAAAGCATATTCAGGAGGATTTTCTCGGGGAAAAAATGTCCTTATTCTATACCAAATCATCTCCTTAACTATGCTGCTAGTGTTTGCGGGATTATTAGTGAAGTAATCATCTAAAATATGATTAAATGAACGAGTCAAAGCCCAGCCGCTAATCACATGACAATCGAAGTTCTCCGCTAATGACCATCCGTGAACCCCAAGGGAAGAGAATGGCGCACCAAGTTTATGACCCTCCTTCTAAATAAAACCATAATATACGATAAACATTCTAGATTTCGGATGGGGGAAATTTGCACTCGGAAAACCTTGCAGGCAAACTCTGAAATACCTCTCCGATCTAAAAGGCGGTGGATGATTCCCTTATTTAATAGGGCCTTCCAGCTATTTCTTCCAAATGATACGTATATATATCATACACAGGCTCTTCTCTCCTCTTATATACGATACCCACTCTCGACCGAGATCAATGGTTTCATTTTATCTACGCATGCGTAATAGGATATTTCATTTTGGCGCCGCGCTAAGATTCCCGTCAGAATGTCGAAAAGCGCATTCAACGGCACGCCTTTGGAATCAGGCGGCAATTTATAGCGGTAACGCATTACGCACCTGGGGCTACTTAAAAGCTATCATGTAACACGGATATCCCTTGTTGACCCATATTTCTGCGACATCTCTTATTTCCTCCACCAATTAAAGATGAGCCAATAACCTCCAGCCAGAGAATGTTAGGTAACACCCCCTGAATACATTAGGGCAGTCGTCACCCAGCCTGTCGAAAGTGATTCACGGTGTTACACAAAACGTGCATCAGTCAGCAGAGATTCCCGAACAACGACATTGTGCCCCCTCCCCCTCCCGCCCAAACTTATCTTTGTAATTTGCAAGCGAGTGAGCAAAACGACCGAGCGATCAAGCGGTAGGGTTTTCCCTTTGAACGTTTTTCTTTTCACTTCTTGTTCAAATGGGGCGCAAAATTAACAAAAAGCAGAAGAAATCTTATCGAGGAATCTCATACGGCAACCGAAAGTTAAGATTTCTGTCCACGCTGAAACTTTGCATTTGCTACTTTATACGCTTTATCCTATGTTCGGGCGAAGAGGCTGATGAAAAATTTATAATGGAGCAAAGCAACGAGGATTACGTGTTCTTTTATTAAATTAAGAACCCTTTGAAAAGGCAGTTTATAAACTATATTATATATCCTGAAGCAACATTTTATGAGAGGGAGTAAAGCGACCGAGCCTTAGAAAATATCGCATTCCATACCCTCTTTCTCTCCTTCTCGCTTTTGCGTTTTTGCGCCCCTTCACTCACTTTTTTGCCCCTTCAAGTACCGCCCGCGGGACGTGCCGCCCCCCGTAGATACGCTTCTTAAGATTTCAACTTCGATGCACCTTCAATTCAAACAAACGCAAAATAAATCACTAAAACGGTACATTGAACAAATCGACATTATATCACATGAAATAAAACTAAGTGACAGACCAATGAAGCGAAAAACTAAGAAGAAGGGTTCATCACAGCCTTGAGATTTCACATTGATTTTGTATCAGTATCTGTTGCTCTAACCAAGGTTACTTGAAGTAGTCACGGTCATGGCCATGGTCATTTATGGGCAAACTGTCTTTAGAAGAAACTGGAATGGTTAGTTGTGCAGTAAACAATTGGTGTAGGATTATAATGTGAAGCTTTGGAATCATCAAAATGATAAATTATTGACTCAATCTCACTGAAAAGCATAATAATAATTATGCACTGCAAAAAGAAATGGGTATATTATGGACCACACACGCAATATGTGAACGCTGCTCCTTTTTTCGTAATTTTTCGAATATTATATAGGGCATGTAAAGAACAATCCTTTCAGGTGACTTGTCTTCTTCCAAACTGACAAGAAAGAATAGAATGAGAAAAATTACAAACTATTTTTCACCTCTACTAGAGCTCAAAAGGCTTTAAGTCGCGTGAGATCTTTTGATCATTATAACGATCCGAGGTCCATACGTCAGGTGTCGCGCCATGTTGTAGAAAACTATGTCACCAACGATTGCACATGGTATGGACAGCAAATGTGATTATACCGAAATTCAACCAATGATGAAATCATGTATATGTTAACACAGATTTGCCTTCCTAATTTCACTTGTTTTCATATGTTTTTAGCATCGAATGAAAGGTGCCCCTCAAAAGAAAAATGTGAAGGAAATAATTAGTTATTGCATGAGTGAATGAAGAAAAAAAAAAGATAAATAGAAAAATAGATAGGTAAATGAATAAATAAAGAAAGAAAGACTAAATAAATAAGCTAATAATAATAAATAAATAAATAATTAGATTTAAAAATATTTTCAATAAATAAATGAATACTTGAAAGAACATGATGCCCAACAGTGTCAAAAATGCATTCACACTTCGAACATCATGAATATTTTATTATCCCTGTTGGACGAATTAAAGAATGAAAGTCCTAGGTATTCCATATTGTTCGGCACCACCCCCGTCCATGTTTGTCAGTTATCACATAGGGGTAAGGGTTCACCAATCAAAATGTCACGGCCAGATTGAAAACACCATTGTTCCCTTCCTTCCATCAGAATTTCATAGATTCAACTAGATGGCATCCCAAATCTAAATAACTTGCTTTTCAAAGATGAATAATAAATGAATTGTATACGCATGCGACGTTATTTTTCCATGTTTTTCACTGTCGTCATGCATGCGATTGAAAAACGCAGGATTTAGATAAATATCAATAGGCCTTAGCATATACGTGTACTCGGCCTTTGCCTTTGTGTACGCTGATTAGAAAACATAAGCATGAACAAAAACAAATAGGCAATTATTTGTGCATCCCCTCATGACCTGACCGATATCTAACTCAGATTTGAAATTGTTATTTTTGATGAATGATACTCAAGGGATAATGATAAATGAGTATTATTTGTAAAAAATAGAATAAAGCAGCGACACATAAGAACCATGTCAATCATAAAATTGATATCTATTACAGATGAAAGCTGAATGATTTTTTTTAAACCAGAAAAGAACTTGAAACCCGTTTTCCTCTGTCTGGAAACGCGAGCGAATTCGAAATCTGTACTATTGGCACTCGCCGTTTGATTGCTCGGGGAATAACTTGGAGGCAAAATTCTATGGAACTGTTAAGATACGAAGCGCACCTGAGAAAGAGCATGTGAAATTACAAAGTCATTTGATGTCTATCTAATCGCTGTCAAAGTAGAATTAATAACCAGGTTTCATGCCCGTGAATTTCGAGAGTCACGGAGAAGATCACTCCTTAGACAAGTTCAGGGGAAAATGTTTTTTGTTTTTGTTTGTTTGTTTGTTTGTTTGTTTGCATTGAGGTGTATTTCGTCTTACTCAGCTGCAATTTCCGTCATATCGCCAAAATTACATCAACTAAAATTCTTGTGATAATCGAATCAACCAAGAAGGGAAAAAAAGCCCCATCGAAAACATAACATTCTAATTTAATGGGTGAGTGTGTGCGTGCGTGGGTGGATGCCTGTGGTGTATCATGCGTGGGTGCGTGGGTGCGTGCGTACACTACAAGGAAATAACGAAACACGGCGGAAGATTATTCAGTATTTAAAATAAATACGATTCAACTACGATTTAAACAAATACAATAAAACTATCGTGGGATGGGTGGAATAACATACCGTCATATTATTTTGTCCGAACATTAAAATTGTGTTAATATGCAAATTCCAGGAATGTTTCTGACTCGAAGGAGTAATTCTAAGACCTTTGCGTCCAGAGGGAAATCAGTCCTACTATTCAATTTAGATGTTTATCTTTCCCTCTGGTAGCGAGTCATGAGTGTTTCATCAGATTGACCTCGTTTGAAACAAAATGACGGCCAATTTGTCATGTTTGTATGCATGTTTTGCACCTCTTTCGCTCTCTCCCTTATTCTCTCTCTCTCTCTCTCTCTCTCTCTCTCCATCTCTCCGTCTCTCTATCCATCTCTCCCTCTCTCTTCCCTGAATTCGCCAAATGCAATTTAATGTTGTTTCAATGTAGAGTTACATTCCGAGATTGTGTTTCAGACGTGCTCGTAGTAAAAATGTTCGTCAATTCCCAATAGACCTTAACCTACACGGAGACATTAACTGTCAATTTCACGAAAAGAGTAGTTTCATTCTATTTTTATCAACAATATTCCTTGACTCTCGGAGGAGAAAGATCGTAGCAAAGGATGGTTATGTAATCATTGTTGGGTTCGTGACATTGAAAAGGTAGATGGAATAAAATCTGATTGAATTACCATATAAGAATGAGCGCACATGAACGACAGTAGCAGACGAAGGGAAAATGTGATATTTGATCATTTTGACAGGTACCCAATAATTGCAACATCAAAATAAAATTCCACGAATTTGGTTACGCGAATCGTTCCTTGGGAATGTCACGTGATCCGTCGAAGCCCAGAATATCAATTTTCCTGATTCTCCAGCGGAACTTTTTATCGAGCAACATCTGAATATTTGTTTTGATTACTCGTCAATGCTGCTGAATGAATTCTTACCCAGCTGTCTGATAAAAGTTATTTTCTCGTTTAAAAAAAATCTATAGTTTGGGCAATGGTGTAGCGTGGGACCCGGCATTGGGGACGGGGGTCATGAGGGAGAGGGCGTTGTTTCTACATGGAAAGAACAAGCCATCAAGTGAGGTGAGAGAGTGGGAAGTTATGAAACTTCCCTATTTTTTCGCCGATGGGATGGTGGCACATGTGCCATCTGTGCCCCTGCCTCCACTCTAGCTACGCCACTGAACTGGGGGTCATTTTTTGAACCTCATCTGCCACTACTGCGATCTATGAATGTACTTTTTCCACATTTGGCTCCGCATTACTTTTATTGATTTGAGTTCATGTGACGGTACCCTTATAACCGTTTAATGAAATAAGAAATTATGATTATGCATGTATTGTATTCTTTGAAAGGAACTTATTAACGCTATACATGATCAGAAATTATGTCAATATATCCCTCAATATTCATGCGTTTTATCATGGAAACTCAAATATTGATTTTAAAATAACATCTGATTAAACTGCTTCACTAAGTACCATAAATAGTTAATTTCGCAAATAATTACCTAGCATACAAGATAATTGAGATCTTTTACAGAGTTAAACAAAAATAGGAGTCTATCAAAAATACTGTGGATTCTTATGTTTGGTGCAGTCACAAACATACTATGCAACGAAGCAAATTTTCTTCTTTTTTTCTTGGCTATTCCATGATTATAAATAATACTTGGTCTTTAGGCCTATCACTGTCAGAACCCAGCATGTCTAATTTTGAACAAGTCTCCACAATTTTGGATTCATTTTCGACAGACGAATATTTTAGTTGATTTCAAAATGAATGCGTTAGAATGGTAATACCAACATAGTACTACTACTACGACACTTATACTACTACTACTATACTACCTCTACTACTATACTAGAAGCAGTAGTTGTAGTAATAATATCAATATTCATAATAATGGTAATGATACTACTTCTCACAATAATATTTATATCAATAATAATACCTGTAATAACAACAATATTATAATATACAACAACAACAACAACAACAACTATGATATTTATGAATAATAATGATAATACGATACATGTGTATGTATATATATATGTATGTTTGTTATATATAGTTCTTATCATATCTTAACATCTTTCTCATTCTTTCTTTGCTGCAGAACATGGAGCACCAAAGTATGAGGGACCTGGTATCAGCACGACTCTGGTCTATTATCCAAAGACTCAAGATGGACCAAGCTGTAGACTTGAAAGACGAGCTCGATACACTAGACCAGGGGGCCGAAAAAATGCTTGGAGAGGATTTCAACAAGAGGGGGCGCCGTCCAGCAAGAAAAATCTGCATCAATGATATTTGGAAGGGACGTGGCGGTGGACTTAGATGCAACTAAACTCTTTTCTTTCCTTTTTTTCTCATTTTTTCTCCATTTTCAAAGGGACATGTTTTCTCCTTTGTTCCATTACTTTTGTTTTTGAGATTCTTTCTTCGTTTTTAAAGAGTGATTTATTTTGGGTCTGATTTCAAATGCCAACTGGTGTGGTGATATTGAATTTGTGCTGCCGATATTCTATTTTGTTTGATTTCAAATTGTATTCTCATTTTGAAGTTTGCTCGTCAAAGAAGAAAACGAGAAAAGAAGATGATATTTCTAGTAAAGCTTTGTATGCATACCAGAATATTTTGTTCAATTAACCTCTTCAATTGATCAACCTGTTTCCGTGATGCAGAATCCTTAAGTACTGGTGTGTAGCTCGTCATTTATATAACTGTTGTTTATTTTCTATGAACATCAATGCCTCCTCACAACAAATTGAAACCGAGATCGATATTTCATAACTTGAACAGTAAGCCCACATTTTATATTCCTCTTGTAGAATGCAATTAAGTATTTTCTAGATGTTCTAAAGTTGATATCTCTTACTAAAAAGACATCGATGAATGCGTAGTACTCATAGGCTCATACGTTCATCACAGCCCATCTTGATATAAAAAAAACATGAGTTGCTTTTTTTCTTCCTTTTCTTCAAAACCCTATATTTTAAATAAACGGATTTCCTTGATGGTATTTATTTTTAGAAAAAATACCAAGTAAAACTAGGCTTAGGCCTACAGATCGATTTCGGTTGAGCTACCTCGCATTCCTCATTTGAACACACCGTATTGTATATTTTCTTACGTATAAGAGGTATAATGCGATAAAATAAAACAATTGTATCCATTATTCTACCCACGGTTTATTTTATTCGACTCGGGGTACTTGATTTTCTATTTTCTTTGTTGTTTTAAATGAATTCGAAACAACATTCACAATACCCTGCTTACCATTTTCATTTCTATGCAGCTAGCTGGTATGCTTAAATGTAATCACCCAACAAAGAGCTATGAATTGAATGTTCTTTACGTTCAATACATGCAGATCATTTTAAAGATTCATTTCAGCCAATTAAATGCCTAGATACCTGAGATATTTTGAGAGCTAGAAGGACGTTATCTCATATATTTCTATACTGGGTTAACGCCCTTCTGGATCTTGTTAGAGGTTTATTTAATTCGGACGCGACCGAGAATTAGGGCATTGGTAATGAGTCCCATTATCATTGTACATTAATGCTTTATTATATTTCATCCCTTCGCTTCTCGTGCACTGTATAGCTTTATTGTTGTTACCGTCTGTCAATTAATAGTACTCGCCCTGATGTAATTAAACACAAATGTATATAGTTGTTTATGAAAAGGGGATTATGTTTCTTGAAATGTGACAAATACGTTTTTTGCCCCTCATGTGCTGTAACCGGACAATAATTTCAGATTAGATAGATAAAGATGAAATCTGGTTTGATATGTTTATAAGCTGATGAAAAAAATTAAAAATTAATATTCTTATCTTTAATTTGAACCACCCTTTTCGATTCCTGACCATGACATATTCTTTTATTACAAAGAAGATTATAAGACGCATACGATGTAAATAAAAACAGGTATGTGGATTCCAATGACAGTGTGTACTTATTCGTAGAAAAATTAAATCGCATTTTAGTGCAGCAATGTAAATCGCCCCTTCCTGTCATGTTTTTCGTTTACAGTAGTTATTTTTGCCTTGAGAGAGTTTTTAAAATGGTAGACGTTTATTGATCAATAAAAACAGATGCAACCTAAATGTATTGCTCAGTTCCTATTCATTAATTTGTGTGTGTTTGAATTTAATGTTGTTTGTGCTTGTGATGTTATGTTGATTGATTGATTGATTGATTGATTGATGGTTATTTTACCTGACTGCTAAGAAAGCATAAATGCTTGTAAGTAAGCAACCAGACATGAATAAATAACTTCCTTATTTTAAGATCAGAGACGGATGAACATTCGAAATTGATGATAATGATGAAGATGATGATGATGATGCTGCAACTGATGATTATAGTGATAATGGTGATAATGACGGAGAGAATGATGATAACGATGGTGATAATGATGATTGTAATGATGGTAATAATGATGATGATGATGATGATGTTAATGACGATGATGATGAAGATAATGAACAACAACAGCAACAAAAATAATAAGACTAATACTAACACTACTACTACTACTTCTTATAATAATAATAATGATGATAATGATAATGATAATAATAAAAATGATAATAATGATGATGATGATGATTAAGATGATGTTAACAATGATAACATTAACAAAAAAGGAAGGAGAAGAAGAAGAAAAAGAAAGAAAAGGGAGAAGAAGAAGAAGAAGAAGAAGAAGAAGAAGAAGAAGAAGAAGAAGAAGAAGAAGAATAAGAAGAAAAAGAAGAAGAAGAAGAAGAAGCAGAAGAAGAAGAAGATGAATAAGAGGAAGAAGAATAAAGACAGGCAGTAGTGGTTATTATGATGGGTAAACGCATACAAAATCTGTGCATACTAATGTTAAAAGGGAGTAAACAAAAGCATTACAAAAAAGTAGACGATGATGACACCCCTTTCACGCCCTTCAATTTCAAGCCCACCTCATTCACATTCCATCCAACTAATAGAACAGATGCCCCCCAGACAACACTACTCCCTTCATGGCTGTGCTCATTATTCAACCAATAGAGATTCTAGAGGAGGATTTATGGGGCTCAACCCCCTCCCCTCTCCCACCCCCCCCCCCAACTGGTATTGACTATAAATGCATTTGAACGCGTAAAAATGTACCAAATGAATGAAAGAACCCCAAAGGCCGCAAATATCCCAAAGTCCCCCTTATTCTTCTACATCCGCGCCTGTAGGACATGGTCTCTGTAGGAATCCATCTTAATACAACTTATGATAAGCTGAAAGCCTGAAACCAACTACATTCTTTAGGTTTAGCATTGCAGAAAGAAATAGCTCTAAGAAATTAATAGAATAGGGTAAGATAAATTTTATTTGAGAATGGATACAAGACCTTTTAATAAAATGCAAAACGAACCTTCCGAAAATCGAGTACCCCCCAACCGACCAAGATAACCCATCATTGACTGGGCTATTGCAGCAACAATCAAATGCAAAACCAAGGCAATATAATTATACAACATGAAACCTTGCCGTTTGTTCATTTCATTTCATTTATTTTTTACAGTCTGAATACATAATAAAAACAGTTTACATTCAAACATACCTGAATAAATGTTAACTTATTTGCAACAGAACTGGCCAGGGCTCCAAGATAAGCAAAGCCTTGTGAGCCCTGACAATCAATTACATGTACAAGCAAAATACATAAATTAGGGGGTTCCTGGTGATGCAAAGTACAGCAAAGAGAAGAGAAAAATAATAGGAAGAGACTGAAGAGAGAGAGAAAGAGAGAGAGAGGGAGGGAGGGAGAGAGAAAGAGAGATAGAGAGAGAGGGGGAGTTGTCATGTCTTGTTTCAATGCACTTTATACACAAAATGCGTTGGCCTATGCAGAAACCCGATCGCAAAGACTTTCAAAACATCAAGCTAAGACTATTCATGCATGCAATAAATTGCTTAATTTGTCCACCGCCTTTTTAAATGTGCCGACATTTCATTACATGCTGCTTAATCCCAAAATAAATTCTCTACTCCGTGCAGTATAGGATTTATTAAAATGTCCTTGAGTGGATTTCTCGACAGTCTTTGTGACATCTCGATAACGAATCCATCAACTAAATTATGTATAATATACTTTTTGGGTTGTTTATTCTGGGGAGGATTTTACGAAGAAACTGCATGAGCTTTATTGCAATTTTTTTTTACTCTCATAAAGTCGAACTTCAGAGCTTTGCATATAGGACAAGTTCTGCAAATGGTACGACCGTGGATCTTTAAAGCACACACGTGTCGGCATACTTCCATTGCCACAAGGCATACCAAAAACTAATTGTGCAGACTTTGGCATACTGCAAGCGGTAATTAATGCCCATGAAGCGTAAATCCTTGCCGCGAACACATTAATTTCATTAGTAGCATATTCATTGATTAACTTATTCATTACTCATCATCGTACACACTGGACCCAAATTAGATCTCATCGTCTAATTAGGAACGTAGGGAGTTGAAATAATAGGATGGAAATTCAGTTTGAGTAATGAATTGATGTTTTTAACAAAAAGGAAAAATCGACAAAGAGTAGGCCTATTCCTCGCTGATTAGACGAAGAAATATTTGTTTAGAGGGTGTATGGACTGGTCAATTAAGAAAGTGGGAAACGTTCGATTTAATATCTAGATACAAGATATCGGTATAAGATTTCATGGAGGTCATTTTTTTCAATATAGTGTAAGGGGAAATGAATTTTTAACAGAGCTTCGTTCTGCCTCAATTATTTAATTCCTAATATCCATTAGACCTTCCCATGAGGGTTGATGAATTTTCAATTTTATTAGGCCTTTACTTTAATTTGTTGTAGTTTGAAATTATAATAATATAACGGTAAGGACACGAAAGAAAAAAAAAAGAAAAAAAAAATCTTAATTTTGAGCGGGACTGACATTAATAACGTCGCGGGGTGAACATTTACTTCAAGGGACTAGATTTATAGCCATCTTCTTCTTATGTAAAAGATTTTCCTCACGGTCTTTTCAGCAAATTTGGTCCCCCCCCCCTCCTTCCCCATTATAACCCTTATAACATTTAAAGTGAAATTTAATGTTGGTCGTCACTAATCTCCTCCGACAAACACACACGTACGTAGGCAATGAACAATACTTTTTTAATTATTTTTTATTGAAGTTTTTCCATTCAAAACTCTTTGTTTATTGTTAGCTAGGTCACGTTTTCGTCCTCAAATTCCCTACTTATTTATCTCTCTCTCTCTCTTTTGTGTGCATATACCCAGGCGCGGATCCACGGGGAGGGGAGGGAGGGGGTCCGACGGCCCGGCTCCCCCGGCAAAAATGGCCTGGCGAATTGGGCCAAAAGAAAAATGCTCCTCCCCGCTTATCCACCGGCTGGCTGAGTCGTCGCTAAATATTGGACAAAAAGGGCTCATTACCCCCACCCCTGCCCCCCGCTTAGCCTATTCTCGCCGCTAAAAAGTTTCTCACGAATTGGGCCTCCCCTCCTGCCGCCGGCTGGATCCGCCCCTGCATATACCTATACCCTGCTCTGATAACCCTTTTTCCCCTAATGACCATGGTATAAGTATTTTATTCGAAATGTACAATTAAATTTTTCTTAATTTAATGTACAGTTAAATTCAATAACATTCAAATAATTTTATTTCCAAAACTCAATCAAAACATGAAAAAATGCTTACATAAAATTAATATCAAATGACAATTTTGCAATATATCATAGAAAATTGAACTGATTTGTAATTATACAATATTAAAGGTACTATGTCCCATTTGCAGGCCAAACAAATGAAAAGGTTAAATTCCAATGGCAATTGAAAGACAATACTAATTTAGAACTTCCCTAAAAAAAAGGGGGGCTTCAAAATGTCTTTAAGTGGGAAAATAACGACTATTAGTTGTCGAATCGACTTAGGAGCTATAGAGCCAGTAAGTAATAGTCTGATTTTTCAGACCATTGTACCGAATGGTCGTACGTTTTATGCTGCGCAAAGATTCAATCAGTTTAATTTTGGCCATTACAAGAAGTGGGTTATTGATGTAGACAAATGCTCATGTACCCTTTACAGCTCATTTTATGTATGTTATTACCAAAGATGAAAAAGCCAGTCAGTCACTCAATAGTGTCTGACAGTGAAGTCTAGCAAGTAAACGGGTTTCCTTGCATAATTTGAATATTAGGACACTGCTAACGTTTAAATTTCAGAGATAGGACATACATGACATATTCATAACTCCTGCAAAGTTCTACAGAATTTGATGTTGGCTGCAAAAGGGACATAGTATCTTTAAATGTCGATAAGTAATAAACGCATTTAATATTGCGATATATATAAGCATAATATTTTAATAACTTAAGAAGAATTTTGAAGGAAATTGAACAATCCATTAAAAGCAGTGCTTGTATTTGTGTGGATAACTCAAGAAAGAAAAAGAAAAGGAAAGAAAGAAAGAAATTATTATTATTATTATTATCATTATCATTATTATTATCATTATATATATCTATCATTATTTCCATCATCATCATCGTTATTATTATTATTATCATTGTTATTATATGGGGGGAGGGGGATTTACCCCAGCACTCCCAGCCTCTTGATAGTGAATAGAAGATAACGCGCGACAGCGACATTACGTGTACACAGATCAGTGAAGTTTTTTACGCTCGAGAGAGCGCTACATAAAATTAGAAAATTTACCTTGCAAGCTACCGTAGTATTCCGTATCTTGGCAACAACAGCTGAAATAAAGAATTTTTATGTTAAGATCGTTATTATTTTAAGCTGAAAACGGGAAAGATGCGTCCTAAATATTACACTCCCAACGAGGTAGCAGTACACAACACACTTAAAGATATTTGGGTGTCCTTCTTGGGTAAAGTTTACGATTTAACGCCACTATGTGAGAAGTACGAAGGTGAGTGCAACATTTTTATTATCGGTCCCACTCGCTGAATTTCATGCGTGCTATCGGGGCCGGGGTGAGGTGCATTGCCATTGATCATTTTTGATGATTGATCGGAGCCCGAGACTAGCCTGAGAGTACCGACGAGTCGGCCTGGCTCGGGGCTTTTTATTCCTAGATATATCTATATCCTCCTCCTCCTCCTCCTTCTCCTCCTAGTCCTAGACCTAGCTCCTCCCCCTCCGAGCTCCGCCTCCTGAGTCCTTCTTCTTGAAAGTTCTTCTTCTTCTTCTTCTTCTTCTTCTTCTTCTTCTTCTTCTTCTTCTTCTTCTTCTTCTTCTTCTTCTTCTTCTTCTTCTTCTTCTTCTTCTTCTTCTTCTTCTTCTTCTTCTTCTTCTTCTTCTTCTTCTTCTTCTTCTTCTTCTTCTTCTTCTTCTTCTTCTTCTTCCTCCTCCTCCTCCTCCTCTTCCTCTTCCTCCTCTTCCTCCTCCTCCTTCTTTTTCTTTTTCTTCTTCTTCTTCTTCTTCTTCTTCTTTCTTCTTTCTTCTTTCTTCTTTCTTCTTTCTTCTTTCTTCTTTCTTCTTTCTTCTTTCTTCTTTCTTCTTTCTTCTTTGACTTTGCTTGGCTTCCTCCAGTTTGGAGAACTGCAGTTGGTGCAGCTGCAGGTGTTGGTAGTACACATATAGGTCTAGAAAGAGTAGGTGGGTTTACAGTGACATCACATAGTGGAACCGTTGGAACGTTTAACATGGAGGTCAAGTACGAAAGTGAGAGACGGGTTGTGAAGAAGTGAGGGGTTGGTCCAGTCGGAAAGAGGTGTGAGAGCAGGAGCCAAGTAACGATAGTTTTGTGAAGCATTCACCCTTCGTTTTCATATTAGAATAATGGCTCTCACAGCATCTTGGCCAGTGAGCGATGAAGTTGTCTCTCAGCGTCGTACTTTCGTAGATTACACAAATTACATGGGTGCAAGCTTGATAAGTCTTGGCTTTTTAACAAGATATGGCAGAATCATCTTGGATTGATTACTGTTCTAAAGGCAAGCCTAAAAAAAAATAAAATAAAGGGAATTAAAATTGGAAGTTGACCTGTGCTAGATTGTGCATGAAGGAGCCCTGTAAGTGTACGTAAGACTGTATCAAGGCAACAAAAACGAGAAAAAACAACAACATGGAAATGAGAGAAATCAGTAGCCAAAGGGTTAACACCTGACCAACTTGTAACTTGTGACAATTTTTTTTAGTCTGCCTTGACAGATTTGAACCTTGTTAGGTCAATCAAAGGCCTCTATTCTATAATCCTGTAGTGTAGGCCTATTGTTTGATCCAATTGTCATTTCTCGATTTTCACAGGGAGCATTTTGTTGAAGCCTGTCGTCGCCAGTGCTGGAAAAGACATCTCTCACTGGTTTGACAAGAAGACAAACGATGTGAGTGTAAACCTGCAACATTTTTTCGAGATCTCTATACACAAAATATTTTTTGGACACCGTTATTTAGTTAAATGCACATAACATTTTTTTTTTATATGAAAGCTTTAAAACAGTTCCTTGAAGCTTGAAATGATAATCTCTTTCAGCAGCTACTCGCAGCTATCCCTTATGATGATATGCTGTGTGTCAGTGTAAGGTGCCATGGTGAAGTAAATCATAGCATTTGAAGTAAACATTATCGATTGAAGTAAATGATAGTACATGTATTGTGAAGTAAATACCAGCATTAACAAAACAAAAATATTCTGTTGTCATTATTTAGTTGGGAACATGAAGCAATGACCAATGACTTGTATGCTTTATTATTTTGCTCACCATCTAGTCTTACAAGGCTTGCTTCTTAAAAAAGACAGAAAATCTAAGTGATTTATAAAAAGAATATATTTACTTGAAAGTATTATATAAAAATATTATCCATTTGAAAATATTATATACCTAGATGTGTGTCCAGACAGGGTGTGTATCCAGACAGTTTATTTGAATCAGTGATTTGAAGAAGTTGACGTACAATATTTTATCAATATTTTAAGACTTATGTTTAAAAAACATTATAATAGACAAATATCTGTGATTGTTGGTGATATTTGATGCATAGTTTTCATTTAATATTCAGGAAAAAGTGGCTGGTTTATTTTTGTTAAGCATCCGCACACACAAACCTCCATCATACTAAGAAAAGAAAAAAAGAATCATGCATGTACACTGTTCAGCAGTCGTTATCAGTACTACATGTAAATGAAATTTTGTCGCCCTCATTTTGCAGATTCGAACACACGTAGACCCTGTAACAAAGTGCGTCTTTCCCTACTCACCTCATGGCCGCTTTGTCCACATCCCGCCCCCTTGTCCGCGTACCGACTGGGCCAATGACTTTGGCAGACCTTGGTGGAAAGACGAGGGATACTGTATTGGGATCTTATCCAAGAAGACAAGAATGGTCAAGGTCATCAACACTCTCACATCACAAGAACAGATTATAGAGGTAAGAAAATTCAGTTTCCTTTAATATGTTCGATTAAAGACAGTACTTCCGTTATTTCAAGTAGACCAAGCACCAATAAATCAAGTTTATACCGTTAAGCCTTGTTCTGTACATATTCTTCGGTACACTGCCTTAAAAATAAAAACAGTCTACAAAAAAAAATGAGAAGCATTATATAGCTTTAATTCTTTGGGGGTAAACAAGCAAATTCAATGTAAAAGTAAACAGCTGTATGCAACAAAAGCTTTTCACATCCTCTGTGACCCATGTATAATGATATACAGGATTGTGGTAACAAGTCTGTGATTTTATTTCACAGCTGCAGTTTGGGAGGTGAATTATGCGGTCTAGTCTAAGTGAGCCTTTTACAGATCCTAACAAAAGATCAAATGGTTATTGATTAGGGAGCAATTAAGGAAAGGAGATAGTCCTTGCCCACACAGAACTTTTATGGGAATCAATTGGAGATAACCATTCCAATTCTTTGTTCTTTTTTTAATTGGAAAATTGTTAGGGTCTTCAAAAATCCTTGGAAAAGAAAGGACATGTGCGTCATAAG
Source organism: Mesocentrotus franciscanus (assembly GCA_037976565.1). NCBI lineage: Eukaryota > Metazoa > Echinodermata > Echinoidea > Camarodonta > Strongylocentrotidae > Mesocentrotus > Mesocentrotus franciscanus. The sequence goes on along the minus strand of CP137682.1, from coordinate 15,201,983 downwards.
AGTCTTGTATTAAAGTACATCGATACACTGAAGTATTTATGGTGCTTCATAGAAAAATGAAAAAAAACAAACAATACGATTGCTAAAAGATCTTAATAATCATTATCATTGTCATCCAACCACCTCAGGTTTGCTCGGAAGAGACCATGGATGAAATTCTCCAGAGGTACTTGAAGTGGAACCAGCACGCGGCCAGCTACACCTGGAAATATGAGGGCCAGAACCTTGACATGGACAAAACGCTGGAGGAGAATGGCATCTCGGACGAGGACGAAGAGTTCTACAAGCTTAGCATGAACGATGACGAGTACCTTCGCGCTATCCACCTCTACTTCAATGACGATCTGACGGAAGCCTGATGTCGCACATTCGTTTGTCGAGCAAGAGTGCCCTTTGTCATGCAAGGCACAAGAGTAGTGTTAAAATATGAACATGAAGGAGCATTTTTATGGATGCATCCCCAACATTTATAAACAGGCCCGATTTTGTATGGTGATTAATATATTTCACTTAGAATATCTTTCTAAAACTTCCTTCTGTTAACTGGATTACAAAGACCCGTATAACAATGTGTTTAGACCAGAAGCCTAAACAACTAGCTGTAGGCATTAAGCCACTTCTTAATTTAATTTAAAGCAAAATTCAAGACTTTTGCTATCCTCATAGAAATTGGAAAAAGATAGACAGAGAGAGAGAGAGAGAGAGAGGGGGAGGTGGGGTGATACAAGTATATATTTATGAAAGGGGTCAATAGAAAAGAAACATAATAAGCATTCTCATTAAAGGGCAATTCAACCCTTGTAATAAGTTTATTTGTATGAAAGCAGAAGAAAAAAGATTAAATGAATGGTGAAAGTTTTTAATGAATCGGACCAATAATAAGAGAATTATGAATTTTTGAAATATTAGATCACTCAATTTCAATGGTTTTCCCCTAACTGGTGTAAATGTATGTCTCTGCTTATATTCATGAAATTTTATTATCATACTTGCATGTGTACATTTGTAAATATATGTATTTAAATATCACCTTTTAGTGTTTTCAAAATTAAAATATCAAGCTATATTAAACCTCTTTGTTGATTATTCGATTTGTCACAAGTTTTTTTTATTTTTATGGATGCAGTATATTTCAGGAATCTTATTTGCTACATACTGATATATCTAGGTTTAAAGCCATACTGTACTAGAAGCACCACCACAGAACCCCCTCTAGCGCCATCTCTGGTCAGCTGTAGCAGTATGGTCGCGTAACTCGCTGCTTCCCTAGCTGCGCTTTTAGCTCTCACATGGAGTCCTCTCTCTGCTAAGGGGGAAATGGGTTTTGGGTTACGACAAGTTGACCATGAGATGGTGCTGTGCAGTAAACAGTACGCTAGGTCAGAAAGTTAACATTTCTGTATAAAAAACTGTTCTCTAGGGCGCGTTTTAAACATTGCTTACACGTACATACACCCTACAAGGAATGAGAGAGAATTCAGTTTTTGACAATTTGATGTGTATGTCACTACATTGTACAGTCAAACCTGTCTATAGCGACCACCCAAGGGAAACAAAAAAAGTGGTCTTTGTAGACGGGTGTTCTTTGTAGACAGGCTCCTTCAGTACATGTTTCAATGCGAAACCATTTTCAAGGGAAACAAAAAATGTGGTCTTTGTAGACAGGTGGTCACTAAAGCAGGTTCGACTGTACATGCATGTGAAATGGATGAAATGACTTGAAATTGGTACAACTAATTTACCGATAATTATTTGGAAAGTTCAAAGCGAGAGCAAGCTACCTACTTCACAGAATCAGCAGTCGTAATAACATTTCTAGCCAGCACTCTAAAATCAGACCAAATCTCTCTCTCTCTTGCCATTTCCCTAGCTTCTTTGGATTTTATTTTCTCTTTATTACCTTTTCTCCTTTCATTGCTCTCACTTTCTCCCTTCTCGTTTTCTATTTTACGTTTTCTTTTCTTCCTTCTCTTTGTCCTTCACATCTCTCTTTCCCCTTCTTCTCTTTCTTTCCTCTTTACTACACTCTCCAAGGTTACCCAAAGCATTAATGCTCCTTTGTGCTTCGTGCACTGCATGCATTATTGTGTCCGTATGTTCAATGATTTTTTAATAAAAATTTCCTTTTGAAGCCCTAGGCGCAAATTTGAAGTTGCAGTCATTTCAATAAATCAGTTATTTTCAACTTGCTCTTAATTCTAAGCCCGATTTAAACCCTGGATGAAATGGTTCTTAGTCCACTTGGTCAACTTAAGACGTTTTACTGGTCACTGAAAATGTATTTAAATTGCAATATCTCTTTGTATAGAAGTAACATTTGAAGCTCATATTTTGAATAAGGTATATCCCCATGAAACCCATCACATCAGGATCAAAGCATGGTTTTGGTGATAAGTACACTTTTATAAATGTGGGGTGAATTTATGCCAGGTTTCACTTGGTCCACTAATGATTCCTCCAATACCATTTATTACAAATAATCACGACCTTGCCCCACATATCACCTCGCCTTTTCAATAAAAGTTAGGAAATGCTACATTACAGTACAACATGTACACAAAACAGTCAAAAATAGCACCACAGGTTACATATCTAATGTTTTTCTTTATTCTGCGACAACATTTCATGTCATAGTCACTGAGCCGAGTAGCAGAGAAGTGATAGCTAGTCACAGAATAAACATAAATGATGTAAAAGGCTCTGTACAAATTCATTCTGAAAATATTGAACATGATTACAAACAAAGGTACCTGTACATGAAAAGATTTTACATTATTTACATCAATATCCACAATGTCTAACAAATTCAAAGTTTTCTTGTATTCAACTTTTTTCCCCCTTTCTTTCTACATGTATACCTCTTTTGAATTCAAATTTTCCCTCATTAACAAAACAACGCGTGGAAATAGTTTATTTTGATCATTCCTCCTACAAATGTAAGGAGACTTATTCTACAGGTTAAAATTGGAGACATCTTCAATACTGAAGGAAATACATGCGCAAAAAATGTATTACATAAGGCATTTTCTTCAACTTGGTATTAAAAAGGGGTTTACAATTTGGTAGTTTTGGTAGCAAAGAAATGACATTTTAATGACGTTGATTTCCGCGTGTCAAGAGACATATGTACGAGATTGTTTGGTATTCTATCAATGATTTCCAGTGAATTTTAGTGTAGATATCTGCAAGATAGGCTAGAAAATAGCTATACACTTCCCTTTGCCAAGACCATTCCACAAAGAAAAAAAAGGTGTTAGGAACACACAAGCACGATCAGGTAAATTTTACCTTACTGGCAAAAATATACCAGTCACTCTGGTTTTTTTTTTAATTATTAGAACTTGCATGGTTTATCACCGAACCCAAGATATGTGAGCTTTTATTAATTTTGTCTCTTTTTTTCCCACTTTGACCCAAAGGCAAGGGGACACTAAGATGAGATTCTTAAAATGACCCCATTTTTTTTGGGGGGGGTTACGTTGCCATTTCTTACCATGAGGGAGTTTAAAGATAAAGTTGAGTTCTGGTCATGCGATTGCATTGTGAAAGAAACGGTGTGGAATCGATCAGAAAAGGTTGATCATCTAGCATATAAGTATTGGTGTGTAATGCAAGGCTCTGGAATCATCAAAATGATAAGAAATTTGGCCCAGTCTTGGTAAAGTTACAAGCACTGTACACAGAAATTTGTATATGGGACTACACAAACATGTGGCATAAAAATCCGTCCTGATTTTTATGCTGTTACATGCCATATTTAGAATATTAAGGCATTTGAAGAGCCATGCTTTTTAGGGAACATTTTTTATCTGATGTTCCTCCACACATGCATAATAACAATGAAAAAGCTCACAAATTATTTTTCACCTCTTCCCAGAACTCAACCTTCTCTTTAATTTATTGATGTATCACACAAAATTCTCTCACTAAAAACATGACTGAGAAGCAGGGCTGAAGAGCTTATTTAGTGTTTTTACTTCTTCAGTGGAACACATTGTTATATGAAAAACAGGAGTTGAAAATCTAGTCAATACTGTATGTATGTCTTGGCAGCATGAAGTGAATTGTGACACCTTTACATTTGGAACTTTTATAGGGTTTTTTTTTGTTGTCTTTTTGTTCATCAGAAGGCATCAATCTTTATAAACCCCTAAAAAGAAAGTCTGGAAACTCAAGTTTGATTGAATATATCTCCCTTGTTATGGCATAATCATCGCTATGTTAGGTATTATAAGAAAGTGTGTTTATTCTTCTTTAAAATAATACCCCAATGTTTGTGATTGTTTTTAGCCATGAAATGTGCATTTTATCAAAATAGGGGGCAAGGTCAAAAGTAAAAAGTTGCAAACTACACTGCTCTTGTACAACTGTGCATTCTTCTTTCTTTGACAAGTAAAGGGCTACTGTGTAGTGCAGCAGCATGCATCACAATACTAGTGTTCACAAGTGCATTATGAAACTTTTCGCTTGTTACCTTCCCTCTTATTCTGATGTACTGCTCATTCCATGGCTACAAAATCATAACAAATATGGTACGATTTTAAATTTTAAAGGGGAATAAACATACTTTCTAATGATAATAAACAAAGAAATAATTATCCCATGACTGGAGAGATATAAACTTTTTTTGAGGGGTTTAATATCCACACTATGATTAAGACCCCTGTGTGTTCCTTTGTTAATATAATCCCTTACTACAGTACTCGGCCAGTAACCCTATGTGATAAAATAAAAGTTTACCATCATTAATTTTCTTTTCAAATGATGAAACATGAAATTTGTTGTAGTTGATGAGGAAAAGGGGAAGAAATTTCAGGAAAAAAAACAGAGGTATTTTTAAAATCATCATATTTCTTACAAAAGGGAACTAAGATAATAGAAAAATAAGGTAGTCCAGCTGCAAAGTCCAATTAGGAAACTTGCACCATGAAAAAAAATAGCAAGAGGGTTTGGAATTCCACAGTAGTACCATCCTACCACATCCCCCTCCCCCTTCCCCTTCCTCTACTCCAACCTCTCCCTCTACCCCTAAATCCTCCCCTTCCCATGTCTGGTCTAAACCCGCCACGACCTCTCATGCCCCTACCCCTTCCACCACCCATGTCACGCCCTCCAAATCCAGGACCTTCATCCATCACTCCGGGACCTTCTTCCCAACGTTCTGGATCCTCATGCCCTGGTCCTTGTTCTTCCACCCACGGTCGCTTCCGGTGAGGCAATGGTGGGAACTCTTCGTGATCCATAATCGGGAGTTGTCTGTCATCAAAATCTCTTCCGGGATTTGGAAACTCCCCATGGTTCCCTTGTCGAAAATCCCTATCTTGAGGTTCTCGAGTTCTTGCTATGGGGCTCTCAATGGACATCAAAGGAACAGGTGGGCCACGCAGGTCTTGGTCTTCTGAACCAAGCCCGGGGATCCCTCCATCATCGGCTTCCATTGGGGGAAACCTGCGATTGTCCACATCCTGCATGGGCATTTGTCGCTCAAAGGAATGATTGCTTGGGCCATTAAAGCGTTGTGGGGGACCTTGCCGGAGGTCTCTGTCCCCCATATTCTCTAAGTGCTGTGGCTCCTGGCGCAAATCGACATCTCCACGTCCTGCAGCTGAGACACGCTCATCACGATCCTGTCCAAAGCCATCAGATTGTCTCACAACAGGCCCATTTCTCCGCTGTACTTCCTGTGTGGGTGGCCCTGGTCTTATTTGTGGTCCACTCATGGGACCACTCCTTGGCTCTAAGAGTGGGCTTGACAACCCAACTACTGGTCCTTGTCTCATATCAACATCCCCAAACTGAGGTCCTTGCCTCATATCAACATCTCCTGTTCCTTCTGTTGCATCAGGTTCAGGCAACAATGCTTCCTTTGGTAGTGTCTGAATAAGTGGAGTGGGTTGTGACTTTGCAGCTACAGGACCAATTGCTGGAGTCTTTGGTTCTGGCAACAACCCTCCACCTTTACCAGGATCTGGCAACAAACCGGCACCTGGCGCGTTTGGTCCTGCACTGGGAGGCTTAGCTCCTAACAGACCCTTACTATCAGTCCCGTTCTTGGGTGTGAAATCACTTTGAGGAGGTGGCATCTGCTCCTTGGAGGCCTCTTTTTCCTTGTCTGGTTTTTCCGGAGTGGCGTCCACCTTTTCCTTTTTGGTTGGCGGGACAGCGATGGGAAGCTTGGCGAGGTGTGGGGGTAGTGGTCTCTCCCCGTTTCCCTCCTTCTTGTCGAGCCATCTTACTGCTTCTAGTGGCAGGAGGCCCCCTGCCCTCAGTCTCTTGGCAAAGTGTGGAGGGATGTGGCCTTCTTGGAGGAGGACCATGATCGGATTGACATGAGGCTTGATGATGGGTAGCACGGTACCTGTTAAAAAAACAAAATGGAACAGCATTCGTTTAAAAAAACATCCTTCATGCAAATAGTTGTAATTTGAGGCACATTTGTGAATTCACAGCAAGTGAGTATTGAAAGAAAATGGTTACATGGTTGTACCACACATGCTCCAGCAGCAACTGCTATGTAGTCAGTTTCATACACTAAATGAATCCCTAACATCAATCCTTAAACCAACACTATACCCGAGCACAACCCTAACTAAACCCATCTAAAAACAGACCCCCCCCCCAAAAAAAAAAAATAAAAATAAATAAATAAATAAATAAATTAATTAATTAATTAAAAAAATAAAAATAAATAATAATAATAAATAAATAAATAAATAAATAAAAAATAAATAAATAAAAAAATAAAAAAATTAACAACATACTTGCCCTCATGAAGCCCAGTTAAAAAAAGGATTAAAAAGCATGGAAAAGGAACAAAAAGTTATTAAATTGGATTGGCCAATTTGAAAATGCCTTTCCTTAAAGACGTGTCCTTTTAACAAATGGTAATTATTTCACTTCATGTAGCTTCATTTACTTAAGAGATGCATTTGTAGAATAGAGCAGCAAAGAAAGATAAATAGTGGTGTTGCCAATATAATACAGAAAAGCTGATTTTTTTTCTATAAATAAATCCCTGTCACTCGGAATGTACCTGAAGGAAGGTTTGTCTGGATGACGTTGACCAAAGCTTGTTGAGCAGCTTGAGGTCCCTGGGACTTGGCAATGAACTTGATGACCTCAATAGGATTACCTAGGAAAAACAAAGATGTTACATGAACTTGTGTTAGCATCCTGTCCAGGCAAATTACAAGATTTTTTTAAAGTCTGAAAGCAAAGTGCAATTAATGTTTTAATTGACTGATGAGAGAAGAAAATCTTTCAAAAAACATTCATGAATTGCTTCTCAAGAGAAATATACATGAGAGATGGCATTCATTTGGGGAAGATATTATCCCGAAGACAGATTCTGGACAATTTCAAGGTCACTAAAATCACACAAACTTCCTAGGGAACAATTGGGGTTGTTTGCGGAAGAAGCACACTCATGTACGAACACAAGAGGATGAACATTGTATTCATAAAATACTTTTTGGTTGTTACAACCAAGTTCTAACAAAACTAGATTACCGTCTAGCAGATACACTCAAAGTTTATACTTGGATATGATTCTATATCTGATGATTCTGCATTCAATATCCATTTCAAAAACCAACAAATATTCAGGGTTGTTTCATGGGAGAGGTAAACGTACCTCCAAAGTCTGGAATATTGACAAGGCCAAAGGACTCTGGCTTGTCCATTTTCCGCTTCAGTTCCACCTCTTTTCTCTTCTTTTCTTCCTCGCCCCTCTTCTTTGCATCTTCCTCCCGTTTCTTCTTCTCTTCTTCCTCTTTCTTCTTCCTCTTCTCTTCCTCGATGTTTGGTGCCACGCCAGGGGCCTTGTTGGCCTCCCATTCGTCCAGGAAGTTCTGGGGGACCGGTCTGGCGTAGGGGACCTTCCGTTGGGGTTTTGGTTTCAGTCTCTCCAGCTCCTCGAGGGAGGAATCGAGACCGGGGATGGATGTGTCTAGGTTCTCCTCTGCCACTGGCATCGGAACTGTGAGATTGGACAAAAACACGATAGTGAGAATGCATTGATTTTGTATAAATCACACCAAAGGGAATTTAAATATTTATGAACCATTCCATGAGGTTGGTGCTATAAGTACAGCAAAAGTCATTCATTGAATATTTTTATGTAATGAATTTTGTAGTTGTGCCCTGCAAGAGTCATTCCTGTCTTAGCTAGTACTCCTTCACACATTTACTTAATAAAAATTTCGGCATTGAATGGACACCTCATTTGCAACAACACGTCTATTTATTTTACCAAAATGCTGAACAAGACAATTTTTTCTGAATTGGTTCTCTTCAGTTCAGGAGTGCCAAGTTTGTCAACTTCTATTTAGTCAAGTGGTTCAGCTAAAACCCTAAATTTTATGTCAGGGTTTTCTAAGTTTTTAATTTTTAATATTTAATACCATTCATTTACTCCCATGGAAAATGACCAAAATGAAATCTGTTTCTATTTCCTCAAATAGAGAATTAGAAATAGAATCTTTCATTACTGCTGATGTTAATGTTCTTACGGTGTTCCAATCACCAAAAAATGTTTTGCTCTGTATGCTAATGTTCCCTTTCGCTATACAAAATACAATCTTCAAATGAGACTTCTATAACGAGGTATTGCAAGTTTAAATACACTGCCTCTTAATTAACGGAAAAGCAGTTTAGATTAGTCAACACACCATTAAGCGATTGCACAGAAACAGGCCCGCAAGGAACCCAAGGTAACTATACTACAAGTCTGACTTGGGTTGCGTGCGCAGGATTTTATGTTCTTCTCTATCTTCTTCCTTATACGTCTTATCCGTTGGCCCATATAATGTCAGGATAAGTATATATTGAGGCTGATTTAGACCTTCTAGCTGTACAAATATTGCTTTTTGAATTGATTGGTACCCTTTTATTACCTGGTTCGTCTTTCTTGAGATGGTCTGCGACACCATATTCCAATCCCATACCAGGGATGACAGGGAGAGATGTGGTGTCATCATCTAAAAAGAGAAAAGAAATTATCATGTTTGAATGTTTTTCTAAGATTCAATTCAATATCGACAGCGACCCTATGAATCAATCCATTTAGTTGACTGATATGTAAATAATAATTCTTAACTGTTATAGGGGCTGTTGAAATCACCAAACAGCGAAATATTAAAATAATTTGCCAATAGCAACACTGCAAACAAAAGTGTGCCCATATTGGACATTGCATGGTAGCAATTTCTCACCTTCCTTTAAGTATTTCTTAAATACCCTCTCTTACCATTTCAGCCATTTGTAGATTTCTTAATCTAAAATAAATGTTAAGATTTCAAAAAGTGTTTGTACATTTTTAGGAGCGCTATAACAATCATCTTGATCAAAAGAAGAGGCCTCTAAATTCCTGGGAAATGATGTTCTAATGAATTATGTACTTTATGTACGTTAGTTTTAAAACTTCATTACTCTTAATCCATGTTTTTCCTAAAAATTCCTGATGCCTGTAAGTTACAGCAGACACAAGAAATAAACTAACCCCAAGGTATACTACTGTAAATTAAGAATGTGTAATATATTCTCAGAGAAAGAACTGATGCTTACCAAACTCCAAGAGGTCTTCGGAGGTTCCAATGGGCAGAGTATTCAGATTGTATCTGTCTCTCATCTTATCCCCGGGTCTGTTTCTTGTCCAGAATTTCCTGTGGATGAAAGAAGACAACATTGAATGGAACAAGACATACAAAAAGCATGTAGTCTGCCCTTGCGAAGAGGAGTTGTACCAAACTTGCTCCACCAGCAAAGATTACATTGAGGTCAACATCCTACATTAATCAAGTTCAAACTTCAGCTCTGGACCAAACAATACCTAAGCCCAACCCTGACCTTAAACCTAATATAAAACCAAAGTAGAACCCTAAACCTAACCCTATAACTTTGATGAAATAAAGCACATAGCAAATGATTCAACTCTTCCACACCTATTAATCAGAAGAGGTGTGGCAATTTGCACCACTCTTCCACTACCATAAATGGATCGCTACTTACGTTGAGTGATCGTTGGATCCTGAACATAACATATGACCCAATGGATGCCATGCCAGACTCCATATGATAGATTCATGTGCCTCTTCGATACCTCCAATCTCCTTGTCATGTCTGGAGAGAAGCAAAACAGAGAACAGTTTTAGTTACATCGTGAAAGTAACTGATCCTCAACATAACATATGACCAAAGAGATGCGATGCCAGACCCCAGACACATGCTAGACACATGATATGATATCCATCGATGTCCCATAGCTTGGAGGCTGTTGGGGGCTACAATGAAATGGACCTTGAGACACAGGTTCTCCATAACTTTCTTTCTTCAGCTGTTCTAGTTAGCTGCTCAAATGACATTCCCATCCACGCTTGATGTTACCAGTCCATGTCCTAGTTGGTCTGCCCCTCTTTCTTCTCCCATCAGTTCCTCCTTGCAATATGGTGTTTGCAAAGCTATCATTTCCATCTAGTTACATGCCCAAATCACTGCAGCTGCCTTCTTTTCGCAATTGTGATGAGGTGATCATGTTTCCCTATATAACTCTCCATTATCTCTCTCACTTTCATGTCGGATGTATGCAAAGTGAAGTGGATATGCAGAAGCTCATACAATTTATCTCAAAAGCTTCTTTTATTGGGGACTGTACGCATGAGCCCCATGTTGAAATTTTGAAATTTTGGAATCTGCACCAAGATTTTGAGGGCCCATGTGTTCCGGGCACCTATTTTACGGTGTCAAACCCTACCTTCTTGCTACATGTACAAGTACATTGAATTATATACACACAAACATTAAAAAAAAGAGAAACAATGGGTAGACTGAAGAATGGAGAACTGACCATGCTGTTGAAGCCACTTACCCAACTTGCCAGAAGAGAATGCCTCCATCGGAGCCTCCTGATACAAACATGTCCTCATGTACGGGATGCCATGCTATGGCTGCAGGTAAGACATATAAGAAACACGTTAATATAACGATCAGGAGAGACAGAGAAAGTGAGAGGAAATAAGATGAAGCAGTATGAAAGAGAAAAACAGAAATATGCAGGATGGTAAAAGAACATATTCACAGGAGCGGGAAAAGGGATGCAAGGAAACACAGGGAAATACAAAATGAGGGAAGTAGGGGAAGGAAAGAGTGAGAATGAAGAAGAGAAGACAAGCACGAGAGCAGGGAGAGGTCAAGATAGCAAAAGACATCAGAAAGAAAGTGATGGAGGAGACACAAAGGAGGGAGACAGAGAGAGAAAATTGCAGAAGAGATTAAACATGTAGCTTTCAAGGCTATTTGAAAATAACTGATTATCAATTTGGTCCTCTTCCATCTACATGAACAGCAAATACCTTAAAGGTACTATGTCCCATTTGCAGGCCAAAAGAATGAAAAGGTTAAATTCCAACGGCATTTGAAAGATAATACTAATTTAGAACTTCCCTAAAAAAAGGGGGGCTTGAAAATGTCTTTAAGTGGGAAAATAACGACTATTAGTTGTCGAATCGACTTAGGAGCTATAGAGCCAGTAAGTAATAGTCTGATTTTTCAGACCATTGTACCGAATGGTCGTACGTTTTATGCTGCGCAAAGATTCAATCAGTTTAATTTTGGCCATTACAAGAAGTGGGTTATTGATGTAGACAAATGCTCATGTACCCTTTACAGCTCATTTTATGTATGTTATTACCAAAGATGAAAAAGCCAGTCAGTCACTCAATAGTGTCTGACAGTGAAGTCTAGCAAGTAAACGGGTTTCCTTGCATAATTTGAATATTAGGACACTGCTAACGTTTAAATTTTACAGATAGGACATACATGACATATTCATAATTCCCGCAAAGTTCTACAGAATTTGATGTTGGCTGCAGAAGGGACATAGTATCTTTAACACTTAACAGTTGTCACCAAAATCCATAAAATCAATGACTAATGTCACTTATCACTAAGCTTGGCAAGTAATGATCATGAATTCGTCGGCTGTCACCAGCAAACAAGTGCTAAGTGTTTGTAGCCTTGAGACCAAACATCTGAGCTATTTAAAGCAGTATCTCCTTTACCATCGAATGATGGGGAATAGATGTGAAAAGGGGTAATGTCACAGGGTGTGTTCATACCTGTTGCTTCTTTCTTGTGCCCCCTGAATGTGAACAGCTCCTTCATCATGCGGATATCAAAGAGCTTGACCAGATGGTCCCTGGACGCCGTCAGAAGCCAGTTGCCGTTCATGTTCCACTTGGCCGACATGACGGTGGACTTGTGGGCGTGGAGGGTACACAGGGACTCCCCCGTCCGGGAGTCCCATAGCTTGACCGGCTGTTGGGAGTCTTTGCTGCCGGACACGACGATGCTCTTGCTCGGATGCCAGTCAACGCACCGCACATCAGCACCATGACCTTTGTAGCAGAATGAAATAGGGCATAACTCATCAAGGTCAGGGCACCACACTTACTCTGTTACTGCTGTGTCGTCTTACAAAGGCCCGGTCAGGGAGGTGGGAAGATTCTGCCAAATACCCCCCTCCCGCCCCCGCTCTTGGCTATGGAGTAATTAAAATTAATACACTGGGGTATATTCATTTTGGCTGGCTTTAATTGCAAACTAGCTGTGTTGAGAATCATGCTACAGGATTTTAAACTATACATGTATCTATAACTGAGGTATACTATTGAATGGAACAGTTCCCAGGGAGTGGAGCATGTGCACTATCATGTACAGATTATGACCACGGTGATAATAATTACAATGGAAAGTGCTTTAAGATACGTAACATTGAGCGCTATACAAATGTGACTATTATTATTATCATAATAGTACTGGTTACACTACAGAGCTATGTGTCATACAATCCACAGTCATCAATGAAATGTTATCTTAAAAAATAAAGAGCAGAAAATTTTCCCTGGCCAGACTCATTGATTAAAATTATTAGGGCAATCCGACTTTTGGAGAAAGGTGATTTGAAGGAAGGCATAAGAACTATAGAAACAGATCAGTTGGAGAAAGTTTGATCATCGTTAGTTTAACTACAAAGTTATGAATTTTGAAAGTTGTAACCAATCCACAAGAGAGCCACAAATTGAGAATTTAATTGTGTCACTCTGATACACGTATGTAAAGGCTAACAACTTGCCCATTTGTTTCAACACTCAAAATGACTAAAATTGAATTTGTCCACGTGTAGAATTTGTCCAGAGTAGAATCTGTTGTTAAAGGGCCATCATGCTTTCCATATTTTGACTACAGCTCCAAGGGATGAAGGTGAATGTCCGATTCCCAAGCCAGAGATTCACAAATGTAGATTCAGTGTGTTCAACTTTCAATCAATTCCTTATTCCAGACCGAACGGTACATTTTTAATTGTGAGCAGGGAAAATGAATTCCACATAGAATAGCCATCGTTTATCTATAAAAATAATCAATCTTTCACCAGCCATGTCTCCAAATTCTGCCTTCACACCAAGCAACTGTGTACCAAGGTTGAATTACCCTTCAAACGATTTGCATACGCTGCACTAAAATGCAATTATAATCAATTTTTTTGGGACAAAAAGAAGGTCACATTTTCTCTTCTTCGGTGCAGTCTGCTTCCTTCAATCTTGAAGATTCTTGAGGATTCTGTCATTGCTGATTTAAGGGCAACTGGCTATGACAGCTCCGTTTATGAAGAGATGAATGAAGGGGTGCTTCTTCACCTATGCCTGTACATCCATTGGGGTCATAATGCCTGGCATCCAGTTCTGCAGTATCACAGCATGGTGTATCACTAGCATTGAAACTCTAATCTATTCTATGTGGAGTTCAATTTTCCCTGCTCACAATTAAATTACATAGTACAGTCTAGAGTAAGTAGACTAATCCCGTGCTATTCCTCATTATTCAAGAGATTAGTGATAGCCTATTAACTCAGACTCAAATGACCGTTTCCTTTAAGGGTAGTGAAAACCCATTCATCCTAGAACAGAAGACAAAAACCACGAAACCACAAAATTTCACAAATTGTCAAGGACAGCCATTTCCGCACAAACTTTTGCTAATTACAGAGAAAAGATTGGTGCTGTGTCAATCTAAACTTCTGATTTGTGGCTTGAAAACATTCTCTAATCTCAATGAATCGCAAAAATTAAAGTTTTAGGCGTGAACATTTCTGGTAGTACAGTAGAGCTTCTAAGCTTGTGATACTGTATCACAAAAGTGGGTGCCTTGCATATCGACTGCTCTCAGGAAGGCCGTTACTGTCATCGCGAATACACAGCTCTTACGGCCCTCTTGTGGACAGCCGACGATGTATCTGTGGGAGATCCCTGCCGGAGCTTTCAATCATGCAAAAAAAACCTTGGCTCTTATCATTTCTCCTTGTGTTTACATCATCGGCCATCGATCGGAAAAGAAAATGAACACCACCGTACATACCTCTCAGGATCTTCTCCTCGTGACACCGCAGGAAGTCCCAGATTCGCACGGTCCCATCGTCTGAGCAGGTGCAGAACTTGGTATCTAACGGCGCAAAGCTGGTGGAAGGGGAGGGAGTAGGGGAGGACACATATGGTAATTTGATGTCTCTTGGTAAAATCAGAGATCGATGTTACTTAGAGGGGATATCATGGCTTACGTTACGTGGATGGTTGATAGAATTCTGCAAAATGAGCTCACGATGCATCAACAATGTTATTTGTTACATCGTGAGACCCAAACGTCTTTGGTTTGACGAATCCCAAATTTGAACCATGAACATCTTTTTCTGTGATTAACCTTCCTCTGTTCCTGCTTTATACAAGGAGGAGGAAAAATAGTATTTCAATTTGATGGGAGTGCTTTGATATACAAGTATCATATGGCACAATATACTGTATTAAAATATTCAAAAAGATCTGCCAGTTTGATAGTTTCATGAGGCTGATGCTACCCTTTAATTCCAAGAAATTATGTCCAGTCTTTTGTTGTTTGTTTCAAAGGGACACAACTCATTATGTTTTTTAAAAATCAGGAGCTGTGTTCAAAATTTTGTACAGGGTGTATTTAAAAAAAGAAAAGAAAACTCTGGTAAATGTAAACAAGTGCCTAAATTACAATGCCAATGTACCTTACAAGATTTTGAGCCCCAACTTTAAAGGTTGGCAAAAGCACTCCTTGACTACGCCAATTACACAACATCTATTACAATCTGAAAATCTACCATCCCTCATTCTAACATGATGCAGAATTCTATCAACTTCTCTCCCATTCTTCTCTAATGCTCACAGCTCCAGAAACAAACATCATCTTAATAAAGACCTCAGTATACTCTACAATTCGACAACAAGAAGATTTGGAGGTGGTTTCAATTAGAGTAAGATACATGCATTAGAAACTGTTTTTAAAATGAGAACAACCTTCCTGGTCTGAGATTCAGTAACAGTTCTACAAATAGTTAGACCAAGAATTACAGGCGTTGAGTTCCAGAACCTTCCCTGTGGTAAACTGGCCTAGTCAGTGATGACTAGAATGTCGCAATCTAGCAACTGGTCAGACACTGCCCCAATTTAGACCCGATCGGGGGTTTCGGTCCAAATATTCGGTCTGAATAAAATGTATGATCAGCAAGAACCTGGATGGAAAATATTGAGATTTCAAATCTTCTGAACATGCATGTACTCCGATCGCCACTTTCTCCAAAACTTTTGCCGAGTGTACAGGGGAGGGGCTAAATATGACATCTTCTGAGGGGACTTCTCTTTGCTCAACACAGATCCCTAGAATATGCTTTGATCTGTAAAACAAATCTGCAGACAAATTTAAGAAAACAATATAACAAAATTGCAATGTATTTATTTACCCCCAAAAAAAAGACTTCTTTGGGGAAATAAAGGCCGGCAGCAAATATCAGATGTGAGACTGATTGATGTGAAGATTTTATGAAGTATAGTCAGTACCATAAGAATATAATAACAGTCAATGTGTTCATCTTGGGAGAAACATGAAATTTGGGGTTAGCAGAGAGAAACTCAGAAGATATCACATCAAATCAAAAATCAAATGCAAATGTCAAAATTGGTTCACCACTCGTTATAACCCACACTAAATACATAAATGAGACAGTTCTAGCTCATAGGAAAAGCACAAGAAATAATTTTTTCAAAAAACTTTTCAATAGATTTTTCTCGTACTCTATAGATGATTTAGGTTCTGAAGTAGCCAACTTAAGACATGAACTATTAATCACAGTATGTTTTACAGCACTATTAAATTTTAGACTTCTTGGAATATTAAATATCACTAACAGCTTCACAAGGTAGAATATTGGGTTTTTTAAAGGTTTTTTTTTAAAGGCATTTCTTTTTTGACATATTGCATTTCCCACCCATATTTCATATTTAAAAAGAAAAATATATAAATATGTTTCCATTCCTCAAATTTACAAGACAGTTTATGTTCAAAGAGGAAACACGCCACTAGACCCTGACAACACAAATATTTTCAATTTTTTTTTTTCCCATACTGAGTTTGAATTTTCTGCAAGAAGAAAGCAAATATCTACATATGTAATTCAGCATGTCAGGCTAAGAAATGGGAAAGCTCAATTTTGACATCTGCACAAGGTCTTGTAATTAGTGGCATGGTCTTTCAAACAAACACCCCTCATAAACACACTGTTCTCAATTATTTCACACGCAAAATACATGTTCACCGAGTGACAAAAGTTACCTTTGGATTTTTGTCCACAAAACACGTCTTTCCGCTTAAGAGTAAATAGTGCGATCAATAAGAGTATGATTGTACATGTCTTAAAACAGATTCCCTCACACTGTTTGGAAGAATACTTGAATTTTTATGATTAGTGAATTTTCTGGAGATAAATGATTGGATATTTTAGATGTCTTTCAGATAAAAGTTAAGATATTTTGTATGGACAGCATTTTTAAAAGTCGCCATACCAAAGGACGTCATAAGTTGAATACAGTAAATACATTCAATTTTACTTACATCCACCCTATTGGGACTGAAAACAAAAATAAGATTTTCATGTAGATATCATTTTGTTGTTGTTTTGTTTGTTTGTTTGTTTTTTGGTAATTTTATATTATTGTAGGGAGAAGTGTCAACTTTTCTTTCTCTTCTTCGAGATTGATTTGTTCCAATGTGTACAAAACCTTTCTGCACACTAAATGAGCATGTTCTACAGAGAATTATCATTGTGACGCGACTTGAGTAAAAAAAAAAAAGGTTAAACATTTATGCGTTCCACATGTTTTCAGAAAAGTTCCCTCTCGTCACGTGATGCTTTGCATACGAGGAGAGCGTATGGCACCTAAGCACATTACGATGGAAAATGTCAGTGTTGCACCTTTTTGTTAGGCAACATCCCACCCAGTTTGCTTCTGTCTGAGACGTACTTCACAAATATGGATAATCATGGACAGTGTAGAAGCGTGAATTGGGAAATGTGCCCGTGGATGGTGTAGCCTTCTTGAAATGACATGACCAGATGAACCCAAGTTCTTCAACATAAAGGACTGAATACTTTCCTCCACTTACTAAAGTGGTAAATTTCTACTTCTGCAGATATGCTTTTTAAAGAAATAAGGGGGGAGGGAATCTGAACTTTCTTAAATGACACCAAGTGGTCCAAGCCAAATTTTCAATTTGTGCAAGATTAACTTACATACAGTGGAGTTTAGTTTACCACTTATAGTAGCAAAAATGGTTTAAAAAAATAGAATATCATTCAGAGATAATATATATATATATGGTACATTAACATGACTCACATTGTAAAGATATTAAAAAGTCTTTACAATTTGGTTGATATGTGTATTAGATAAATGTAATGGATCCATTTTTGTGTAAAGTTGAGCTATGGTACGTTTTTATTGTATTGAAAGATTCGCTTAGAAACTTGAGGCAAAGGGTCTCTCTCTCTCTCTCTTTGAAACACTCTCACTACTAAGTTAATCTCATCCTGCACTGGCTGCAAGCTTGGAATATATTTTTTCTGTCTCATGCTCATTGTAAACAAACCCATAATCATTATTTCTCACACACTTGGTATCCATTTCCTTCAGTTTTATTAATTTTTCCTGTATTTATATTTGATGACTTTTTTAAATTTGAATTTATTCAAATATTTATTTCAATTCATTTCAGATTCAATCATTGAAAACAATTTCCAAATTAATATCAAATTTCACTTAAATTTATCACTGTCATGCATTTGTGTATTTCAATAAGTCTTTTTATTTTTTATCTTTAATTCTTGTCAATTACCATTTCTTCTCTCGCATCACTCCCATACACTTCTCAAAATTTATTTCTTTATAATCGAAACATTTGTATGAATTCTTATTGGCAGCACTTAATATAATAATTATATTCAAAACAAATGTTACGTTACCTCTAGTAGCCCTTTCAATTTTCAAGTGAGCCGTACAATCTACTGATACATAGTGCAATAGAACTTGTAATACAGTAAAACCCACGGAAATACAATGTACTGTATAAATCCAGACAGTCTGAAGGAGCATTGCAATTGTTGATATAAATAAACGTGTGGCACAAGAATCATCGAAACGTAGGTGACATAGAAAACTCCTTAATGAACTGCAAGTAACATTATACTTCTCTTTCTTCAAAATGCTACTGAATAATTTGCCTTGAAAGCCTCCCGACTGGGCTGCTATTTGGTTGTAGTACCTTGCGCATCGTACCGCCTGGTCTTTGTGGGCTTGATACATCTGCACGTTGTTCATGTTGGACTGCCAATACTTGATGAAGCCTTGGTCATCTCCTGTGAGCAGCCACATGTCGTTGCGACTCCACGTCATCGTCCGGACAGCACACTCATGGGCCTGCGAATGAAAGAAACAATCGAGCTTGGTTTTCATTCTAGAGGTACGGTGTGCTTTATTTTCTGGGGCGCTAACTACTAGAAAAGAAAAAATGCAATGAAATACAATGAGCAGTCAAAGGCGATTATAGAAATATATTTGGGTGTCTGGAAGATGACAAGAAACCTGTAGTATTAAAAAAAAAAAAAAATCTTTCTTTCCCTTTTCTTTTAGCATAATTACGAAGTTGCCTTAATCCAGGCATTATTCAATTTACTACATATTTCATCACACAATTGTAGAGTTCATGATGTAAATGAAATGGAATAAATTGACTGATACATAACAGAAACAGTTAGATTAACAGCTGCCAGCACTGTATCCCCTTTTCACATCTTACTTCTAAAATGATGAGAGAAGGGGCACAGTTCTTAAGACTGTACAAATAGAGATTTAACAACTTTCGCCGAAAATGTAAAGACAGATATAGATTGCCAATCCTTGCGGCTTAAAATTGCAGTCTGCACAAAGAAGCTACTGGTAGTTTAGTAACGATGCTTTAGTGAATTGCTGCTTGGTCTACAACCAGTTCGTCTACTACCAAATTGGTCTATTCCCATATGGTCTACCCCCAGCCCGTCTATCCATATTAAGGCTGTGCATAAGCATGTAATGAGGTACTCGAGTACACTCCCAGGCTTACAGGCCGAGTACTCGAGAGTTGTCAACAGTGCGAGTACTCGTCACAGCCTTAATCCATATGGTCTAATAATCATTTTGCCTTATCATGTGGTATAATGACCATTTAGGCTAATAGCCATTTAGTCTAATTTCCATTTGGTCTACCGTTCATTTAGTCTAATTCCCAGTCTGTCTAGTGCCCATTTCGTCTACTATCCATAAGGTCTAATAATTATTTGATGATCATTATTATTTATGATTAAATTAGTATTAGACCATGTTGATAGTAGACGGGCTGGATGTAGACCATATGGGAATAGACTAATTGGTTAGTAGACAAACTGGTTGCGACCAAACGGCGATAAACCGATGCTTTCAGCATTCTCCTTGTCATCTTTTTTAACAACTGCTGGCATATTAGGTTAGGACTGCAGCAGCCATGGCAGATGGTCTGGGAGCTGGGAGGACCAAAACTATTTTGCTGGCTGATGATATTCATCAACATATTACCCATATTTAGAATGTATCTTTTGTTTTTGTCTTTATGGAAACACCTGCAAATTGTATGATCACTAAGTGTATCATGTACAGGCAAGAGCCCCGAGAGCATCAAGAAGAATGTTTTGCATCAGAACGTTTACTTAGTATACTTACTGTCATGATCCTTAGGATTCTTTACATCTTCCAGACTTTAACCAAGATCCAAAATGTGACTCGCATTTACATTACATGTATACCAATCAGAGGGTGAAAGTGAAAACTGGATTCCGAGAATCATCTTTTAAGATTTAAGATTTACATATACAGGTTGGAAGATAAATCCAAAGGTGATAAGAAGCAGGTTCATAACCTTGATGGTTCTAATAATATGGCATTCTATCATTACTCCGCTAGAAAATTTCCATGGCTTTGGGGTCATTATAACATTGTACAAAGAGAATATTATTCTTCTCAAATAAAATAAATGTCAAATTCGCATTTTTAAAATAAGACTGTGATATATGATGACTGAACATAGAACTCTATTCATCTCACAACTGAAATAAAAGCATCAATATAAATAAAGCAACCATAGAGGATTGGACAGTATAACATTTAACATGTGCAAGAAAGTGAGAGAGAGTGAAATAGACTGAGACAGATAGAGTGAGTGACGAAGAGAGAGAGGGAGGGGAAGGGGGAGAGATTGAGCAACTGATTGTGATTTCTGTCAACGGTCTGACATATCAAATTATCTATTAACTTGACATATTGATCGAAAGGACGCAGGGTAGAAAGATAAAGTCGAAATGGCATTGACTGTTTACGCCAGATTCGGCCTCGTGATTCATTATAATATATGAAAGTCCTGAATTGCTTACCTGAAGGATTGTTTCAAAATTAAATGTAAGTCCGTTCCACAGAGTAAATTCTCCACTTGATGCTCCGGTAACCAGCCTCCTTCCTTCTGGCGTCCACTACATCACAAAAAAGAAAGAAATGAAATGAGATGGACATGCTTTCTGTACGGGTTTTTGAAATGGTGGGTGTATGTAAAGGCGATATGAAGGCTTTAAGGATGGTTTGTGACTTGTCCCTTTGCCAGACCTAAAAACACGAAGTTCTGCGAATCCAGTGGTATATTGAAGAGGTCTATTATTAGAAACCTCCAACCAAATGAAAAAAATGGAAACTGGCTTTCAACAAACAAATTTTGAATGTTCAATTCCAGCCATTTATTTTCTAAACCTAAAAAAAATGTGTACGTAATTCAAAATTAATTCAACCGTTATATCTGTTGATTTGAGAATAGCTCCCTCTGCTGCAATATGAAAACAGCACTAGATTTTCATTTCTTACAAAGAAGTTTTAGAATCTAGGACTGTCAAATTTCACATATGACATCTAAAGGACATATTTCAAACACTTGCCAAGTTTCGCACAAGTCTGCAAAAGGGACTTACTGCCTATAAACTTAAAGATAAAGTTGAGTTCTGGTCATAAGATTGCATTGTGAAAGAAACGGTGTGGAAGAGACTGGAAAAGGCTGATCATGTAGCACATAAGTATTGGTGTATACTGTGTGGTTTTGGAATCATCAAAATGATAATAAAATTAGAGCAGCATGTGCTCAAATCTTAGTTATTTTTAGGCATTGGTAACTTCGAAAACACTTACCACAACACAGAATATAGGGCATCGGACCTTGTTGGTTGAAGTCCGCACAAATCGAGTTGTTACTGCATTGATAGGGTTGTCCAACATCTGATGGGGCAAACTCAGCTTCACAGAAAACAGAACAAAACATTTTTTTAGATTCTTTACAAAGCAAAGAGGGTCTCACGTCAGAGTACTTTATACACTGATTATCAATAGCGCAATTAAATGTGCAATTTGTGACTTCACCTCTATTTTTTTTATTTTCTCTTCCCATAGTCCAACTATTCTCCTCAAAGAAATGCCCCCCCCCCAACCATTTCCCAAGCTTGAGTTCTTTTTCAAGTTTCCAAAGCTAAAACAGCATATTTACATATTTAATGCTGCTTCTCTTCCTTGGTCTAATCTGTATTATTTTCTTGTCCAGCTTATTATTTCTTTCTCTTTCTTTTTAATAACAGATACAATCTTCCTTCCTTCTGTTTTTTGCTAGTGGACTAATAATCCTTTCTTTCTTTTTCTCTTTTTTGGGAAGAAATAAAGGTCTACTTACATTTCCTATATATGAGTGGTCTGGCTGTATCATTCTTGCATCCTTGTAATCCCGCTGCCAAATTCTTGTCTAAAAGATGAGTTTCAAATTTTATTAAGTCACATTTCACAAAAATATGGGTGTGCTGAAGAAGTCTCCTTTATTCTTTCAAACGTCACTACCAGAACTAAATCTCAGTAGTAAGGTCATTTTTTTATAGATTAAATGCATATTTTCCAACAGAATTATAAAACTTCACATGTCATGTGAGTAAGTGATCACATGACGATTAATAATTATAGTGAAACCTGTATATAAAGACCGCTCAAGGGAGACAAGTAAAGTGGTCTTTATAGGCAGGTGGACGTTAAGAACAGGTTGCTTTAGTACATGTTTCAATAAGAAACCATTTTCAAGGGGAACAAAAAATGTGGTCACTATAGACATGTGGTCTTTTCTTTACAGGTGGTAGCTAAAGCAGGTTTGACTGTGTCTACTACTCCCACAGAATAAGCATTTTTACAAGTCTGTGGTTATAGAAAAATATGTAATTCCACATCTGCTGCAAATTACCCAAACAGGCTTAGGTGGGCTTCATGCATGACTGCCAACACAGTAAAATGGTTTACTGAAATAAATGTTATACTCGTGAGGCCTGCTCCTTCTATTGTTGAGTTCTTTTGAGGGGGCTCTGTTCTCTTAAACTTCAACAAAAGGCTGATAGTCACTCCACAAAGAACCAACAAGACAATCCATTCTAAACTTCTCTTTTTTTTTTGTATCTTTCCTTACCTGTAGATATTTGATGACTGAAGTGTTGTAATCAACCGTTCGCCTTTGCAGGTTATTTTTCATCCTCTTCTGGTCAAAGGTCGTGGCATTTGTTGGCCCATGTTCTTGATGTCTACATAGAAATCAATCATATAATTATCATTTTTAAATATTACTTCAGCAACAGAAATTATAACATGAGGCACAAAATATTTTGTTTCTTCGTATTAACAGTGCATATTATTTAATGTTTTGCGACTTTTGCCCAGTTATTTTTCTGGGATGGAATTTTGGTAAATATTCAATTATAGAAAACTTGGGACTTTGTTTCATAAGAGATGTAGGGTTTATAGGGCTTGATCACTTTAATAGGGCTTGTTCAGCTTGTTATATTTCCCATGTGATCATATTTTCAATCCAAATATAACATAAAATATAACCCCTTCTGAGACTATATCTCTCTTTGGCAGTCAAAAAAATGTTATATTTCACACCCTACTAGTCAAAACTGTATATAAATGAATTAGTATACTAGTCTATAATTTTGTTGGGTAAAACTTTATTTGATACAGTGGAATCTTGTTATAATGAGGTCCTTGGGACCATGGAAATGACCTTGTTATATCAGAAATCTTGTTATATCAGGGTAAAAAAACAAAAGAATATAAAGAGCTGGACCAGCAAAATCACCGTTTTATCAGAGTGCTTTATAATGAGGTTCCACTGCATATTTATCAAGATCATTATGAACCGAAAGAGGACCAGTGGGGCGTTTCACAAAGATCCTAAGTTGAACTTATCTCTCTAAGTTGGACTTAACAATTATGGAAATCCATTAGCATCTATGAAAATATTTTGTACAAGTTATTTTAAAAGGCATAAAATGTTGATTCAAATCATTCATATTTTCTATTATCAAGGAGATTTCATGTTCTTGATGTGGAATTTATAAAAATTCTAAAATACTTGAATTTTCGCTTTTGAATATATTTTATTTTAAGGCTACAAATGGCTGTCTAAAATTGTTAAGTCCAACTTAGAGTTAAGTTCGACTTAGGGTCTTTGTGAAAGACCCCTCCCCTGATCTTACCTGTGATGGCCATGCGGTCTACGGTGATTGTTGTAATAGTTTGGCTTGATCTGGTAGTATGGCAATCGGGGCTGATGAAAGAACTGTCCTTGTCCCTGGTGTCCCTGGTGGCCCTGATGCCTTGGCGGTCCCCCTCCTCCCTCCATCGTAACCAGAGAGATCCAGACGCAAGATGTCACTGACGAGTATTAAAGTCTAAGATGAATGCTTCGTTTGCATTCTCCTCCACAGGTATGAATCATTAAATCTATAAAATAAAAATAATAATGATAATACTAATGACAATAAATACATGATTACATGTACATATAAGAAAGAAAAAAAATAGCAATCATAATTTGTTCTTCTTAAATCTTTTGGCCAACTGGCATTAAAGGTACTAATTGAAAGATAATACTAATTTAGAACTTCCTTTAAAAAAGGGGCTTGAAAATGTCTTTTTGTGGGAAAACATGGGGGGCATGTAAACCTCAGTGCTTATCATCAATGTTTTGTTAATGTAAATTCCAACATTCTCCATTTCCATCGAACAGACCAAGAGAGTAATTACATGTACATACATGTATGGTTCCTTGGCCCCTTACTTGAGTGATCTGTATTCTGCATGTGTTTTAATTTCACAGGGAATTCAAATGAAAGTTGAAAAAAATCCATCCTACCCTGCAACCCTCAACTCTTCCACCAGCCCCTCCATTTAAATAAACTTCATTTCCACAAGAAGAAGATATTTTATTTTTTATTTGTTACTACTGGAACAGGCAACTGACATGTTAACACATGCAAACAAAAAAACACATGGTTTAGTCAGGGCTCCATCTTAAAAAAACCTTCTACTTCAGAAATTGACCTCTGAGACCTTTGACCTACTTATATTAAATCTAATGAGACTGTCTTCCTATGGTAATACTACAGTCAAACCTGTCTATAGCGACCGCCCAAGGGAAACACAAAGAGTGGTCTTTGTAGACAGGTTCCTTTAGTACATGTTTCAATGAGAAACCATTTTTAAGGGAAACAAAAAGGTGGTCTTTGTGGACAGGTGGTCACTAAAGCAGGTTTGACTGTATCATGAAGTTTAAAGTTCATATCTCAAGTGGTTCTTGAGATATTGCGATAACCAGAAAGTTTGACGGACGGACGGACTGACAACACAAAAACATAACGCCTCTGGCACCTTTTTCGGTGGGCCAAGCCATGCAAAAGATATATTCTTCCACCTTGCCATATACTGTTGGTATTTCAGCGCCGACTTGCTGCAAAATGGGCATTCATATCTCTGTACGTGCCCAACAGTACCATTTAGTGCCACACGAACAGCCCTAGCATAAGACCAAGTCCAAGAGATGCACTTTTTCAGGAGCAGGACCGCTAAAATGTCTACTGCGTGTGTATATGTCATGAAATTCATGTAAGTGAACGATGCTTTGCCTTTGCATTTTAAGAATAAGATGATGTTGCAATGCATACATATACACTACCATACACTGATACACAGCTACAGCGGACCAGCCGAACAAATCCTGACTTATTATTAATGCCATTACCGTGAAATAGAAAACCACCCGTCGCTCACTCTTACAATGCATGAAGTCTAACTGTAAACGGGATGGACCTTATACTAGCTTTAACATGTAAACCAAACAATCCATTTTTTGAACTTTTATACCGGTAAAATACTTTACTAATAACTATACAACATAACGTGGACAATCAAATCATTAGGTTGAATCATACCATTTTGGTACATGATTTTAATAGGGTGTCTGAACGACTTTTCAATGTTCCCTTTTGGATCGTTTTTCACCATTATGGTTGGATAATTGAAAAAATCTTTTACTCAGAATAATACATTTCAAATTTCAAGACACACCAATGTTTCTATCAAAAGATACAGCCCCCCAAAATCTATGCAATATTCATCCATTTTTGTCAGAATTGACGAAAAAGATGTACACGCAGAGTTATTTTGTTTTGCTAATTATAGCTAAACAGCTGTATCGCGCGATATACAAGCGTTGTTGCTTAGCTTCATGCGCAACTTGAGTGTGATCGCCAATTCACAAACACACACACGCAGTCCGATGCATATGCATATGCAGATTTTACGCGCTGTCACCATGGGTTTGGGCTGAGCGGAGCTCACGCCTCCCTACTTAGCTGATCCGAAAAATTGGGGGAAGGGTATTTTCAAACTGTAATTTTTTGTGATCCCTGGGGGCTAGCGAAAAAATAAGCACAGGGATATATTCCTTACGACAGGGACTACTTATCGCTCGGGGCGTCATTTCTCCAAAGTGTCAAATCTCTGAGCTAGCAAGGAAACAACATTTAAATCGTTGTTTTGACCAAGATATTTTTAGAATTCCAAGATGACGCCCCTTTGGAAATATGGAGATAAACCTGCTCTTTCATATGAAACCTCATTTATTGAGTATCATCTTCAGGATCACAAAGGATCACAAAGAATAAAGGTTTGAATCTCGATTTGGTAATAAAAACATTGACCAATTTTGCATGATCGCGCAATGCACGTCGACTGCATAGACATGTGTGCAATCTCTATGGGAAGGATTTTAGCACATACATGTAACATCGGGTGCGCGATCAGACACCCTAATTTTAATACTAAAATGGAAAGAAATTTCGTAAGCTTACTAATAAAGCCCTTTTCCCCCCTCTTTCTCGAGAGACGACTGCTTAGTTCCCTCCTCCTGATATCGATAAAATAAAAAAGCGTGCGCTGTGGAGTGTGGACACTCTACCAGTGACGTCGTGTAAAGCAGTTGAGCTATATCTGACTGGTGGCTGTCTATCTCACATGCACAGATAGCCTGCTGCTGACCTGGGTCACTGTTCAGTGACCTGTGTTAACAACCGATCGCAACGATAAATAAATGCGATGTAATCGGGCGTTGAGGTCTCCCTTCATTTTGAAAAAACGTCATAAAATTAGAAAATGGCGGAACATAGCTGAATACGGTTGGCCCAATCGGTAAAGGTAGGCTCAAATATCTGCAAAACCAAGGAAATTTTCACCAACGCACAAACGAGGATCGTCTTCAGAACGCGGTCAGACACGTCCGCAAAAATGAGGATCGTCTGCATTTTTGCAATGCGAAAAACGGGTTTCGCGATGATTTTCTAGATGCATTATAGTTTTTACATTGACTTTGTACAGAGACTTTCACGTTATGAGCGATAAATCCTCTGGAAGACGGACAACCCATAAAAGTAGACAGTGAACTTGGGGTATTTTAATTACGCGGAATCTGTTTTTCGCATCGCTAGGCCTAGGGCGTGGATCGGGAACTCGAAACCCGCAGAAGAAAAAAACGTCTGCGAAAATGATCGTTATTTTTTAGGACGCATTTTGTCCGCGTATACTACGATATCCTTGTTTACGCGGACGATCCTCATTCCTCATTCTCGGACCAGCGCCCCTAGAATCTACTGCTATTCATCATGATTAGACTAGACCATGATCAATTCATGTACTTGCAGGCACACCAGTGACACCACACATGCAGTGACCAGGTCCAGGCAGTGGGGCTTATTTCATGAGAAGGCCGACTAGTCTACCCACTACCCAGGCCAGGGACGGGGAATAGCGATCCAGCGTGCATGTATGTAGTGGTGTACTAATAGTATTTGACTATGTAGCGGTCAGCAGCTAGCAGCAGCTGCGCTTTCACGCCGCTCTGCATTGTAAATTTGTACATGTCATGTGTATATTGAACACAACTTGCCGAAGCTTAGCCAAATAACACAGGCCTAGATCCTAGATCTACATCATTCAGACAACTTATAGCAAGCCATACCGGCCATACAGAAGCAACATTACAAATAAAGCTTTAACGATAATTGAGATGTATAATTTCATAAAGATTTATTTCCATTTTTAACTATACTTTAAAATAATTGAAAAATGGTTTAATATTTATTTTACCTCGCTCGAGCTTCGTCAAATTTGTCATTCACACATATCGGAAGTTCATATCCCTAGTTTTTAGCAAGTTGGAATTGTGGGTAACTTATCTTAGACTAATATATTTTTATTTTTAGGGTGAAAACAATTTAAAGCTTTGGTCCATTTTTTTTACAGTGCAAAACTGGTAAAATGTATGTTTCTGAGCAAGTTAACATGGTTGAAACTATTCATATTATTTGTTACTATTTTTCGAACACTAGAAAGCAGGTTGAGATCATCAAAACAAATTATTTTTTATGAGATTTTGTCTCATCCATGATGACATGACATCCCCCTATAATTAAATGATACTTTCCATAATCTCGCGGACCCTTGAATCCGGGTCACTCTATTTCTTTGAAAATGCCTCTTAGAATTGCAGTTGTGTGCTCAAGTAATCAGAACAGGAGTATGGAAGCCCACGCCATACTAAGGTTTGATTTATGCATGAATTTTTGACATTTTGATAACTTTAACTCAATATGGACTGAATTATGTGTGACACGCCATGTATGCTATGCCTATTTTCATGGTCCCACATATTCATATTTACGTTGTTGAGAACACGTTGTTGTTGTTGTTGTTGTACATAGCCATAGCTAGGGTCTACTATATCAAAGAGATATTTGCTATTATTACTACACTGTAGTCTGTACATCATACATGTTGTTTTCTTTCTTCTTCTGAGTTCTGACTTCTGTTAATCTACAACGCAGGCCTACGAATGTAGGGTGTCTGATCACGCACCCGATGTTGTATGCTAAAATCCTTCCCATAATTGCATAAAGATAAAGGCCATATATATTAGGGGTCTAGTCATCATGGAGATTGCACGCAGCCCTAGCCTCCTAGGATATGGGCATGGCTATGAAACATGCAGTCTAACTTCTAAGTATGTGCACTGCGCGATCATGCAAAATTGGTCAAATGTTTTTATTATCAAGTCGAGATTCAAACCTTTATTCTTTGTGATCCTGAAGGTGATACTCAATAAATGAGGTGTCATATGAAAGAGCAGGTTAATCCCCATATATCCAAAGGGGCTAGGGGCGTCATCTCGAAATTCTAAAAATATCTTGGTCAAAACAGCTATTTAAACATTGTTTCCTGGCTAGCTCCGAAATTTGCCACTCTTGAGATATGACGCCCCGAGCGATAAGTAGTCCCAGTCGTAAGAAATATATTGATGCACTTATTTTTTTGCTAGCCTCCAGGGATCACAAACAATTACAGTTTGAAAATACCCTTCCCCCCATTTTTCGGAACAGCTAAGTAGGGAGGCGTCAGCTCCACGCAGCCCGAACTCATGGTGACAGCGCGTAAAATCTGCACATGCATATGCATTCGGACCGCGTGTGTGTCTTAGGCGAACAGACCCAGAAGTGGATGCCCATTGAAGACAATGGATTGCCAATCGCGCTTGAGTTGCGCATGGAGCTAAGCAACACTCGTACGCTTGCATATTGCGCAATGCATCTGTTTTAAGGATGAATATTGAAGGGAATTGGGGGGGGGGGTTGTATCTTTTGATAGAAACATCGGTAAGTCTTGAAATGAAGCTCATAATTTTATGCTGATATTTTCGCGCTCCGGAATGATGAGGTGGCAATATTTTCGCGAGTTGATAAATTCATGAAAAATATGCAATATTTGGGTAGGTTCGGCTCCTCTCTTTAGAGACAGAAGCCGGCCATAGGGCGAGTCTCCTGTGCGAAGTTCACTGGCACAATCGTGCCAGTAAAGAATGCGATGAAATTTTATTTTATCGGATTCATATCCAATGAATAAATACTCGAAAATTAGGCCTAGGCTAATATACATCGGTTCCACTTACCAGCTTGACTGTATGATGCGTTTAAGGGTCTCTTTTCAGGATATTCTTCGTCAAAATTCAACACTGTGTTGAAGTTCTTGCAGCCGTATTTTAAACTGTTACTGTCAATAGATGATGTCATTACCCTGGCTTTAGCATTGCTGCCATTACGGTGCTCTAGCATTTCAAGGAATTTACTTAGGGTCACTCTGGGGACCGACCCTATGTGAGACTGTGTTGTGAATTCACTTCTACATTTAATGGTCTAACAGAAACACGAAATTCAATGCAAAAAGGATTTAATCTACTGATATTTCCAGAGATTACCTGATTCAAGGACACTCCAACTACCGATAATACTCTGCTAAATATTCTGGGTTTCCAAGTCTAAAGATAAAAGTTTTCAATTAATATTTTCTTCTCTTTTATGATCTACCCTGGACCCATCCCCACTAATAGTATACAAAACCTACTGTTGCCAATTATCACACATACAACAATGCGGCAGGGTTACAATGTTATTTCAAATATCCTTGTAAAGTTGTATATGTGGCATAGGGTCTAAAATCATTTAAAGGGATCCGGTAACTTTGTCTCAGATTCTGAAACAAAATCCTGGATTTAGCTCATGCTGCAATGATAATTATAAACCTTTAGGTCAGTCAGGAACCCCATGACTTTTACAAGCCGATCGCCTGTCTGATTATCAAGATATTTATGATTGGAAATCGAAACCAAATTTTGCGTTTTCCTAACGACTTTTCATAACACTACAGTCTATTGGGCAAAACGAGTATGGTAAAACCGGTCACTCAAAGATTTTTACTTTTTTGAGGCACTTCTTGATCATTTTGAAGCGCGATTTTTTTTTAGGGCTTCAATATTACACCATATCACCGACACTGATAACATGTAGGGCCGTGCATCTCAGATTTAACATTGTTAAACGATGCCTTTAAACAGTCAAGAATTTAAAGATAATGATCTAATGATCATTTAGAACATTTCTAGAGAAAAATACTTCTACATTGCAATCTAATGACTTCTACCGGACTTGATCTTTAAAAGCAGGTACATTTTGTACAGAAATGTCAATATGTGAAGGGGCCGTGTTTGTTTTCTTGTGGTCTTGATTCCATTTTCACCCATTTCTACTTACTATGCAGCAAGAAAGGCTTCAATGTGAAGTCCTATGGAACGGGCGCGACAGTTAAGCTGCCTGGTCCAGCAGCAGACAAGCCCAACATCTACGACTTCAAGACAACCTATGAAGAGATGTATCAGGACCTGAAACGCAAGGACCGTGATTTGTATCCTTTTATTAAATGTCAATATCTTCCTCTTTTGATGAAGGATTTCATGAAACCAAGTAGCCAACAGTAATGATAATATAGATTTGTTTTTATAGTACATATATCCATAATACAAGGTGCCCCAATTTTACCCAGGCTCAAGAAAGGCTACTGATTTCAGTGTTCAAGAATTTGTTAAATATCTCCATTTCCAAGCTTGTCAACTAATTCCTCAACTAC
The DNA here is from genome assembly GCA_037976565.1 of Mesocentrotus franciscanus. Lineage (NCBI taxonomy): Eukaryota > Metazoa > Echinodermata > Echinoidea > Camarodonta > Strongylocentrotidae > Mesocentrotus > Mesocentrotus franciscanus. Next base: position 15,170,661 of record CP137682.1, on the reverse strand, counting down.
TCAAAGCATTTGAGCAATTCCTTCCTACCGGTACCCATTTTTAAATTGTCTTACTAAAAGGAACCCAGTGCCGAGCCAGGTCTTGTACCCACAACCTTCCAATCTTCCGCCAAGTGTGTTAAAAGCCACTTGACTATGACACCTCTAGCGTAGATAGGTGTAAGTACGTGCAGGTGCCGCTGTTGAATATTTGTACACTTCACTGGAGGTGCAAAGCTTTTGGACTTGATCCCAAGCATGACATTTATACCGTGTGCCATATTTATGCATGTTGCATCTCTCCACCCAGGTGTTAAAGTGGGTATTCGGTAGGATGTGGACATCATTGTGAATTGATCAGCATTGTCGATTGAGCATGCGTGTAAAAATGGCACTAGGCCGGAAAGCACCCCAGAGATTGGAGAAGGTGCACACAATGTGCAGAGTCTAGTCTTGATCAGATGAGCAGAGTAATACAATATATCGGTAAACCACTTAGTAGACATCGTAGTCCTATTAATCGTAATTGTATTCTTAAAGAGAAGGTTCGTTGATTTTAAAAACTAACTTTATTGTCATTATTGCAAAGGTGACACTTTGATTTGACAAGGTTATCAAAATTCAATGCTTGGAAACATTCGAAGTAATGAATATTATGAATTACAAAACGCTTAAATACAGCCCCGGCATAGCACCTGAAATGCTCTCCGATAGCTGCTGAGATGTGTGACGTCACATGTTGAACATTATTTGGACAAGCAGACGATGTCCCATGACATCTTACACATTTTCAGTGCCTGTTTCGTCATCTTCTCTTCAGTTATTTCTCTTACTTCACTACCGTCAGGCTAAATGTTTAATCTATTGCCTCACTCTAAACCCCGCGCATGGTATTATTTTGATGAAAAATGCAGCGATAAAAAAATAAGGGAACCTTTCGCTTGTAAACAAAATAAGACGCCATTGTATTTTCAGCTGCATACACCCCGGTATGTTCGGCGTTTCAAGAGGGAACAAATGCGTCCATGCTATCATTCCGGGGGGTTTTAAATTTGAAAGTGTGGTTTCTTTGATTGTTCATTAACCCCTATCCTGTGTATTTACAAACAAAAGAATTTAGTTATCAGAATCGGTTTCATATCCCTTTTTGAATGGTGTAAAATTCCATGACATTTTTATACACTAAACTCATTATAATTTGATAAATAAAAGCATTGCAATTAAGTTCATTCTTTATGGGATGTCGTCTGCTTGGGCAGGATTGGTTCATATTGTGACAGCATTAAAACATCGTTATTTTTCTGGCGAATCTCTCGCATATCCCAGATGCTATGGAGGTTGTTTTATTTGTATTTTTATAAATCACCCAATATGTAGTTGACCTAAAAAGTGTACGATGGCCATCTGTTAGCTTACCAGTTGCCATATTTGTGAATTTCTTTGAACCCACACTTTAACTTTCTTTAAAAGTTGAATACCCTTAACTTGTATTGAATCAGATATACACAGAATGGTATTCTACATATGCTAGATAGGAACAGAAGAATAAAGTCAAAGCCGGAGAGGTTTCAGAGTTCCAAGGATAAATTTGATGTCGTTCTCACTGCAGAAGAGAGAGTTTATGATCAAGTTTTGGAGGGTATGTATGTAGTTAAACTTAAAGGGAGTAGGTCATCAGTTTCCATGTACAGAAAGCCGTAATTCGCTGACACCAGACTTGGTGGAAGTTTTCAAAGGGCCCAAAATCTGGAACAATTTACCATTATATATTAAATCACTAAATGTCTTTAAGAAGAGATATAAAACCTTATTACTCAGTAGATATATTAGCAATGTTTGATCAGGCTTTTGTTTTGTTTTTTATGTTTTGTTTGTTGTCTTTTTCTTTGTTGTTGTAAGAAACAAAAACAAAAGAAACAAAAACAAGTCTTGTTTTTGTTTTTGTTTGTTGTTAATCTTTTGAGCATTTATGCTTATACTTATTCTGTAAATCTTAAATCTGGTCTTGTTATACTCTCACCTTATCCTAATTTCAAATTTCAGTTTTGTGTACATGTAGGTGGCAGCACTAATAAGGCATTTCCTTTCTAGCTGTCTCCTCATTCTCATAAATACTCACTTTTTCCTATATTTTGTCCAGATTACCTTTATGATGTATATTATAGTGTATGATTATCTTTGTAATGTATGCTATGTTATTTAAATGTTTTTTATGATGAATGAAATAAATTTGACTATCTATCTATATCTATCAATGGGTGTATAAGTTTGCACACAGCAAACCTGTAGGCCAATCAAGAACCCCCTAGTCTCCCGGAGAGTCTTCGGGTGAGGGAAAAGTAAGATAATGACTTTACAACACGGAGGAATGGATGGAAATATGGGGCTATTTTCTCTGTAATTTCACGGTATTCCTAGAAAACTAGACTATTTTATTCCATTTTTGTATGGAAAAATAGATTTAAAAAAAACCCTGTATGTTTAAGCTAAAGATTTGGAACAAAAGATAGATGAAAAATATATTCAGAGTTAGTCAAAAAACATATTTTCTGTACTGTTCTTTCACTATTTTTTGACTAGTTTTATACTACTTTTTTTGTTAACTAGGGAATGCATGTCAGTAGCCCTCACACAAGATATCCTACTTTTCCTCCTGCCTTATCTCCATTGTTTCAATTGTATTTGACCTTTGACCTACTCAGGAGGAAGAAACTCAGATCCTAGTCCGTATCATCAACATTCCCATTCAGAAATCCATTGAAATGTTGACACCAATTCTATTAAAGCCCCACTGCACTACTTGTAGCTACTTGCTCCCTCTATATAGAAAATAATGCCTAAGCGGTGCCCGTTGGTCCCCCATGATCATTTTTTTCTTATGTTAATTGAGAGCTGAGTTGATGAGATAACCACCTGTCAGTGACCATGCTGGGAGGTCTAATCCCTCCTGGCCAAACTAGTGCAGACAGGTTTTAAGATATGTTTAAAATTTGAATTGTAGTATTCACATAAAGAATCTTACTTCATCCCCTCTATTTTTCTGATTGTTCCAACTGCCATCCGACCTTTGACCTTTTACAGATTTTGAGAGCAAGGAGGAAGAAACCCAGATCCCAGTTCATATCATCAACATTGACATTCAAGATAACCATGAAGAGGCAACGATAGGTGCATTCAGGATGAGCAACTTGTGCATAAAGGTAAGGTCTTTGGGACCAATCACTCCAAACAAATATTGTTCTCTGCATGTTTAGGATAAATTTGGGGTTTTGGGTTTTATGTGTGTATATTATACAAATATTGAATGCTTTGAGGAGGATGGTTAAAACTATTGCCCAATGTGAACTCTAAACTGTACTGTGCCTCGAGACGAAGTTGAGGGGCATAGTGCAGTCTCGAGATCACAGAGGAGAAGGCAATTGAAGTGTTGCTTTTAAAGTCTTAGTCTAACATCTTTTACAACTATGTTCTGATTATTCTCAATAGCTTGAGGCGCTTCGAGATCTTGACAAGGAAATTGATGAATTAATCCAATTGTTTGAAGAGGAGCTTAACATCAGTGTGCTTCATACCTTGTGTTTCTACTGACGTTGGTCGTCCTTGGGTCTTTCCTCAAAGGCCACTTTTCAAAAGACTAAAACCAATCCTGTAAGGTGCAGGAACAGGTTGACCTCAGCAGAAAGAATCACTGGACATAATGCCTGTTTTTTTATATAGCGCCTTTCCAATAAAGTGCTAATTCAAAATACGTGATGGAGTATTTTTCCGCAGGTTCAGTGGATTCAGTTACGATTCTGCACTTGTAGTGCACATTCTCCACTCCACATGGGGGCAGTCCAGCCCGGCGGCCATTGTAAAGGTGGACATGCACTATTCCAGCCACAGTGGTAATGATACCCTGCCAGGTACATGTACTCATTTGAACATGTGAATGAAGAGAAGCAAAGTGAATACAGTTAAACCTGTCTATTAAGGCCACCCAAGGGAAACACAAAAAGTGGCCACTGCAGACAGGTGGCCTTTACAGAGAGGTTCTTCTAAACACATTTCCTTTTCGAGGGAGCTAATATGGTGGACTTCTAATAGACAGGTCGACTTTATAGAAAGGTGGAAGCTTAGGCAGGTTGAAAGATTTTAATGGACAATCTGTGCGATGAATGGGAAGACAGAACACCATACCACATGTAGCAGTGGATCTTAGTCCACAGACTTGGAAAAGCAGGACAGTTTCAAAGACAATCCAACCTTTGTAATAAGTCCCATTTGTATGAAATTTGACAAATAAGAGAAACAAAATGGCGAAAGTTTGAAATAAATCGGACCAGTGATAATGAATGTTTGAAATATGAGATCAACGATTCTATGCGAAGAACAGTGCCTCTCTATGCTGTGTGTAGCTGCTTCTGACTGGTCACTGACAGCAAACAAGACGATCTGTTTAGTGAATGTATGAACACTGCCACACTGTGCCATTTGTAACTCATTCAAACTTATATTGACAACATCTGCGGCCAACCCGACAGACCTGGGCCCCATTCTCAATTGCCATTTACCGATGATAAATTTGACATCAATACTATACCTTAAAAATATAGAAACGTAAGAAAATTTCAGAAGTAATTTGAAAACATATCTAATAAGCGCTTTGTAAGATCACAAAATTTTGAACCCAGTGCACCAATTTCACTTCTTCTGTATTCTGTTCTGTAAAGTACATAGAGACGTGCAATTATGCCTATGTGATATGTGCTATACAAAATTGTTTAATTATTATTTTTAGTAGTACAACTGTAGTAACTGCCATGGTAACATCACTCAACAGCCACTCAAATCAAGGTTTTGGAAGTTACCACCAGCGGTAAGTTTTATGCAATGAGGCCCTGGACAATTTGTGTGGAGCGAAGCTGTGAGTTTAAAGTTCAAGTTTTTAAAAGAGCAGTACTGTATATCTGCATGCTACACAAGACAAATTGCTTTTTGTCTACTAGTTTTTAATCTTTTACAGGACAACAGTAAAACTACCTGTATAAGTAAGAAAAGTCACCCCCCCCCCCTTTTTTTCTTATCTTTACCTTTAAATCATGGAAAAGAAAAGCAATTGTGAGTAATTGTAATATTTTGGGAAAAAATATATTTATTGAATCATGGGATTTTCTGGAGTAAAATCAGTAATACATTACATTGAAATGTGTGTGTTTTTTTTTTTTTTTTGTGGGGGGGGGGTTCTTGTTCTGATTTTCAAGTGCAACGTTGTGTTTGAAAACACAACATTTTTCAAAACGTAGAAGATTTCTGTATCCATGTATGTCTATAACTCTATACATTTATTTGTAATAAATCAAGTCGAAAAGTCATTTGAGTCATTTGATATCGGCTTTTATTTCCTTACTCCAACTTTTTAAGTTCTCCAAGTTGTATATCTTGAAAATCAAGGTACATGCAGTGACAGTGTATAAAAACCTTTGTACAAACAAAATGGTAGACATTATATATGTTGCGAATTAGGAAAGTGAAGAGGGGGGGGGGGAGTAATAGACAGAGAGATAGTGAGAGAGAGAGAGAGAGAGAGAAAGAGACACAGAGAGAGTGGAGGGGAGGGGGTAATAGTGAAGTCTGGGAGAGTGATAAATGGAGGTATTGGATAGAGAGGAGAGGAAAGGATAATATAGAGAGAGAGAGAGAGGGGGGGAATAGAGAGATGAAGGGGGAGATGATAGAGAGTGAAGACTGTGAGTGTGATAAACAGAAATTTGGATAGAAAGAGAGAGAGAGTGGGGGTGATAGGGAGAGAGCGGGGGGATATATAGAGTGAGGGGGATAACAGAGAGAGAGGGTGGGAGGAAGGGAGATTAAGAGTACATATACAGTCAAACCTGTCTATAGCGACCGCCCAAGGGAAACACAAAAAGTGGTCTTTGTAGACAGGTTCCTTTAGTACATGTTTCAATGAGAAACCATTTTCAAGGGAAACAAAAAATGTGATCTTTGTAGACAGGTGGTCACTAAAGCAGGTTTGAATGTATTACAAAAAGAAAGATAGAATATCAGAGCAAGCTAATTTCTTTAAGTGTGAATTATGCAATGTATGTATGAAAATACATGAAAATTAACATTGTATTGTATGATCATATAACATGGAAACTTCAGATAAAATGCTTGATATGAATTCAAATAGATACATGTTCCTTATACATGGTCTTATTTCAGCTAAAATTCATAATTGATAGCAAGGTCAGATAATATCAGTGATTACAGTTTCTGGAATATATGACAAATGTGTTTGTTTTTTTGTTTCAGTCAAAACAATGCAGGGACCACCCATCCTATCCCCAAATCGATATACACAAAAACACTACACAAACACAAACTGTGCTCACTCCTTTTTTGCATAGATGGCGCCATTGCGATGTGCATATAGTTTACGTACGTTGCAACACATTTTATCAAATATGATTCGAAATTATTGGTTGATTGATGCCTTTCAAACCAAAATAATGTTGCATAAGTAGAAACAGGAGATGTATGCAACAAACAAACAAAACAATACCAAGCAAAAAAATGTACATATTTCGGATTCGATGAAATTATTTTGCATAGACGAAATAGTAGGACCCGTTCCATGTGTATTTGTTTGCCTGCCAGGACCCCATGTGCGTCATGGCACCGTTTGAAGTAGACCTTGGACCAAAGTAGACAGACTCGATCAGGACCTGGTCCGAAGCCTCATTTGGTCTTGGAACTTCACCCCATCCACATTTGTGTGATGTGCCTCGTATGTTACGACACGTTATCCGATTACCTTAGAAATACAAACAAACAATAACACAAATGAAAAATAAACCACAGATAAAAACAAAACATATTTTTATTGATTCGCCTTTTCTATTTTCTTTTTTTCTTTTGTTTGTAGTATAATTTGTAGTGCGATATTGCCTAAAATAAGTGGAAAATATAAAAAGTGTAGAAAAATTATTAACAAGGATTGTAAACACCCATGCAAGTGTTATAAATAATAAGGAGTAGAATAAGATGGGGCAAGGGGAGATTTCCCCCCCCCCCTGGAAAATTCAGGGGCCTTAATTACTCTGTGGATCAAAGATTAATCAACATTGCAATTGATTACAGGGTGGGTATGGAAGGGGGGTGTACGTATAACCTTCTTTTAACGTTTCATCACCACCCCACCCCCTCTCACCTACACCAAACACGCTCTCTCTCTCCCTTAACTTTCACATTTTTTTATTAAGGGCACATGTTCCCCCACCTTTCCCTCTCCCTCTCTCTCTCTCTCTCTCTCTCTCTCGTTCTTTCTTTTTCCATTTGATTTGGGGGCAAGTGCCCTTGTGCCCCCAGCTACGCCACTGTATGCAAGGGATAACATACCTCCAGGTAGAAACTGGAGCTTGGTGAAGTTCTCTCCAAACCCATCGATGTAGAAGGCAGCTCGGTTGAACCAGGGGAGGACACGGGCCTTGATACGAGATGGATTTGTGCTGTCGTCCGCTTGAACGCTGCGTGGAAGGATATAGCAAAATGTGACATGGGAGGGGTGGGGTGTAAAAGGCTTCTTTAGAATGTTATTCTCTCTTCTTTCCCCTTCTTCCTGTCTCGATCTGTATGACTCTCTCTGTCTGCCTCCCTCTTCCTGTCCCCCTCTCCCTCCCCTCCCTTCTTCTCTTCTCTCCTTATCTTTTCTCATATTCCTCACCTTCCCTCTCTGATTATTTCTCATTTCTTCAACAACTAATTTTGTTAAAGTTCATAATCTTTCCTGATATATAATTTTTGTTGTAGGTGTATCTTTCCTGCTCTATTTTTTTTTGTCTCTTTCTTTTTCTTTGCTTTTCCATTTTTTAATATTTTTTTGGTATTTATATGTTTTATTGATCATTCATAATCATATTTTTAGAAACAATCATAGGATTAATTACAGTTAAAACAAAAAGAAAAAAACTAAAAAACAAAACAAACAAAACACAGCAGCAATAAATTATACCATAAGATAATACAATGAAAAGCTAATGTCTTAACTCAGCCGCGGGGGGACTTGCTTTTCCATTTTTTTTTTTTTTTTTTGCTCCATTAATAACTACCAAACACTGTAAGCAATTCCTAGTTGAATGGACAAACGCCATACAAATTTATAAAATTGTTTGTGCCCTATTAAACCAGGGGAGGACGCGGGTATATGGATTTATGCTGTCATCCGCCTATACGATATAAATATATAAATGATCTCTCTAAAGACCGAGTCATATATTTTTTCATATATACCATCTCCCCCCCCCCTCTCTCTTTCTCTCTCTCTCTCTCTCTCTCTCTCTCTCAGTCTTTTTCTCTCCATTTTTTTCTCCCTCTTTCTCTTTTTCCCCATCTTGCTCTAACTTCTATGTTCTCATTTTTCTATTAATTATTTCACTATTGAATTTATTTAATTCTCTAAAATCACCATGCAAACACTTTGATCGATTGGTATATCAGAAAATAAATGAATATATATAAACTATAATATAGATGTATATATTGTAAACTAACTACCGCATTGTGCACAATTACACCCCGACCCCCTTCTTCTTCTCTCTCTC